>LR738710.1:536186508-536301496 GCA_902687465.1 Secale cereale | reverse complement strand
GCGCCTCGACGTCTGCGACCTCCCTCGGCGCTGTCCCCCTCCTCCTCCCTCCCTCCAATGGCCGCCCTCGCACGCGCGCCGGCCGCCCGCAAGCTCCACTCGTAGACCTCACACGCGCGCGCCCTCTGGAGCATCCCCCGCTCCTCCTCTCCCCTCTACTAGGCGTAGACCTCACCCATGAACCTTCCCGACTTGAACACGAGCGCCTGCACGGCCTCTGGCCTCGCCGGCGCACGAGTCCACGGTGGACCGGGGCTCGGCTATATAAGCTCGCCCCGAGCCTCTCCAACGGCACCCATCTCCTCCCCATACTCCCAGTAGCACACCAGCACCACCCACTCGCCCCCAGGAAGCCTGTGTGCTCGGGATCGACCGAAGCTCCGCCGCGTCGGGCGACCGGAGATCTCGCAGTACAGCCCCTCTCCGCCCCGATTCTTGCTCGATATGGAGCCGTCGTACCCCACTGACTCGTTCCCCTCCTTCTCCCACTCCTATTGCAGCCCGGAGCAAGCCAACCAGGATCTTCCCGACGCTCCTTCGCCGCGTGTCCTCGCCCTCGGCGAACCAGGCCTCTCCGGCGGGCCGCACCACCACCACTGGAACGGCGACTCACTGCTGAGCCCGTTCCTACCCTCAGCTTGCCCCGCCGTGCCCGGAATCGCCGCCGGTGAGCTCGCCGTCGCTCTGGCCGCAAGGTTGAAGATGACAGGCGGGCCCCGCCTGTCATCCTCACCTCCCTCTCGCTCCCCTCTCTGCCACTGACCGTCGGGCCCCGCCCGTCAGGTTTAAAAACCCTGACGCGCGCGCGCTGGCGCCCGAGCGGTGGGCTATTCGCCCTGGGCCGTGCACTGTGGCCGTTCTGGCCCAGTGGCACATGACCTTTTCTCTTTTTCTTTTTTGTGACTATTTCAAATAATTTCACAGAAATAAATATTTGTCCAAATGAATTAATTCCAACTCCTAAAATCTTGTAAAATTCCAACCTATTTAATGGTGTCACTTTCACACATATCCATCAACCTTTTCTGTTCTGTTCAAATTTAAATTCATATTTGGACATTAAAACTTCTGTTCAAAAATCATTAGATCCCATTCTGCAACTCCAAAACTCCAACTAAGAATTTTTGCCATCTTAGTTTTCCCTCTAGTATTTAACAAAAATAAGTTGACATTTTTCTGAGCACTTTGATTTTTCTGTTTTTATTATGGTCTTATTTTCTCGTTGTTATTTTGCGACGATTAGATACCGTATTTGACGAAGTTGCTGAAGAAGAAGGTGGGGAGGGATTTGAAGACTTTGAAGACCAAGCCAGTCCAGGCAAGCAGCCCTTTGACCATGATACACTTGTGTTCTTCGGAACCCGTTTGTTTCCGAATGCATGATGATAAGAGTTATGGTGGTGACCTAGTTTAAAACCACCACATGATGCATGCTTTACTCTTGATTCTACTATGTGCTAGATGCAATGCAAATGGTTAGTAGTGATGCTTAGTAGTGCATGTTGTGCCATGAAACCTTCGTGGTTGAAATCTTTTCATAAACCCCATCGGGTGCCCCTAATGCCCGAGGGTGATATTGAGTTAGGTCATCACTTGAGGAAGAAGTGATGTGCCGGTAAAGATCTTGTGCATGGGTGAAATAATGGATTAGATTTATGTGTGACTACTGTCCCAACCAAACATGTGCAACCACTCTACCCCTTATGGGACGGGGCGTTATTGATTACTTAGACCGATACTAGCATGGTGCCCGCATTACTAGTGACGGGAAGACTCGAGGTCTTTCCCGGGACGGGGTCATGCTTGGATAGACGACCATGACTGTTTTTACAGGGCACCAGACACACCGTTGGTCCCTTCGGGTACACGTGACATTGAAATTAGGGCAAGTCCCATGATCTATTGTTTGTACTCGAGGGCCGTGTACCAACGAGTGGACTCTATGTTAGTGTCGTCTAAGGAAAGATAATGACCGGGTGCTTCCCCCGAGTACTTGAGGTACTGCGGGATCGTGGGTGACACGAAAGCTTCCCGGATCTTGTGGGTAAAGTGCGCAACCTCTGCAGAGTGTAAAACTATTCGAATAGCCGTGTCCACGGTCATGGACAGTTGGGTGGTGCTACTTAAACTATGTCCAGAATTTTACTACACCGGAGAAAGTATGTGTGTGTGATGAGTCAAGGTGGTGACTTGACTCGATGAGTTGAATTCTATTCATGTTGATATCGGTAACCTGTCCTCGAGGTTACGTGCAATTATTGATGCATATACTTGATGGCAGAATATTTATTCTAGCTCGTTGCTAGATTGCTCATTGTTGTTCAATTGCATTGTTACTTTGAACCAAATCATGGGTTGCTTGTGAGTACATTCAAAGTACTCATTGGCTTGCCACTGGTTATTTAATTGACCAGGCATGGAGGAACATGAATATGAAGAAGAGTTCTATGGAGACGAACATGCGAACTAGGACGCTATCCCAGTCAGAATGCCTGTAGGGTTAAGGCAGATGGCATGGGTTCTACCTATCATCGAAGACTTCCGCTATTTGAATTATTTGCTATTTCAGCCGTGAGGCTTTATCTATGTAAGACTTGGCCATAATGGCCTTAATTTGTGTAAGACAGTATGTATGGATGTAAGACTCTTGTTATTCAGCCTCTGTGTGTTCAGTGAGCATTGATCTCTGGGATCACTGTACACGTGCATTCGGTGATCTCAACTTCTAAGTCGGGGTCCCCACAGAGCTGGTATCAGAGCCATCCTGACTGTAGGAAGCCTTAGTTAGCATGGGCGTTAGTTAGATGAGACCCCTTTTTCAAAAACCTTCTGAACCTCTCTTCTTTTCTAAACCTTACCAACCTGAGATATCATCAGCTTATTAACCTCTCCCATTCAACCTTTGTAGATGGCCGCTGTACCTGAAGAGCACCTGACCAATGGGTTTCCCTTGCTTCTCGAGGATAGCCTCCAGGAGTGCCAGTTCCACCGAGCGCCCATCCTCACCTACCTTGAGCATTGGGTTAGCGACACTGAGGTGGAGTACCATGTGGAAGTGATCGTGAAGGCAAACGATCCTCCCACAAGTTGGTTCTTCGAGGGACCCCAGATGGCAACATTACCTCTCGCTGTCGAGGCTGCTGCACTCAAGGCACTAACCCGTCTCCGCGAGCTTCTTCCGAAGATGGTAGCCAAGATGACAACCCGCTTCTTGCCTTACCGGAAGGAAGGTGAAGATGAAAGCAGCACACTAGCCCCTCCACTGAAGGAAGGACTCTCGCTTCGGTTCCAGACCTACTTCAGTCTATGTGCCGACAGCTTGGCACAAGACTTGGCCTCGGAATCGATGAAGCTCCGAGAAGAACTTCACAAGACTAAGGCACTTCTTCGTCGAGCACAAGAGAAGACGGATAGAATCAAGAAGGAAGGTGCGCCTCCAGGACAATGCGCTATCGCGTACCGAGGCGGAAGGCCCTCCGGAGATGTATCTTCCAAGGATGAAGAACCACCTCGGCGACGCCGGATGACAGCAAGGGAATATCGCAAGCTTTTCCCTGCACCACCGACAAAGCACCGTCGTATCCAACTCCTCCACTCCCCCACGCCCTCAAGTGACAAGGGGGCCCAGACAGATGAAGACAAGGAGGAAGACCCCGAAGAGCCAGAATACGCGACCGAGCATTCCACCGCTTAGGCATTATTCGCTACTCGGGTATGCCAGCTCGTGACCTCTACGGTATGATAGGTCGTGTAACCCCTATGCGCAGTCGAGTCCTTGTATGGTTCATATAAAACCACCTAGTGTTTGCTTTTGTTGTGTTTGGATGCGTGTCGTATTATCCCTTCGGGAATATGTAAACGACTGCATCACCCATTTGGATTTTAATGAATGTGTTTGGCCCTTTCGGCCCTTGCATGATTTAATTAGTGTCACACCCACCCCCTTACTAGGCATCCATCTATCTTGCTTTCCCTCTTCCAAGTCATGAGACCTTTTACCGCTCCAACAGGATGCCTGTTGTAACTCGTACTGGTACCTCTACCCAGCAGCCTGAAGCCGGAGCATCCGCTCAGTCAGAGGCAGGCCACGACCAAACCAACGACCAAGCTCCACCACCACAACCTCCTCCGAACATGGACATGGCTCAGCTTCTCCAAGCTTTCTGAGAGGAATGCCAAGCCAACACCGCAGCCCTTCAGTTGATTGCTCAAGCTGTCACCAACAACCGCCAGCCGGCGGGGAATGGCAATGGACGCTCCACGTTGGCAGAGTTCAAGAAGCATGCACCGCCAACTTTCATCGAGACTGCTGAACCCCTGGATGCAGACGACTGGGTCCGCACCATTGAGGACTTGCTGTAACTAGTCGGATGCACCGAAGACCGCGAGAAGGTGGCTTATGCAGCCCACTGCCTCGGGGGGGACTGCTAGAGCTTGGTGGGATGGATTCAAGGTCATGCATGCTGGACAAGACATCAATTGGGACAACTTCAAGGCAGAATTCCGCAAGGCCCACATTCCTACCGGGATCATGGCTATCAAAAAGCGTGAATTCCGAGCTCTGAAGCAAGGAAGTGGCACTGTCAAGGAGTACATGCAGAAGTTTAGTGTTCTGTCAAGGTATGCCCCTGAAGATGTCAGCACTGATGCTGCAAAAAGGGAGCGCTTCATGGAAGGCCTCAATCAACTCTGCAATACTCGCTTGTCGTGTGTGATTGCCCAACCTTCCCTGACCTGGTGAACAAAGCACTCATGCTTGAAGACAAGCGGCGTGCTCTGGAAGACACTCGCAAGCGCAAGATGGTCAGCAAGGGAAGTTCCAGCAACCAGAAGCCTCGCCCGTGGCAGTCAGCCCCGGCCAAGCCAACCTATCAGCAACCAAGAGCTCTTGCACCTTGCACCAACTATCAGCCTCAGCAGTATGCCAACCCAAGGCCAGCTTTCAACCCCAATAATAGTGGTGGCAACAAGATCAACAATCCAAACCAAGTCACTTGCTTTGGATGTGGTCAGTCAGGACACATCTCAAGGGTGTGCCCCAACAAGAAGCCTGATGCCCCGCGCCCCAATGCGCAGAACCCAGGACAAGGCCGCGGGATGCCACCAAGGAACCCAGCTCCTCGCAACCCGCCTAACCATGGGAAGGGGCGTGTGAATCACGTCACTGCTGAAGAAGCCCAGGAAGACCCGGACGTCGTGCTGGGTACGTTCCTTGTCAACTCAGCACCTGCAACTGTCTTGTTTGATTCTGGAGCCACGCATTCATTTGTCACTCAAAGATTTGCATTAAAAAGCGGCATGACCCCTACACCCCTGAATAACCCCATGGTGGTACAAACCCCCGGAGCAGAGATGAGAGCCAAGATAGGCTGTAAGGGAGTCAGTATTACCATTAACGGTGTAGATTTCCAAGCAGACCTCATCGTTCTGAGATCACAAGGCTTGGATGTGATCCTAGGCATGAATTGGCTCAGCAAGCACCAAGGCTTGTTAGACTGTGCCAATCGGACAGTCACTGTGACCAATGACCAAGGAGTCGAAGTTAAGTTTGCTTCCAACTCCTCTTCCGCTCAAGCCGCTCAAGTCAACTGTCTGTCTGAAGTTGGACTAGAGCAAGTACCGGTGGTATGCGAGTATCCTGATGTCTTTCCGGATGAGCTACCGGGAATGCCCCCTGACCGTGACATTGAGTTCATCATCGAGCTCGTGCCCGGGGCAGGACCCATCTATAAGAAGCCTTATAGAATGGGGACGGAAGAATTAGCCGAGTTGAAGAAGCAGCTGGAAGAGCAGCTGAGGAAGGGATTTATCCGCCCAAGTGCCTCCCCTTGGGGATCACCTTTTCTGTTTGTAGCAAAGAGGGACGGTACCATCCGCCTATGCATCGACTATCGCTCCCTCAATGAAGTTACAATCAAGAACAAATATCCACTTCCCAAGATTGAAGATCTGTTTGATCAGCTCAGCGGAGCCAAGGTGTTCTCCAAGATCGACCTCAGATCTGGGTACTACCAACTGAAGATCAGACCCAAAGATATTCCAAAGACGGCATTCGTAACCAGATATGGCTTGTACGAGTGCACGGTCATGTCTTTTGGGTTAACCAATGCCCCAGCTTACTTCATGTATCTCATGAATAAAGTCTTCATGGAATATTTGGACAAGTTTGTTGTTGTCTTCATCGATGACATTCTTGTTTTCTCGAAGACGGAGGAAGAACACGAGCAACATTTGAGGATGGTCCTAGACAAGCTTCGGGAGCACCAACTATACGCCAAATTCAGCAAGTGTGAGTTCTGGCTGCATAAAGTCCGATTCTTAGGTCATGTCTTGACCAAAGAAGGATTGTCAGGTGATCCCGCGAAGATCGAAGCTATGACCCAATGGCAATCTCCAACGACCGTCAAGGAAGTCAGAAGCTTCCTCGGACTTGCGGGCTATTACCGCAAATTCGTGGAAGGATTCTCTAGCATTGCCCGGCCGATGACTCAGCTCCTCAAAAAGGACAAGAAGTTCGAGTGGACGCCAAAATGCGAAGAGAGCTTCCAAGAGCTCAAGAAGAGATTGACCACCGCCCCAATTTTGGCAACACCTGATATTCACAAGGAGTTCGTGATATATTGTGATGCCTCTCGAATCGGATTGGGAAGCGTTCTGATGCAAGAAGGCAGAGTCATAGCTTACCTCTCCAGGCAGCTACGACCTCATGAAGAGAACTAAACTACTCACGCTCTTGAGTTAGCAGCAGTGGTTCATGCCTTGAAGACATGGCGGCATTACCTCCTAGGGAAACGGTGTGAGATATACACGGACCACAAAAGTCTGAAGTACGTTTTCACCCAAAAGGAATTGAACATGAGGCAGCGAAGATGGTTGTAACTCATCAAAGACTATGACCTCAGTGTTCAATATCACCCCGGGAAGGCTAACGTGGTGGCCGATGCCTTAAGCAGGAAGGCTTGCTCTTTGAATGCCATTATTCAAGAGAGGCGGCCAGCCCTGTTTAAGGAACTCGAACAATTCAGTCTAGAATTGGTCACCCCTGGATTTCTGGATCATTTGGAAGTCAAACCAACCCTGATGGACGAAGTCAAGAAGGCACAAGGTGGGCACGTAAGTATCGAAGGCATCAAGAAGAAGATGAAGCTAGGCAAGGCCCCGGGATTCTCTAAAGACGAGCACGGGATTGTTTGGTACAAAGGCCGCATCTGCGTACCAAACAAGATGGAGTTGAAGAACCTGATCCTGCAAGAAGCCCACGACACTCCGTATTCCATCCACCCTGGAGGAACCAAGATGTACCAAGACTTGAAGGAAAGATTCTGGTGGCACGGGATGAAAAGAGAGATTGCAACCTATGTTGCAAAGTGTGATGTCTGCCAAAGGGTCAAGGCTGAATATCAGTGACCCGCTGGATTGCTCCAACCACTCAAGGTTCTCGAGTGGAAGTGGGATAAAGTCGGAATGGACTTCATCACTGGATTACCAAGGTCGAATAGAGGACATGACTCCATCTGGGTCATAGTCGACCATTTGACCAAGGTGGCCCACTTCATTCCTGTCAAAACTACTTATGATGGCAACCGGCTGGCAGCTCTCTACATCGACAGAATCGTAAGCCTTCACGTCGTTCCCAAGGAGATTGTGTCAGATCGAGGAACCCAGTTCACCTCAACGTTCTGGAAGAAGTTCCAAGAAGCCTTGGGAACCAAGTTATCTTTCAGCACGGCCTTTCACCCACAGACCGGAGGTCAGACAGGACGAGTAAATCAAATTCTCGAAGACATGCTCCGAGCCTGTGTCTTGGCATATGGAGCCAAGTGGGAAGATTGTCTCCCTTTTGCCGAGTTCTCCTATAACAATAGTTATCAGTCAAGCCTTCAGATGGCACCATTTGAGGTGTTGTACGGACGCAGATGTCGCACACCCCTCAACTGGTCAGAGACTGGAGAAGGGCTAGTCTTTGGACCGGATATTCTCCGCGAAGCAGAAGAGCAAGTCCAACTAGCCAGAGAACGTTTGAAGGCAGCCAAGTCAAGGCAAAAGAGCTATGCTGACACTCACCGTCGGGACATGAGTTTCCATGTCGGGGATCATGTGTACCTGCGGGTAACTCCTCTAAAGGGAACCAAGCGTTTCCACGTCAAGGGGAAGCTCGCACCAAGGTTCATTGGACCCTTTGAGATCACTGCACGACGAGGAGAAGTCGCTTACCAGTTGGAACTACCACCTGAGCTATCCGATGTGCACAACGTATTCCACGTGTCACAACTCCGGAAATGTCTCCAAGTTCCGAATAAGCATGACCTCTACAAGGATGTTGATCACCAAGCCATTGATCTGCAGCCTGATTTGACCTACCGCGAGAAGCCCATTTGCATTCTGGATGAAGCAGAACGACGGACATGAAGCCGCACCATCAAGTACTTCAAGGTCCAGTGGAGCAACCACACGGAAGCAGAAGCAACCTGGGAACGTGAAGACTATCTTAGATCTGAGTATCCCGATCTCTTTTAAGACCTAGTTTAGGAATCTCGGGGACGAGATTCTTGTAAGGGGGGTAGGTCTGTCACACCCTGCATTTTGTAACATGTCTTTTGCATCAATGAAGCATGAAAATTTGGACTAGCAAATTTTTTTTTGGCATCATTTGGCTTTTATTTGGAATTGAGTTTTTCTTCCTATGCTTTTCATGTGCTCATTAAAGTCAACTATTACCTCTTGTAGAATTCATCTCCATACCTAAAACTTCTGCCCAATGATCATACCAAGTGTTTATAGCAGTATAGTATTTTCTTATAAAAATAATTTGGCCAAAATGTATTTTAAAATTTTAGTATTCCAAAAACCCCTGAATTGAGGTTTGCACTGCAAGTGCTTGATTTAGGGTGAGAAAATTATTTCAAAAAGTATATTTGAGACCTAATAGTCATAGGACTCCCAGAAACCACAAAAGTATAATTTTAAAAGTTATTTTCCTATTTTATTTAAAAGCTTTTTCTTAAGGCCAGAAATGGTCTTTAATAGGGAAAAATTATTTAAGTATTTCAAAAATATTTCCCAAAATTCAGGGAGACTCATAGGACATATATTGTCCATATATAAGAGTTTCAACACTTGGTCATGTTCAAAATAATGGGCTAATCCCTCAGAAACCCTTTCTGGATATTTCAAGCTTTTGAAATATTTACAAAGGAAATATTCTCCAAAAATTCTAGGGAAATTCTATCATGTCATATATGACGTATTTGATGATCTTGCCAAGCCCCATGCCTTGGGAAGCAAGATAACATCCTCAAAACCCTTCAAAACCATTCTGTCCATATTTGAAGTTTGAGCAACTTTACATTGCCAAACTTATCCAAATGCCCTCAAACTTGGTGCACACGCTAGAAAGGCCTAATAAGGCATCTAGACCAAATGGCACAAGATTTGGAGTAGGGCAACTTGGTCAGAATACCCCAAAACCCTTTCTGTTCAAATTCAAATTTGAACAACTTTACATTACCAACTTTTTATCTGGAGCTTCAAACTTTGTGGGCATGATCAATACCACAAATGATGAAACTACACCAAGTGGTGCATCAAGGGGAGATGATTAGCTTGACTTAAACAAGATGAAGCCATTTCTGTTGTTTTCTAGGGTTCACCAAAGTTACATTGGCTAGTTTCTTCATATGAGCCCACATTTGGTGAAACACCCTAATTCCATATGACATTCAATCCTGTTAAGTGCCATGGCTAGTGGAGATCATTTGTTTGTCCAAAACTTGATCAAACACCTTCTGCTATTTTACCAAAACCATCATCTTGGCCTCTTTTACTATTTACTTTTGCCTCAACTTTCTACCACAACTTCACCAAGTTACATTCTATCTCCAGTAACTTTCCCCTATCCACAGCTCCATGATTGAGGGGTGAAAACCCAATTCACCTTGCTGGACAGCCAAAATCTACTCATTTACCAGCTTCACTCCTCCCTCATTGATCATCCAGAGCATCCAAGGCCTCATCTGAGTTGTTTACGTCGTCCTGGACCCCCCCAGACACGGCGGACACGCCCAGAGAGCCAATGGCATGCCATGGCATGCGATAAGCATGCTCCAGAGCGCGCTACATTGCGCACCCGCACTGTAGCTTCGCCCAATCGCTTGCCCCCGACCACCGCGTGCTCCCCCCTCGCGCCTACCGATGCACCTCGACGTCTGCGACCTCCCCCGGTGTTGTCCCCCTCCTCCTCCTCCCTCCAGTGGCCGCCCTCGCACGCGCGCCGCCTGCCCGCAAGCTCCACTCGTCGGCCTCACACGCGTGCGCCCTCTGGAGCATCCCCCGCTCCTCCTCTCCCCTCTACTAGGCGTAGACCTCACCCATGAACCTTCCCAACTCGAACACGAGCGCCTGCACGGCCTCTGGCCTCGCCCGTAACCTCGCCGGCGCACGAGTCCACGGTGGATCGGGGCTCGGCTATATAAGCTCGCCCCGAGCCTCTCCAACGGCACCCATCTCCTCCCCACACTCCCAGTAGCACACTAGCACCACCCACTCGCCCCCAGGAAGCCTCTGTGCTCGGGATCGACCGGAGCTCCGCCGCATCGGGTGATCGGAGATCTCGCAGTACAGCCCCTCTCCGTCCCGATTCTTGCTTGATCTCGAGCCGCCGTACCCCACTGACTCGTTCCCCTCCTTCTCCCACTCCTATTGCAGCCCGGAGCAAGCCAGCCAGGATCTTTCCGACGCTCCTCCACCGCGTGTCCTCGCCGCCGGCGAACCAGGCCTCTCCGGCGGGCCGCACCACCACCACTAGAATGGCGACTCACTGCTGAGCCCGTTCCTACCCTCAGCTTGCCCCGCCGTGCCCGGAATCGCCGTCGGTGAGCTCGCCATCGCTTTGGTCGCAAGGTTGAAGATGACAGTCGGGCCCCGCCTGTCATCCTCACCTCCCTCTCGCTCCCCTCTCTGCCACTGACCGCCGAGCCCCGCCCGTCAGGTTTAAAAACCCTGACGCGCGCGCACTGGCGCCCGAGCGGTGGGCTATTCGCCCTGGGCCGTGCATTGTGGCCGTTCTGGCCCAGTGGCACATGACCTTTTCTCTTTTTCTTTTCTGTGACTATTTCAAATAATTTCACAGAAATAAATATTTGTCCAAATGAATTAATTCCAACTCCTAAAATCTTGTAAAATTCTAACCTATTTAATGGTGTCACTTTCACACATATCGATGAACCTTTTCTGTTCTGTTCAAATTTAAATTCATATTTGAACATTAAAACTTCTCTTCAAAAATCATTAGATCCCATTCTGCAACTCCAAAACTCCAACTAAGAATTTTTGCCATCTTAGTTTTCCCTCTAGTATTTAACAAAAATAAGTTGACATTTTTCTGAGCACTTTGATTTTTCTGTTTTTATTATGGTCTTATTTTCCCGTTGTTATTTTGCGACGGTTAGATACCGTATTTGACGAAGTTGCTGAAGAAGAAGGTGGGGAAGGATTTGAAGACTTTGAAGACCAAGCCAATCCAGGCAAGCAGCCCTTTGACCATGATACACTTGTGTTCTTCGGAACCCGTTTGTTTCCGAATGCATGATGATAAGAGTTATGGTGGTGACCTAGTTTAAAACCACCACATGATGCATGCTTTACTCTTGATTCTGCTATGTGCTAGATGCAATGCAAATGGTTAGTAGTGATGCTTAGTAGTGCATGTTGTGCCATGAAACCTTCGTGGTTGAAATCTTTTCATAAACCCCATCGGGTGCCCCTAATGCCCGAGGGTGATATTGAGTTAGGTCATCACTTGAGGAAGAAGTGATGTGCCGGTAAAGATCTTGTGCATGGGTGAAATAATGGATTAGATTTATGTGTGACTACCGTCCCAACCAAACATGTGCAACCACTCTACCCCTTATGGGACGGGGCGTTATTGATTACTTAGACCGATACTAGCATGGTGCCCGCATTACTAGTGACGGGAAGACTCGAGGTCTTTCCCGGGACGGCGTCGTGCTTGGATAGACGACCATGACTGTTTTTACAGGGCACCGGACACACCGTTGGTCCCTTCGGGTACGCGTGACATTGAAATTAGGGCAAGTCCCATGATCTATTGTTTGTACTCGAGGGCCGTGTACCAACGAGTGGACTCTATGTTAGTGTCGTCTAAGGAAAGATAATGACCGGGTGCTTCCCCCGAGTTCTTGAGGTACTGCGGGATCGTGGGTGACACGAAAGCTTCCCGGATCTTGTGGGTAAAGTGCGGAACCTCTGCAGAGTGTAAAACTATTCGAATAGCCGTGTCCACGGTCATGGATAGTTGGGTGGTGCTACTTAAACTATGTCCAGAATTTTACTACACCGGAGAAAGTATGTGTGTGTGATGAGTCAAGGTGGTGACTTGACTCGATGAGTTGAATTCTATTCATGTTGATATCGGTAACCTGTCCTCGAGGTTACGTGCAATTATTGATGCATATACTTGATGGTAGAATATTTATTCTAGCTCGTTGCTAGATTGCTCATTGTTGTTCAATTGCATTGTTACTTTGAACCAAATCATGGGTTGCTTGCGAGTACATTGAAAGTACTCATTGGCTTGCCAATGGTTATTTAATTGACCAGGCATGGAGGAACAGGAATATGAAGAAGAGTTCTATGGAGACGAATGTCACATCCCTAGTTTAGCACTTGCATTAGGGCTAGCTAGAGTATGCATCATGTTTACTTATCAAAGAAACTTGAAATGGGAATGACAGAAACCCCAGCACCCCTCTCCTAACAACTAGGGTTTGATAAAATCTTTTCCAATGTACCCAAAATGCCCTTAAAAAATGTTCATCATTTCTGCCTTGGTCCTAAACCTCTGCCAAAAATGGTGCACAATTTTCTAGGACATCTAAGGGCTCTGGATTAAATCATATGTTATTTGAATTTGGGCATTTAAATGCTATAAAATATTTTAAATGCTCAAATAATCATAAACTACAATGTTCTATGCTGTTCATATTATATACAGTGGGCATGACAAGTTTTATGAGTTATAAAATGTTCTGGCATTTTTATTATATAAACAAAGTTGCAAAAGAAATGAAACAGAAAAGAAATAGGAAAAAGAAAAGAGAGAGAAAGAACTTACCTGAGCCCAGCACTGTTGCAGGCCGGCCCAGCCCACGAGCCCCGTTTCTGTCGCCTTCCTCCTCCAACCCAAACCGGCATGACACCATGATCTCCATCATCATGATCTCCATCATTGTGTCTTCATGAAGTTGTCTTGCCAACTGTTACTTATACTACTATGGCTAACGGTTAGCAATAATCTAAAGTAATTACATAGCGTTTTTCATTGACACACAGGCCATACAATAAATTAAGACAACTCCTATGGCTCCTGTCAGTTCTCATACTCATTGACATGCAAGTCATGATTCCTATTACAAGAAAATGAACAATCTCATACATCATATATATCATTCATCACATATATCATTCATCACATCCTTTTGGCCATATCGCATCACACGGCATATGCTGCAAGAACAAGTTAGACGTCCTCTAATTGTTGTTGCAAGTTTTTACGTGGCTGCTATAGGTTTCTAGCAAGAACGTTTCTTGCCTACGCCAAAACCACAACGTGATATGTCAATTACTATTTACCCTTCATAAGGACCATTTTCATCGAATATGATCCGACTAAAGTGGGAGAGACAGACACCCGCTAGCCACCTTATGCAACTAGTGCATGTCAGTCGGTGGAACCTGTCTCACGTAAGCGTACGTGTAAGGTCGGTCCGGGCCGCTTCATCCCACGTTGCCGCCGAATCAAGATAAGACTAGTAACGGCAAGTAAATTGACAAAATCGACGCTCGCAACAACTTGTGTTCTACTCGTGCATAGAAACTACGCATAGACCTAGCTCATGATGCCACTATTGGGGATCGTTGTAGAAATCAAAAAAATTCTACGCATCACCAAGATCAATCTATGGAGAGACCAGCAACGAGAAGGGGGAGTGCATCTTCATACCCTTGAAGATCGCAAAGTAGAAGCGTTACTAGAACGCGGTTGGTGTAGTCGTACACGCAGCGATTCAGATCGCGATTGATTCCGATCCAAGCACCGAACAACGGCGCCTCCGCGTTCAACACACGTACAGCCCGGGGATGTCTCCTCCTTCTTGATCCAGCAAGGGGGGAGGAGAAGTTGGGGAAGAGCTCCGGCAGCATGACAGTGTGGTGGTGGAGCTTGCAGTTCTTCAGCAGGGCTTCGCCAAGATCTACGGAGGAAGAGGAGAAGTTGGGAGGGGGAGAGTTGCACCAGGGAAGGGTTTGCCCCTGCCCTCTCTCTCCCTCACTATATATAGGGTGAAGGGGGAGGAGGAGGCGCCCTAGGGTTTACCTAGGGGAGGGGCGGCGGCCACAGGGGAAACCCTAGATGGGTTTGGGCGCCCCCATCCCTAGGAAACTTGCCCCCAAGCCGGGAGGGGCGGCTGCCCTAGGGGAGGCGCCCCCACCTCTCCACGTTACGTGAGATGGGGTGGAAGGGGCACACAGTCCAACGCTTGCCCCCAACGCTTGCTGGGGCCTCCGAAACCTCTTTCGGACACGCTGGTCGTCACCCGGTATGCCCAAAACAATTCTGGACTCCAATACCCTTTGTACAATATATCGATCTCCAGACCATTCTGGAGTTCGTCATCACGTCCAAGATCTCATCCGGGACTCTGAACAACCTTCGGTAACCACATACTATTCCCATAACAACTCTAGCGTCACCGAACCTTAAGTGTGTAGACCCTACGGGTTCGGGAACCATGCAGACATGACCGAGATACCTCTCCGGCCAATAACCAATAGCGGGATCTGGGTACCCATATTGGCTCCCACATGTTCCATGATGATATCATCGGATGAACCACGATGTCGGGGATTAAATCAATCCCGTATACAATTCCCGTTGTCCATCGGTATGTTACTTTCCCGAGATTCGATCGTCGGTATCCCCATACCTCGTTCAATCTCGTCACTAGCAAGTCTCTTTACTCGTTCCGTAACACATGATTCCGTGGCTAACTCCTTCGTCACATTGGGCTCATTATGATGATGCATTACCGAGTGGGCCCAATGATACCTCTCCGTCATACAGAGTGATAAATCCCAGTCTTGATTCGTGCCAACCCAACAGACACTTTTGGAGATACCTGTAGTGCACCTTTATAGCCACCCAGTTACGTTGTGACGTTTGATACACCCAAAGCATTCCTACGGTATTCGGAAGTTGCACAATCTCGTGATGTAAGGAAATGATACTTGACATTAGAAAATCTTTAGCAGACGAACTACACGATCTTGTGCTATGCTTAGGATTGGGTCTTGTCCATCACATCATTCTCCCAATGATGTGATCCCGTTATCAACGACATCCAATGTCCATTGTCAGGAAACCGTAACCATCTATTGATCAACGAGCTAGTCAACTAGAGGCTCGCTAGGGGCATGTTGTGGTCTATGTATTCACACATATATTACAGTTTCCGGTTAATACAATTATAGCATGAATAATAGACAATTATCATGAACAAGGAAATATAATAATAACCATTTTATTATTGCCTCTAGGGCATATTTCCAATAGTCTCCCACTTGCAGAATATGTAGGAACCAATATGAGCATCCAGGTTCCACTGTTGGTTATGGACCGGAGATGTGTCTCAGTCATGTCTACATAGTTCTCGAACATGTAGGGTCCGCACGCTTAACGTTCAATGATGATTTGTATTATGTGGTTTTGGTGACCGAAGATTGTTTGGAGTCCCGGTTGAGATGACGGACATGACGAGGAGTCTCGAAATGGTCGAGCGATAAAGATTGATATATTGGATGATGGTATTCGGACACCGGAAGAGTTCCAAGGGGTATCGAGTACTTATCGGAGTACCGGGGGGTTACCGGAACCCCCGGGGGAAAGTTATGGGCCACATGGACCATAGGGGGGAGTCAAGGCATCCCACAAGGAGTGGCGCCCCCCACGGGGAGTCCGAATTGGACTAGGGGAAGGGGGCGGCGCCCCCCTTTCCTTCTCCTACTTCCTCTCCTTCCCTCTCTCTCCCTCCAATAAAAGGAATAAGGGGGGCGAATCCTACTAGGACTAGGAGTCCTAGTAGGACTCCCCCCCTACTTGGGGCACGCCTAGGGCTAGCTCCCTTCCCATCCCTCTCTTTATATATGTGGGGAGGGGGCTCCTAGAACACACATCAATTGTTCCTAGCTGTGGGGGGCGCCCTTCTCCATAGTTTGCTCCTCATGTCATATTGTCGTAGTTCTTAGGCGAAGCCCTGCGCGGATCACTTCACCATCACCGTCACCACGCCGTCGTGCTGACGAAACTCTCCCTTGAAACTTTGCTGGATCAAGAGTTCGAGGGACGTCATCGAGCTGAACTCGGAGGTGTCGTACGTTCGGTATTTGGTCGGTTGAATCGCAAAGACGTTCGACTACATCAACCACGTTAAACTAACACTTCCGCTTTCGGTCTATGAGGGTATGTGGACACACTCTCCCCCTCTTGTTGATATGCATCTCCTAGATAGATCTTGCGTGAGCGTAGGAATTTTTTTTGAAATTGCATGCTACGTTCCAAACACTTTTCACTCCTTATTCCTTCATCCATCGTGATCTCGCCCAAACTTGAAAACTTCAATCACACAAAACTTAACAAAACCTCGTGAGATCCGTTAGTATAATAAAGCTCATTTTTACTCTAAGTATTGTTGCAAACCCATCCATATTTTTGTTATTACATTATATCTACTCTATTATAACTTTACCATGGTTTATAACCCCCTCCCATACTATCCATAGATTCATCAAAATAAGCACATAATGCAGCGAAAACAGAATCTGTCAAAAATAGAACAATCTGTAAAGACATACTTTTTAGTCGCACTTACGTAACTCTAAAAATCCTGAAAATTAGGACAATGCGGGAAATTTGTATATCAATTATGTGTAAAACTTTTAGAAATTGTTCACGCTCCAGCAATTGCAGACAATTCTTCTACTCGACGCGAAATTTTATGTTAATGCACCGAATCAAATCAACTCCCACCCAAATCAACACAAAGGCTTTGCTTGGCACAAACACTAATTAAAACACCAAAACACAATCACAACATTAGTATAATTGTGTACTTATTTAAAATAGAAAAAATATTGGGTTGTCTCCCAACAAACACTTTTCTTTAAAGCCTTTTAGCTAGGCATTGCTAATTTTAATGATGCTCACATGAACGACAAGAATTGAAGCACAAAGAGAGCATCATATATAAAACACGTGACAAACACATCTAAGTCTAACATGCTTCCTATGCATAGGCATTTTATAAGCAAACAAACTATCAAGAAGCAAAACATGTCTCAAAACCATATTCTGAAGCTATTCATACATTGCTTGGTGACTCCTTCTACGCCTTCCTTGCCTTTGTTGGTTCATGTTTGCCACATATTATGCTCTTTGTCTCATTGTCAGGCATTGCAGAACTGGTGCAACATGTTCCGCTGCTATTGCCTCACGCCTTGGGATCCATTCTTGAGTAGGGCCCTGAGCATGCCTCGAAGGTGTATGTTGTCTCTGCGGAGGTGGATACTCAGGGCGACGTGGCCACTTGTTCCACCGGGGTTGATACTGACTTCGCCTCTGTTGATACGCAAAAGTTGGCGGATCTCTTTGACGGGGTGCAAAAGTACGCCGGTCATGCTGAAGACGAAGTATCGGTGGCCTCTCCCAGCCCCTTGAGTTCGAGGATCTGACCATGTCATTGGTGTTTCTAATTGAGATCGAGAGTGGATTGAATGAATCAACTATCTCTTATTTCATTGACGATCACAATATATATACTAGGGAACGGACGCGAACAAAGAGATGTGTCCGTTCGCAGTGGCGCGAGAGTGGGTCGCGACGGTTGCTGAAACAATCGCACGAGATATTACATAGGGAGGATTATCCTTTTAATTAAGAGAATTAATTAAATCCTAACACTCCCCCTAATCCTTCCTTGTGCTTGCGATTGACCATCCTTGGAATAATCTCCTCCAAAAACCCAGTGGGAAAAATATGAGGAGTATAGTGTTTGATATGTTGCCAAAACTCCTTCAAACCCAGTGGGAAAAATAAGGAGAAAATGCCGCAACATATAATGGTTATTGTCTCTTTCAACTCAATATGAGGAAAACCCATAGAATTAAAAGAACAATAAATATGTCGTATATACTTTCCTCAAAAAACTGTGAGGAAAATAGAAAGTATGGCATATGATCATGTGTTGATATTACCTCATTAAAAACATTTATGAGAACCTGTAAAGTAAACTCATGAAGGAAAAAAGAGTATAATATGATGCATTGAACAGGAACAATTCAGGAAGATACTCCCCCTGATTCTTGCTAAATTCGAAGTCGTCACATACCAATTCCGTGAAAAGTTGGTAGAGACTTCATGAATAAATCGGTCACATGATTTAACTTGCAAGATATACAATATAGTGATATTGCTTATTACGTACCCGGTTTGCATCCGGGCAACACAAGACACATTATCGTTGAGATAATGATTGGTGAATGTAGCCACGAGGTCTGTTTCGAAGACTCTTCATGAGAGGTCTACCACACCTATTAGGAACACTAAGTTTGTCTACAATCTAATATAGTGGGGATCTGATCGATGTATCCAATGATATTGATGTTCACATTTCTGTGAAACTGAAAAACCAGGACATGATATTTGATGCCTTGGAGATATCGAAAGATATTTTTGAGTACCAACCAATTGTGTTGGTGGATCCAATGGCATTATGGAACGTTGAGCCCCAATATTTTTGTGTACCAACCAATTGTGTTTGGTGGATCCAATAGCATTATGCAACGTTGAGTCCCAATATCTCATTTTCATCATCTCTTGGTCTATATAGATCTTTCTCTACGTCTAGAGAATGAACTACCATGAGAGTTATGGATGGATAAGATTTGTCCACAATGAATTTCTCCAATATATTTAGATATATTAAAACTGAGCACCCTCCCAGTCCTCTCAGGTCATCAGTGTTTCTGGCCATTGGATCGTCACTTTTAGTCCTTTTTGACCGTCGGATTCGCTGTTAATCCCGCCTAAATCTCGTACGCAAGCGCTAACTCGCGCGCCAGGCTGCGCTGGGCTTTTCGAGCCGCTGCTCCCGTTGCTTTTTTGGATGTCTCACATTGAATTGGGCCTACTGGCCTACTTGGCCTTTTCTATCATCCTGTCCTTTTCTATCTAACACAACGCAGAGGGTCAAACGCCAGAGACGAACCCTAAACAACGATTTCGCGACCTGCTCTGTTCCTACTGCACGCGGCGGAGTGCATTGGCGGCTGCGCGTCGACGCGAGCGGCGCGGCCGGATGGGGCACGCCTCCCTTCTCTTGAGCTTCTTCCTCTCCCACGCGGATCGCACCTTTTTGTCGGCGGCGCATCAAGTCCCACGTAGTCAAGTGGATGGCAACCATGACGGCGATCATCAGTTTCCCCACCGGTGGTCGCGGCCCTCCCGCGCGCAGGCTCCAGGGGCGCGCATAGCGCCTGCGCTAGTGGCGGGAACGCCGGATCCCCGTGGAACCACGACGGGCAGCGTAGTCCCATCGCCACCATCTAAGGAGTGCATCGTGGCTATTGGATCACCACTTTTAGTCCTTTTTGATCGTCGGATTCGTTGTTAATCCCACCTAAATCTCGTACACAAGCGCTAACTCGCGCGCCAGGTTGCGATGGGCTTTTCGAGCCGCTGCTCCCGTTGCTTTTTTAGATGTCTCACATTGAATTGGGCCTACTGGCCTACTAGGCCTTTTCTATCATCCTGGCCTTTTCTATCCAACACAGCGCAGAGGGTCAAACGCCAGAGACGAACCCTAAACAAAGATTTCGCGACCTGCTCTGTACCTACTGTGCGCGGCGGAGTGCATTGGCGGCTGCGCGCCGACGCGAGCGGCGCAGCCGGATGGGGCACGCCTCCCTTCTCTCGAGCTTCTTCCTCTCCCACGCGGATCGCACCTTTTTTATGGCGGCGCATCAAGTCCGGCGTGGTCGAGTGGATGGCAACCACGACGATGATCATCAGTTTCCCCACCCGTGGTCGCGGCCCTCCCGCGCGCAGGCTCGAGGGGCGCACACAGCGCGTGCACTAGTGGCGGGAACACCGGATCCCCGTGGAACCACTACGGGCAGCGTAGTCCCATCGCCACCATCTAAGGAGCACAACGTGGCCATTGGATCGCCACTTTTAGTCCTTTTTTACCGTCGTATTCGTTGTTAATCCCACCTAAATCTCGTACGCAAGCGCTAACTCGCGCGCCAGGCTGCACTGGGCTTTTCGAGCCGCTGCTCCCGTTGCTCTTTTAGATGTCTCACATTGAATTGGGCCTACTGGCCTACTGGGCCTTTTCTATCATCCTGGCCTTTTCTATCCAACACAGCGCAGAGGGTCAAACGCCCGAGACGAACCCTAAACAACGATTTCTCGACCTGCTCTGTTCCTACTGCGCGCGGCGGAGTGCATTGGCGGCTGCGCGCCGACGCGAGCGGCGCGGCTGGATGGGGCACGCCTCCCTTCTCTCGAGCTTCTTCCTTTCCCACGCGGATCACACCTTTTTGACGGCGGCGCATCAAGTCCCACGTGGTCAAGTGGATGGCAACCACGGCGGCGATCATCAGTTTCCCCACCGGTGGTCGCGGCCCTCCCGCGCGCAGGGTCCAGGGGCGCGCCACAGCGCCTGCGCTAGTGGCGGGAACGCCGGATCCCCGTGTAACCACTACGGACAGCGTAGTCCCATCGCCACCATCTAAGGAGCGCAACGGCGACGAATCCAATCATCCATAGGTAGATTGTTCTGTCCTCAAGTTGTGCAATAAATTTCTAGATCCAGGTTGTTTGTTAGATTGACATGTTGATTTGGAGTTTAACATGCATCTAGGTCGAGTCTTGGCTGGTGACCGTGAACTTGGAGAATGAAGCTTTGTACAAGAGTGTGGTGATGACCTCTAGGTTGGTAGTTCTGGTACGTGTGTCAGCTCCATACAAAGAGGAAAGGTTGCGTTCAGCTGATAGATCATGCGTGAATTATAATCGTTTCATGTAGGTATATATTTTTGGCATGATGATTTGAGTGTTCATCTGTACCTTGTACCTGATATAGTCTATATGTGGGCAGAAACATGTTTTCTACTGGCCGGTACTTTGGTATTGCACCCCAACGGCCTGAACTCAAACATTGTGTCATGTTACCTCAGTAATGAGACCCTGGTTGATTCCAATTGAAATCAATCTACAGAGTATAATTAGATTGGCAGTATGCATATTTTAGGAACTACGGTTTAATGGTTGGTGGTAGATACCGATATGTTGAACAGTGCTATTTTACTATGTGATGAACCCGATCCTCTTAAACTATCTTATCATACACTGATGCACTTTTTAGTTTTGTAATTTTCTGCTAATATTTCTACTTGTGCGGTTGTTTTTTTAGGTTTGACGTTTATTGATCCTTTTTTAGGCAAACATTTATTGGTCCTGAATGAAGGTCTATTGGGATCATATGCATCATATTGTCTCATTGTGACAACAACGAATATTCACAAGTGTGGTAGGTTGTCCATATCATCTCCAATTTTGCAAGCCTATGTTACTTCTTAATCAAAGAAAATGACCATACATGTGGTGTTTCTTGGACTTGATTTTGTATCTTCAGTTGGACAATAAGATGTTTTTTTAACTGCGGTTGGACAATAAGATGTTGATTGTAAGTCTCGCATGTTAATTTCTATTTTGTCACTTGATAGGTGATGTACAATGCTTTCTGGTATGAGATTGCATGTCGGCAAGTAAGCAGGAAGTATGTAACAATTTCTTTGCATCAGTCTCGTCTGAATGATGTTTGTATGTTTTATTAATATATAGGTTTTATGTATTTATTTTCTCCATTCTTTCATTGCTGAACCAAATAGTCTAAACATATTGTTGAACATGCTTTTGCCAAAACATCAAACAAGACTATTCATTACAAAGTTGCAGCTGGACTCGATTGATATGGAGTCTCAGATGGAACATTATATGCACTCTTGAAATAGGCTTTTCGCCCCGCTTTATATATAAAGCAACGAAACAAAGTACACGGTCAAACAATACAATATGGTGCAAGAAGGATAAAATTATGAGTGTATAGTTTTTGCATTAGCTTGTCTATGCTTTCCTTTTGCTAATACCGGATACTCAGGATATGAAGAGCATGATGATTTGCATGAATCTTCCCTTTAGGTGTTGCAATGTATCGGTGAGGTTCCACATCAAAGGTGCAGAGGATATTGTTAAATCGTTGCCCACTAATATCTCATAAGATACATTACTTATTTTGTATTTGCCTTGCAATTTTGCAAATCAGGTTATGGCAGCAATGATTCTCACAACCGTTTTGCAATTGTGCATTCCCTTATTTTTCTCACGGTTTTTCTACTCAAGGCTTGATGAGCATGATGACTTCCAAGATTTTCCTTTTAGGTATTGCAAGTTATTGATGATGTTTCACTTCCATCGTTGCAGAACATATGGCTCCTTTGAGATTGATCTTCCATGGTAATTTTAAAAACTATGTGTTGGTTGGCAACTTATCTTTATGGGTTATGCCTTTAGGAACACTTGATTCACTTTATGAACTGATGATCAGTTATCACTCTGTTTCTAATACTTTGTATATTTTGTCATATACATGATGTTACTTAATATATTAGCTATGTTGTCCAGATTGTGAGATTTTCTTTTTGGACATTATTTATTTTGCAACTAATTATAATCCTTGTCACCATTCGTCCCTTGAATTTCATGATTCTTCTTTGTTTCTGATTCTGAATGTGGTGGCCCTTTTTTAGATGCTTGTGAAGGTTTCATTATTCCACCATGCATACAATCCAATGCTTACCATATGCCTTACTAATTAGTTGTATTTACTACGTATATTGTTGTAGCAAGCTAATTTTGTATACTTTTATGGTTTTATCGATCATACATCATATTTCTTTTGATTACTCACTAATGTATTGTTATGTTTATGGAAATAGAAAATGTATTTGTTATGATAAATTTATGAAAATTCTTGTCATTTCATTGTTTCATTGTACAAACTGACGGGCGCGGCAACGCGCGCCATCAATGATCTAGTTATAGATATAGAGAACATACTATACCATAATGCATGAATGAAGGTGCTCAAGTTGTAGTAACGAGCGGTGTATTGGTTTACCGAAATCCTTCATTTAAACTTCATCGTTAGATGATTACATGTGTTGTCATTGCAGACATACAAATATGGATAATCATCTTTGCAGGAGTAATCCTTTTGTATAAGGAACTCACTACGTCGGTTGTACCATATGTACCGACCACAATAAGTCGTATGGTGACTTACTAGTTTTACACAATGTATGTTGCATTTTGTATTTCGATTCAGAATTGAGATTCCATCGGAAATCAATCATATATGTATGAATATAGTGATCCACATGGATATGTAATCATTACATCTATCAACTGCGGAGATAGATGATTTTGTACTGCCAATGATATAAGTTATCAGAAAGAGATTCCACCTCTGGAGAATAGTTGGGTATCTGCGTGAACCCTTGTGCTACAATACTTGCTCCCTGTTTCACCACCTTGTTGTTCTCAATCCTGTTTCCAGAAGAAAACTGGTGTAGGTATTGCTTATGAATACCTTCCCATTATTGAGGAAGATTATTTCTACCTAGATTATACCCTTTGATTGAGTTCAGTCCGAGTGTTGTTCACACTTTGCCATGGCCCTGGTCTTTGGATCTGAATCATTTGAAAGGTTTTTGCAATCTAGTTGAGAAATGTATGTCGACAATTGTAGACTTCCGGTTATATGATTCTCCAGAATCTATATATCAATATATAGTTGATGGAAATATCGTTACCCATGTTGACTGCTCGCGATTTCCCAATGCGATTGAGTCGGGTATACCGATGTCCCGGTCATTGTGTGCACTATGACCTGGGTTGGTGGAGATTTCCCGTCCACTGGGCGTATGCTACCCATTAGGTGTCTGTCAACGTGAAGTTGACTTACATTTACTGATGCATAGGCCTTGATATCCTTGCTTGCGAGAAGTTGGATCCTGATGTATTTCTGCCATACATCTCCCCCTGTTGCTTTGAACGGGGAGTGGAGTGGATTTTTCTGGTACCTCCACTCTTTCAAGCATACTTTTGCAGGATTGTAGAATTGTGTGACACCTTTATAGTCAGTAAATGAATCTGGCAGGTTATTTGCAATGTGTTGCAAATCTTCTGAACGCATAGTTCAGATCTTTGAGTACGTGGAATTGAGGCAGAATTGTGTTGAACATTCCACTAATTTCCTGGCATTCTTTATGGTACTTGAAATCTCCCCCTAATGACTAGAAATGTTCCTCCTTCAATCAGCATACTAGCCTTGAATAACTCCCCAGGCGAGGGCCTTGAGGTATTAACGGAAATATAGTTATTCCTCACATAGATTCCAACTATATGTTGAGGGGCCAATGATGTATGCCGGGTGGTGATATTGGTATGCAACCGAATTACCGCAGATAGGAAATACTTGTAGATATCCACATATCAAAGATAGAGGGGAATAATATTATGCAGTTCTGTCATGAGCGTGTAAAACTGCATGACTCCAACATAAAGTTGGTAAGTTGCAATTCCAAAATAAATATAATGCAATGAGCTTAACTCTTTGGATAGGATTCTATCAAACCATTATGAGTCTAGACATTAGGACAAATTGCTAAACTTCAATTCAAAGGCCATAGAGAATGTCCTCAAGGAGAATTCTGCAATGTTATCCATTTGATTTGCTTGAAATCGATGCCAGGATAATGAGCCGATGGTTTCGTGTGAATAAAGCACACACTTAAGACCATCATGTAGATATGTCTTTTAGAACCATGGAATACCTAAATAGTCTACTCAATGGCTAGGAAGAGCCACTTACCTTGACTTGATGCATTCAAGGAGTCTGAGTGGTTAATCGTAGAATTTAAGGTGTGCAAGCCTTAAAATTAGCCTCCCTGTGTAACTTGTAGTGCACATAAATTTCAAATGTTGTTAGAATTTAGCATCATAACAATCATAAACTATTGGAATTGCTGATAGTTTCGGTTTCAACCCAATGTCTTAATGACCAAGGCGAGTATGCCGGGTTTGTCATGTACAAGACACTCTGAAAAACTATCTCATACACAACATGTATTACGGGTTGTGTTGTATGTGTAGTACAATCCAGACGATGCATAGAGAATGTGCTTGCCATATCCGTTGCATATGGTAAAGAGAAGTTATTTCTCTTTGTTTTCATGATAAGTTTTGTTGGAGAAACTATTTTGACGGATACCTTTATAGTTTAGCAGGGTACGAGTTAAACCTGGGAAGCAATAAAGCATCCTGACATTACTCGAGTACCCACACGGATAGTAAATATGACTCGAGTTGAGCCAACAAATACCTCATCGCGTCTAGCGATTTAAAAATATCTCCTTTCTCTCAACGAGAGTGGAAACATTGGACTTCCCTCAGTATAGAGTTTGTGGTGCATATGTCCACAAGGCACATATAATTTTTCATCGGATTAACTCCCATAGAAATCAATATATAGACATGAAGATTCTTAATATGAAAATCACTGTCAGATATATAGAATACATACAAATGTATTTGTATCAAAGTGCTGACACAGTATATTATGATATACAATATATGATGACAACAATAATCATGTTCTTATTAGAACATCATAAATGGACATAAATAAATAGATCACTAAGGAGACTAAGGGACTAAATGTATAGTCTCCAAACATGTCGGTTGATGGATACTCAACCATCATGCTCTCCATGCTCATAGGGTCTCGTGACAGCTTGATGGTGTCAGGTTGAGGGTTTGAAGTGAGTTTCAAACCATTACCCTTGAGGTCCATTGTGTCCCGGTGGCGTGGCTTGGATTGCACGCGCTATCCTATGGGATACAAGACTGATCTTGATGTCCATAATCCGCTTAAGTAAGTTGTGGCCATTGAGGGCAAGAGTCTCAAATTGTTAGCCATCGATTACTTATAGGGGCAAGCCAGAGATAATTAATTTACGTTCAGTAAATTAAAGACCTTCATGGTTGATGTTGTAATGAACTTAGCAAAATCAATGGGTATTTCAAGAAGTTATCTTTAAACCGTTAGTGTGGATCTCAAATTGCTAAATATGATCTACAAGCAGTAGATATACACACGACCATGTGATCCCAAGCATCAATTTGAAGGAAATCACTTTGAATTTTGCATCAATATTTGCAAGAAATTGATAATCTCAATTGCAAATAGACGTATTAATCTCGACATGTAGCGAACATGAAAATACATACATTCTAGAATACATCGTATCAACAGAAATACACTACTATTGCAATGAATAGTAATGATGTTGTAAACTTGATGTTCAAGTGAAAACTTGAATTGCATAGATCTCAAATCAAATGAGATGATGTTGTATCAAGTTGCAAGATAATTCATCAAAGTGAATTAATATTTCGCGAGAGAAAATTAATCTCAATCGCAATGAGATTGTTTTGCAAGAGAAGAAAATTCTCAATCGCAAATCAGTACTCTAGAGGCACTCAATTTATGTTTGCAAGAGATTTAAAAAAAATCTCTATTGCAAATTGATGTAATTAATCTCAACACGTAATAAACGTGTAAATGTATTACATCAACTTAAGATCTGGAATACATCTCGGTACTCAACAGAAAATAGTACTGAAATATATGTACTGGATTTAACAGGTCTAAAACAGGAATGAAATCACTGCTAGAAATATTGTTAATTGAAACGGAAAAGAAAGAAAAAAACGAATGGCCCATGGCCATCCGTCCCACGGCCGAGCGGGGGGGAGGGCAGCCGGAGGTCGCCCCAGGCGCTTGGGCCTGGGCCTCCAAGGCCATTGGCCGGCCCACCCGCTGTCGCACCGCATAAGGGGAGGAGGAGCGGTTACGGGTAAGGGTAGGAGACCCCGAAGCCCGAACCACTCCGATCCCCATCTCCTACCCAACGCTGCCGACGGGTGGAGTGGCCGCCGCATCCCTTGCATCTCAGGCGATCACCAGCGCAGGCGGCCAGGGCGGCGGTCGACGGAGGCCACGGCGCGCCAGAAGAGGCGGCCGAAGTGCCGCTCCGCGCGACAGCTCGAGCCCGTTGTCCCCGGCGGCGGGGGGGCTTGACGAGCTCCGAGCGGCGGGGCGGTGATGTGGCCGAGGCGCGCCGGAGCCCACGCCCCAGATTGGCGGCCCAAGCGGTGATCAATGGCGGAGGACGGGTGAGGGGCGCGATCGACGACGCGGAGGCCGTGGCAAGGCCGGCGCGGCCATGCGGAGACTGCGGGCGGGCGCGCGGGGCGCAGAGGCCGGGCTGCACGGCGACAGCGGCGCAAGCCATTCCGCCGGTGGAGGAGCGGGTGGGGGCGGAGCCCCGTACGCAGGCGCGCAAGCGGTTCCGGTTGTATGCAGCACGAGCGGCGGCGCCAAGGCCGCGTCCAGAGGCGTGCGGAGCGCCCGGATGGCGTCTCTAGCAGCGTGGCGCGGCCGCGGATGGCCGGGAGGCACCGGGCAGCTGGGCGCGAGGCCCGCGCGGCGCGAGCACGGCCGACGCTGGAGTCAGGGTGGTCTTGGCGAGGGCGGGCGCCACGGCCAGCGAGTTGGTTGGCCTTCTCGCTCTTGGCAGAGCAAAATGCGTGATAACGTGTTTCGAATTGAGATCGAGAGAGGATCGAATGAATCAACTATCTCTTATTCCATTGACGATCACAATATATATACAAGGGAACGGACGCGAACGAAGAGATGTGTCCGTTCGCAGAGGCGTGAGAGTGGGTCGCGATGGTTGCTGAAACAACCGCACGAGATATTAGGAGGATTATGTTGGAAATATGCCCTAGAGGCAATAATAAAAGTATTATTATTATATTTCCTTGTTCATGATAATCGTCTGTTATTCATGCTTGAATTGTATTGTACGGAAACAGCGATACATGTGTGAATATATAGACCACAATGAGTCCCTGGTAGGCCTCTAGTTACCAGCTCGTTGATCAGCAGATGGTCACGGTTTCCTGACCATGGACATAGGATGTCAGTGATAACGGGATCACGTCACTAGGAGAATGATATGATGGACAAGACCCAATCCTGAGCATAGTACGAGATCGTATAGTTCGTAATGCATAAGCTTTTCAGTGTCAAGTATTTATTCCTTAGACCATGAGGTTGTACAACTCCCGGATGCTGTAGGAATACTTTGGGTGTGCCAAACGTCACAACGTAACTGGGTGGCTATAAAGGTACGCATCGGGTATCTCCGAAAGTGTCTGTTGAGTTGGTACGAACCGAGACTGGGATATTGTCACTCCGTGTGACGGAGAGGTACCTCTGGGCCCACTCGGTAAGACATCATCATAATGAGCTCAAGGTGACTAAGGAGTTAGTCACGGGATGATGGATTATGGATCGAGTAAAGAGACTTGCCAGGACGAGATTGAACAAGGTATCGGGAATACCGACGATCGAATCTCGGGCAAGTACCGTACCGATGGACAAAGGGAATAACATACGGGATTGAGTGAATCCTTGACACGATGGTTCATCCGATGAAGATCATCGAGGAACACGTGGGAACCAACATGGTTATCCAGATCCCGCTGTTGGTTATTGACCGGAGAGTGGTCTCGGTCATGTCTACGTGTCTCCCGAACCCGTAGGGTCTACACACTTAAGGTTCGGTGACGCTAGGGTCATAGAGATACATGCACGTGGAAACCCGAAAGTTGTTCGGAGTCCCGGATGAGATCCCGGACGTGACGAGGAGTTCCGGAATGGTCCGGAGGTAAAGAATGATATATAGGAAGTCCAGTTTCGGCCATCGGGTGAACTTCGGGGGTCACCGGGAGTGTCCCGGGACCACCGGAGGGGTCCCGGGGGTCCACCGGGTGGGGCCACCCATCCCGGTGGGGCCCCTAGGCCGCAAGGGGAAGGGGGCCAGCCCCTGGTGGGCTGGCGCACCCTATTGGGCCCTCCCTCATGCGCCTAGGGTTGAAACCCTAGGGGAGGGAGGCGCCCCCTATGCCTTGGGGGGCAAGTCTCCCCCCTAGGGCGCCGCCCCCCCTTGCAGATTGGATCTGCAGGGGCTGGCGCACCCCCCTGGCCCCCTATATATATGTGGGGGGGGGGGAGAGGGAAGCCGCACCCCAATCCTATGGCGCCTCTCCCCCTCCCGTCACACCTTCCTCCTCCTCCGCAGGGCGCCGGCGAAGCCCTGCAGGAATTCCCGTTGCATCCACCACCACGCCATCGTGCTGCTGGATCTCCGACGACCTCTCCTCCCCCCTTGCTGGATCAAGAAGGAGGTGACGTTCCTGTACCGGACGTGTGTTGAACGCGGAGGTGCCGTCCGTTCGGCGCTAGATCATCGGTGACGAAGAACGTGAAGAGTACGACTACTTCATCCACGCTTCATCGAAAGCTTCCGCTCGCGATCTACAAAACGGTATGTAGATGCACTCTCATATGCTCGTTGCTAGATGTCTCCTTAGTTGGATCTTGGTGAAAGCGTAGAATTTTTTTGAATTCTGCTACGTTCCCCAACAGTGGCATCTGAGCTAGGTCTTTTGCGTAGCATCTTGCACGAGTAGAACACAAAGCAGTTGTGGGCGTTGAGTTTGCTCAATTTTCTTACCGTTACTAGTCTAATCTTGATTCGGCGGTATTGTGGGATGAAGCGGCCCGGACCGACCTTACACGTACGCTTACGTGAGACTAGTTCCACCGACAAACATGCACTAGATGCATAAGGTGGCTGGCGGGTGTCTGTCTCTCCTACTTTAGTCGGATCGGATTCGATGAACAAGGTCCTTATGAAGGGTAAATAGAAATTGACAAATCACGTTGTGGTTTTGCGTAGGTAAGAAACGTTCTTGCTAGAAAACCTATAGAAGCCACGTAAAACTTGCAACAACAATTAGAGGTCGTCTAACTTGTTTTTGCAGCATGTGCTATGTGATATGGTATGGCCAAGAAGATGTGATGAATGATATATGTGATGTATGAGATTGATCATGTTCTTGTAATAGGGAATCACGACTTGCATGTCGATGAACTTGACAACCGGCAGGAGCAATAGGAGTTGTCTTTATTATTGTATGACCTGCGTGTCACTGAATAACGCCATGTAATTACTTTACTTTATTGCTAAACGTTAGCCATAGTAGTGGAAGTAATAGTTGGCGTGACAACTTCAAGAAGACACGATGATGGAGATCATGGTGTCGAGCCGGTGACAAAGATGATCATGGTGCCCCGAAGATGGAGATCCAAGGAGCAAGATGATATTGGCCATATCATGTCACTTTAATTGATTGCATGTGATGTTTATCATGTTTATGCATCTTGTTTACTTAGAATGACGGTAGTAAATAAGATGATCTCTCACTAAAATTTCAAGAATTGTGTTCCCCCTAACTGTGCACCGTTGCTAAGGATCGTTGTTCCGAAGCACCACGTGATGATCGGGTGTGATAGGTTCTAACGTTCGCATACAACGGGTGTAAGCCAGATTTACACAAGCAATACACTTAGGGTTCATTTGACGAGCCTAGCATGTACAGACATGGCCTCGGAACACGGAAGACCGAAAGGTCGAACACGAGTCGTATAGAAGATACGATCAACATGAAGATGTTCACCGTTGATGACTAGTCCGTCTCACGTGATGATCGGACACGGGCTAGTCGATTCGGATCGTGTATCACTTAGATGACTAGAGAGATGTCAATCTGAGTGGGAGTTCATTAAAATTTGATTAAGATGAACTTAATTATCATGAACTTAGTCTAAATTCTTTACAATATCTCTTGTAGATCAAATGGCCCACGCTCAAGTTTCCCTCAACTTCAACGCGTTCCTAGAGAAAACCAAGCTGAAAGACGATGGTAGCAACTATACGGATTGGGTCCGTAACCTGAGGATTATCCTCATAGCTGCCAAGAGATCATATGTCCTTGAAGCACCGCTAGGTGATGCACCCGTTCCCCCGGTGACCCAAGACGTTATGAACGCTTGGCAGTCGCGTTATGATGATTACTCCCTGGTTCAGTGCGGCATGCTTTACAGCTTAGAGTCGGGGCTCCAAAAGCGTTTTGAGGATCACGGAGCATATGGGATGTTTGAAGAGCTGAAAATGGTTTTCTAAGCTCATGCCCGAGTCGAGAGATATGACGTCTCCGACGCATTCTACAACTGTAAGATGGAGGAAAACAATTCTGTCAGTGAGCACATCCTCAAGATTTCTGGATTGCACAACCGCTTGTCTCAGCTGGGAATGAATCTCCCAGATGAAGCGGTCGTTGACAGAATCCTCTAGTCGATCCCACCAAGCTTCAAGAGCTTCGTGTTAAACTTCAATATGCAGGGGATTGAGAGGTCCATTCCCGAGGTGTATTCGATGCTGAAATCAGCGGAGGTGGATATCAAGAAAGAACATCAAGTGTTGATGGTCAATAAAACCACTAAGTTCAAGAAAGGCAAGGGTAAGAAGAACTTCAAGAAGGACGGCAAAGGAGTTGTCGCGCCCGGTAAGCCAGTTGCCGGGAAGAAGCCAAAGAATGCACCCAAGCCTGAAACTGAGTGTTTTCATTGCAAGGGAACGGGGCACTGGAAGCGGAACTGCCCCAAATACTTAGCAGACAAGAAGACCGACAACGTCAAAGGTATATATGATATACATGTTATTGATGTGTACCTTACCAGCGCTCGTAGTAGCTCCTGGGTATTCGATACCGGTGCAGTTGCTCATATTTGTAACTCTAAGCAGGAGCTGCGGAATAAGCGGAGACTGGCGAAGGATGAGGTGACGATGCGCGTCAGGAATGGTTCCAAGGTCGATGTGATCGCCGTCGGCACACTACCTCTACATCTACCCTCGGGATTAGTTTTAAACCTTAATAATTGTTATTTAGTACCAGCTTTGAGCATGAACATTGTATCTGGATCTCGTCTTATGCGAGATGGCTACTCATTTAAATCGGAGAATAATGGTTGTTCTATTTATTTGAGAGATATGTTTTATGGTCATGCCCCGCTGGTCAATGGTTTATTTTTGATGAATCTCGAACGTGATGATACACATATTCATAGTGTAGATGCCAAAAGATGTAAAGTTGACAATGATAGTCCCACATACTTGTGGCATTGCCGCCTTGGTCATATTGGTGTCAAACGTATGAAGAAGCTCCATTCAGATGGACTTCTAGAGTCTCTTGATTATGAATCATTTGACACGTGCGAACCATGCCTCTTGGGCAAGATGACCAAGACTCCGTTCTCCGGAACAATGGAGCGAGCAACCAACTTATTGGAAATCATACATACCGATGTGTGCGGTCCAATGAGTGTTGAGGCTCGCGGAGGCTATCGTTATGTTCTCACCCTCACGGATGACTTGAGTAGATATGGGTATATCTACTTGATGAAGCACAAGTCTGAGACTTTTGAAAAGTTCAAGGAGTTTCGGAATGAGGTTGAGAATCAACGAGACAAGAAAATAAAGTTCTTACGATCGGATCGTGGGGGTGAATATTTGAGTCATGAATTTGGCACGCACCTTAGGAAGTGTGGAATTGTTTCACAATTGACACCGCCCGGAACACCTCAATGTAACGGTGTGTCCGAACGTCGAAATCGTACTCTGTTGGACATGGTGCGATCAATGATGTCCCTTACCGATTTACCGCTATCTTTTTGGGGTTATGCTTTAGAGACTGCCGCATTCACTTTAAATAGGGCTCCGTCGAAATCCGTTGAGACGACTCCGTATGAACTTTGGTTTGGCAAGAAACCGAAGCTGTCGTTTCTGAAAGTTTGGGGTTGCGATGCTTATGTCAAGAAACTTCAACCTGAAAAGCTCGAACCCAAATCGGGAAAATGCGTCTTCATAGGATACCCAGAGGAAACGATTGGGTACACCTTCTACCACAGATCCGAAGGCAAGGTCTTTGTTGCCAAGAATGGATCCTTTATGGAGAAAGAGTTTCTCTCGAAAGAAGTGAGTGGGAGGAAAGTAGAACTTGATGAGGTGAGAGTCACCCCTCCTGAACCGGAAAGTAGCGCAGCGCAGGAAATTGTTCTTGAGGTGCCTGCACCGACAAGGGAGGAAGTTAATGATGATGATCATGAAGAAACAGATCAAGTTACTACTGAACTTCGAAGGTCCACGAGGGCACGTTCCGCACCAGAGTGGTACGGCAACCCTGTCCTGGAAATCATGTTGTTGGACAACGGTGAACCTTCGAACTATGAAGAAGCGATGGCGGGCCCGGATTCCAATAAATGGCTTGGAGCCATGAAATCCGAGATAGAATCCATGTATGAAAACAAAGTATGGACTTTGGTGGACTTGCCTGATGATAGGCACGCCATAGAAAATAAATGGATATTTAAGAAGAAGACAGACGCGGATGGTAATGTGACCATCTATAAGGCTCGGCTTGTCGCTAAGGGTTATCGACAAGTTCAAGGGATTGACTACGACGAGACTTTCTCTCCCGTAGCGATGCCGAAGCCAGTCAGAATCATGTTAGCTATTGCCGCATTCTATGATTATGAGATATGGCAAATGGACGTCAAAACGGCATTCCTTAATGGCCTCCTCAAGGAAGAGCTGTATATGATGCAGCCGGAAGGTTTTGTCGATCCAGTAAATGCTAACAAGGTATGCAAGCTCCAGCGCTCGATTTACGGGCTGGTGCAAGCATCTCGGAGTTGGAATATTCGCTTTAATGATGTGATCAAAGCGTTTGGCTTTATACAGACTTATGGAGAAGCCTGTATCTACAAGAAAGTGAGTGGGAGCTCTGTAGCATTTCTCATATTATATGTGGATGACATATTGCTGATGGGAAATGATGTAGAATTCTTGGAAACTGTAAAGGCCTACTTGAATAAGAGTTTTTCAACGAAGGACCTTGGAGAAGCAGCTTACATATTAGGCATCAAAATCTGTAGAGATAGATCGAGACGCCTCATCGGTCTTTCACAAAGTACATACCTTGACATAGGGATGGCAGTTTTGCCCATGGGTATGGGTACCCGCGGGTACCCTACCCGAAAATAGTGGGCATGGGTGAGACTTTCTACCACTTCATACCCATGGGTATGGGTATCCATACCCGCAAAATGCATGGGTAGGGTATGGGTATGAAATTATACCCATGGGTAACCCAATGGATACCCAGAAAATTAATTAATAAATAAAACCCTATAATATGTGAATAAATAATTATATTGAGTTCTTAACTAGCCCACGGACCACAGGCCCATAGTTGTCCATCGCCCCATACCCCTCGTATACCTACAGTAGTTATCTTCTCTGCTTTTCCTTGACCTTTAAAGATGAAGCAATCAAGAGCGGGGTTACTGAATCCTCGTCGATTCATCCGCAACTAAGGCTATATATTGTACCCACCGGACGGGTACCTGAATTTAAACCTTCTTCTCATCTTACCTTTGTCATGTCAATGATATATATTGTACCCACCGGATACCCATTGGGTATAGGATACCCGATGGGTATGGGCATGGGTACCAATTTGCGCCCATGGGTAGTGAAGTGGGTGGGTATATAGAAAAGATTTGGGTATGGGTTTGGGTAGAAAAGTGTTGTACCCGCCCATACCCTACCCATTGCCATCCCTACCTTGACAAGATATTGAAGAAGTTCAATATGGATCAGTCCAAGAAGGGGGTTCTTGCCCGTTTTGCAAGGTATGAGATTGAGCAAGGCTCGGTCGCCGACCACGGCAGAAGATAGAGAAAAGATGAGTGTCATACCCAATGCCTCGGCCATAGGTTCTATCATGTATGCCATGCTGTGTACCAGACCTGATGTGAATCTTGCCATAAGTTTGGTAGGGAGGTACCAAAGTGATCCCGGTATGGAACACTAGACAGCGGTCAAGAACATCCTAAAGTACCTGAAGAGGACTAAGGATATGTTTCTCGTTTATGGAGGTGACGAAGAGCTCGTCGTAAAGGGTTACGTCGATGCTAGCTTCAACATAGATCTCGATGACTCGAAGTCACAAACCGGATACGTGTATATTTTGAATGGTGGAGCAGTCAGCTGGTGCAGTTGCAAACAGAGCGTGGTGGCGCATTCTACATGTGAAGCGAAGTACATAGCTGCTTGTGAAGCAGCGCAGGAAGGAGTCTGGATGAAGGAGTTCATCACCGACCTAGGAGTCATTCCAAGCGCGTCAAGCCCGATGACTCTCTTCTGTGACAACACTGGTGCTATTGCCATTACCAAGGAGCCCAGGTTTCACAAGAAGACCAAGCACATCAAGCGTCGTTTCAACTCCATCCGGAATTATGTTCAAGATGGAGACATAGATATTTGTAAAGTGCATACGGATCTGAATGTTGCAGACCCGTTGACTAAACCTCTTCCACGGGCAAAACATGATCAACACCAGGACTCTATGGGTGTTCGATTCATCACAATGTAACTAGATTATTGACTCTAGTGCAAGTGGGAGACTGTTGGAAATATGCCCTAGAGGCAATAATAAAAGTATTATTATTATATTTCCTTGTTCATGATAATCGTCTGTTATTCATGCTTGAATTGTATTGTACGGAAACAACGATACATGTGTGAATATATAGACCACAATGAGTCCCTGGTAGGCCTCTAGTTACCAGCTCGTTGATCAGCAGATGGTCACGGTTTCCTGACCATGGACATAGGATGTCAGTGATAACGGGATCACGTCATTAGGAGAATGATATGATGGACAAGACCCAATCCTGAGCATAGTACGAGATCGTATAGTTCGTAATGCATAAGCTTTTCAGTGTCAAGTATTTATTCCTTAGACCATGAGGTTGTACAACTCCCGGATGCCGTAGGAATACTTTGGGTGTGCCAAATGTCACAACATAACTGGGTGGCTATAAAGGTACGCATCGGGTATCTTCGAAAGTGTCTGTTGAGTTGGTACGAACCGAGACTGGGATATTGTCACTCCGTGTGACGGAGAGGTACCTCTGGGCCCACTCGGTAAGACATCATCATAATGAGCTCAAGGTGACTAAGGAGTTAGTCACGGGATGATGGATTACGGATCGAGTAAAGAGACTTGCCATGACGAGATTGAACAAGGTATCGGGAATACCGACGATCGAATCTCGGGCAAGTACCGTACCGATGGACAAAGGGAATAACATACGGGATTGAGTGAATCCTTGACACAGTGGTTCATCCGATGAAGATCATCGAGGAACACGTGGGAACCAACATGGGTATCCAGATCCCGCTGTTGGTTATTGACCGGAGAGTGGTCTCGGTCATGTCTACGTGTCTCCCGAACCCGTAGAGTCTACACACTTAAGGTTCGGTGACGCTAGGGTCATAGAGATACATGCACGTGGAAACCCGAAAGTTGTTCGGTGTCCCGGATAAGATCCCGGACGTGACGAGGAGTTCCGGAATGGTTCGGAGGTAAAGAATGATATATAGGAAGTCCAGTTTCGGCCATCGGGTGAACTTCGGGGGTCACCGGGAGTGTCCCGGGACCACCGGAGGGGTCCCGGGGGTCCACCGGGTGGGGCCACCCATCCCGGTGGGGCCCCTAGGCTGCAAGGGGAAGGGGGCCAGCCCCTGGTGGGCTGGCGCACCCTACTGGACCCTCCCTCATGCCCCTAGGGTTGAAACCCTAGGGGAGGGAGGCGCCCCCTATGCCTTGGGGGGCAAGTCTCCCCCCTAGGCCGCCGCCCCCCTTGCAGATTGGATCTGCAGGGGCTGGCGCACCCCCTGGCCCCCTATATATATGTGGGGGGGGGGGGAGAGGGCAGCCGCACCCCAATCCTCTGGCGCCTCTCCCCCTCCCGTCACACCTTCCTCCTCCTCCGCAGGGCGCCGGCGAAGCCCTGCAGGAATTCCCGTTGCATCCACCACCACGCCGTCGTGTTGCTGGATCTCCGACGACCTCTCCTCCCCCCTTGCTGGATCAAGAAGGAGGTGACGTTGCTGTACCGGACGTGTGTTGAACGCGAAGGTGCCGTCCGTTCGGCGCTAGATCATCGGTGACGAAGAACGTGAAGAGTACGACTACTTCATCCACGCTTCATCGAAAGCTTCCGCTCGCGATCTATAAAACGGTATGTAGATGCACTCTCATATGCTCGTTGCTAGATGTCTCCTTAGTTGGATCTTGGTGAAAGCGTAGAATTTTTTTGAATTCTGCTACGTTCCCCAACAGATTATCCCTTTAATTAAGAGAATTAATTATATCCTAACAATTGGCTTGAAGCTGCCTTTCAAGTTCATTCATCCGAGCTCTCAGCTGCTGGAGTTGTTGTTGCAATTCATTGACGCTAGGTGCTTGCACCTCATTTGGCTGCACCTCATTTGACAGAACAACAAACTAATTGCCATTATTAGAAGAGGAAGAATTTTATGGAAGCATGATATCGGATTACTCATCTAAAAGCATTCTTTGCTTCTGTTAATGGCACTGCAATGAGCATGAATTGGTACCCTGCCAAAACGGCGCTTGCAAAATTCAGCCGTAATTGCTTGCTGAAGTAGAGACTCGGCACCCGTAGCCCCACATGCCCACTCTCTTTGGGTTAACTCAAAAGGGCTCCATGAAAAGACTCGATCGCTTGTGTACCTTGTCTTTTTTCTGACTTGCATTCAAGTGACTACCTTCCTCTGTACTCGCACCATGTCCAATGCGAGCGGTAATCCGTTCTTGGAGCTTTCGTGCCTTAACATACTTCATGCGATTATTCTTTCGTAGGTGAGAGCTACGTGGAGCATGGGCTACAACCATGTGATGATGCAAGTTGTAACAGACTGCATCCAGAGTAACCATTAGCTTAGCCTCAGTCCGCTATATTGCTGGCACCTCAGACTTGGGCGATTCTTTCAATAATTCACGAACCTCATGCGTTACAGCATTTTACTTTGTCCTTGCCTCTGCAGCTGCTCGCTTATGAACCTTTTTTATTCTGTGGCTTGGAGTTGAGCTAAGCCCTGTGATTGGCGAGCATACACGTCATTGTTGTACTTAAGAACTGCAACAAGTGGTATCGAACCAAACTAGAGCGTAAACAGACTGGGTTATCAGCAAGGGCGAGTCCACCTGCGAGAGCAACATCCCAAGTCAGTCATTCCTTCAAGGAATTCATAATCATGGTAAACAATGTGTTTTGCACTTTCGAGAACTTATAGACGAGTCCGACGACCATCAACGAGCAGCAAAGATGAGAGGAGTACCTTTTCCCACTGGGCGTGCCAGTTTGTTTCACGAAAAAAGAAATGCCACCCCCCCTCCCAAGGGATATTCCCTAGCGCGTAACAGCAATAGGGCAAAGGATGCGGGAGTGCCAGTATACACTTATACAAATAAATAAAAGAGACACACAAGATCAGGGAACTCTGTATTTCATTAATTCTTTTGGAGAATTACATGAAATAGTTGCCACACAAGTACATCATGTTTCTCTATGCAATCTGACTAAGTTTAGCTTTAGGTTCCCGAAGCCTCGGAAGATGATCCAGTTAATTACATCCACGTGTAAGGCTGGTTGTAATGGGTAGTATCATATACTAGTACTAGTATCATATGCATGGTATTAATATATGATATTACGTCTGTAATACATAGTATTATATGTGAGTATCATAAAGGACTATATTTATTACCATGCATGACATAAAATAGCACATCGGTTTATATGATACGGTATCATGATATGATACTCAAGCCTCTCTTTTTTCATTTAATTCTATGTCACCTCATCAAAATGGCTTAGTTGACATGCATGATACTACGTATGATACTTCCATTACGGATAGCCTAATCCACAGAACACCTCCCATTACGGATAGCCTAATCCACAGAACACCTCCGATTAAGCCGTCTTCAAACCTGTGTAAATTGTTCTCCAAACGTGCATGAACAATGCAAACATGTACTTCCTCTGTAAACTAATATAAGAGCTTTTGGATCACTAAAGTAGTGATCTAAACGCTCTTATATTAGTTTACGGAGGGAGTATTATACCAAAGCCTCGTCGGCCAACGGTGAATGTACTGCTGGTGGCGGGATTTTCGATGAAGTCTATGAGCGAGCAGTGTTGGCCTCGGTGCCAACCTCGTCGGCTTGGACCATTTTCCGGCCTCGTCGGTCGCGGAATGCAATTGAAACTTCAGGGCAAATCGCAAGCGCATACTCGGTTACGAATTAATTTGTAACTGTCACCTACAAGTACTACCATGTTGTTGCAGCATGCGTGGGATGGCAAGGCTTTTGAGTCTGAGAGGCACACCACAAATGATCATGATGGTGAGTGCCAACACTTTGTACCAAATTTATGAGAGCTGCTCCATACGGTCAAGCACAACTTTAGTCGGATGATCAAATAAGACTCGCATCCCAAATTGTTCAGTAAAATTACTAGCCCTGAGAAGGCCAGCCCAACAACCCGGATAAAGAGAGGGCAATGGTCTTACGTTCATAAAAATATTGAAGAGAGCTCGACAGTATTTCCCATGCTAACTGACCACGAAGAAATGACCATAGGTCTTCTGAAGCGCGATGTTGCGCTTAGTGAATAGAGCTCTTCAGGCTTATCTCTCTATCTGATTGCTATCTTATTGAAGAGAGCTCCAGCGACTCTGTAGAAGAGTTGTAGCCATAGCTCTGGATGGTCTCGGTTCCTGCAATATAACCACCGAAGAACGTCATAACATTTCAGGATGCTTGTTTTTCACAAGAAAATGCTTGCTTAAATTTTCATCATAAACTTATCGGGATGCTTTTTTGTTTTTCACACACAAAAATGCCTATTTGTACTGAACTGAAAATGCACTCGACTCAACTGTGTGTAAGAAGTAGGATCTTGATGGAGTCGAACCATCATTCCCAGCAATTTGTTTGCTAGAATGCTCTTTCCAGTTCAGAGCTAAAGATCCACTTATTATTCATATTCCACTTTGAATTAACGTGCTTACTAAAATTAAATTTGTTAATCACAATGTTGTTACAAACGGAAGCATACAAATCAAAATTCATCCAATTTGAATCAACCTGCTAAATAAAATTAAATCTGTTAGTGACATATGAAGCATAAAAATTAGAATTCCGAAGAGATGTACAATTTTTAATACAATAAATTAGATCACAGCTCATAATAAGTTGGTCTTCATAGAAGACGGCGTATTTTAAGCTACGAAAAATCTTAATGACAATGAATCCTCTTAACAGTCTAATCTTACAAAGAAAAATGAAATTTAAGCAGGCAATCAGCCTGAAATTGCTCAACCAACTAGGCTTCCTCGATGCAGCACCTGCACCTCAGGTGCTGCACCTTACAGAATATACCAACATTGAAAAATTTAATTATTCAATTCAGGTTGCAGTGATATCAACATGAACACCAGCGATAAGTCAACTAAAATACAACTGATCACCAAGAGTAAGTATGATGCAGCAGCAACTTCTGGACAAGCTTCAGTCCTCAAGTCAACTATAAAATACAAATAAATTTCAAAGACTGACAAGTTGTGCACAAGTCCTTCACTGATGATAATATCATGGTAACCAACAACAAGGACCGAGTAGAACAAGTAATTCACCTTTTCAGGACCACAAGATCATGGTAATATAAAATCAAATATGCAGATGAACTAAAAATTCTCAGGATTACTTGGCATGTGTTGCTCAAGTAGATGGTTTGCTCGAGGTAATTTCACTGTTATTTGGGTGCAGGGTACAAAATTCGCGGGTACGATCAACCTTGTATATATCAAACGGAAGGTCCACCATGTTCGGTTATTTCTTTTAGTTTGAGATGATGTGCACATGAAATTTTAGAGACAGCTTGATCAGTTCAGGATGACCCTTCAAGAAAAGCACTAATGTTTCGAGGTCACTTCAAATTTAAATTGATATAACGCCGAAAGAAGCAGTTAGATGTACCTTCATGCGTAGTTAGATCGATTCTTCAGAACGTAGAAACCGCTGCACCCAGGCCTGTAGACATATTTGCTATGTAGGATCGTGGTGTACTTCAGATGATGCAGCAGAATCAAACATAGGAGAAGGACAGAGACACCATGGCATGGGTGGAGAACCCGGGCAAAACAGAACAAATAGATTCTTCCCGTGCGATCTCCACCCCGCAACACCACCAAATATACTTTTTATTGTCTCGTGGCCTGCCAAGCGAGCGCACCCGACATGGCAAAGGCCGTCCTACCCTACCAATGTAGGGGTACATCAAGTAGTACAGCACGCACGTGCTCACATGCGCATCATCAGCTTACCAACACAATTACCTTTCTGTGATGTTTGGAGACAGGCCGGTATCATCTTGTGAGCAAAAGGAACACGGACATCATTTGATCGGCGAACAGAAACCATACATCGGATGGCCCGTTTCCTTCGGGCGCTTGCGGAGACGGGAAAGTCTCAAGAAAGCATTCTTCAACTTAACCACCGACCATCGTTGGAGAAGATATCAGTTGGCGTTGGCCGTGGGCATCATAAACCAGTGAAGATGAACCAGGAGGAGTGGCATCCCCGGAGATAAACATGAACAGCGGCATGCGAACAGGAAGCGGATGACATAAACTGACGGATCTGACGCATCGACCGGTCACAAGCAAAAGGCCACAAGATCCCTTCGCTTAAGGGATGGATTTGGAGAGGCAAAACGTCCACCACTGAATCAAAAAGAAGAGATAACCCATGAGATCTGAAAGGCGTTAGGTGAACAGCGTACAAAAGGTCGTCTAACTTTGGCTTCATATAAGATACTCCCTCCGTCTCGCAACCAAACTAGTACTAGTAAGGACGGAGGACCTCCGCCGTGCTAGAAAGAGAAATCATGCTCACCCACCAAATCACGACCAAACCATACTAGTAATAATCTGAAGTACCATCAATGATCGTATAGTAAGAGAAGAAAGTAGGTAGATACTAGTTGGCACCTCACGATCCCCGCGACGGAACGAAGATGAGCCATCCCTGCGAGCAGGAAAGAACGGGGCGAGAGGAACGCGTATATAAGAACCCGTGGTTGGGGGGCTTGGTGTTGGTGGATTCTCGATCACGGAGTCGGTTCGGGTTGTGGACGGCTCCGATCGGGTCACGTATATAGCTGTCCATGTGCCGTTGTCGGTTGGGGAACGACGGAGGACCTCACGTCTCGCACGGATTCTTCCTCGCCTTTGCGTGCTCCCTTTGGCCACGTTTCCTCCGTCTGGTTGGCGTCATCCCTTGCGTCACAGGGAGGCCTGATCGTCTACATCCAGGAACCGTCTGGATATTCGTGTGGCCAGTTATGTGCTGGCTAGGGTTGCATAAAACAAGCCCTCATATAAGGGCATCTTTACTCGGTTCCTTCTTTATAATATAGTATGCACACTCATGCGTATTCGAAAAAAATGTAAGGGCATCTTCAACGGCGACCTGTAAATTTTGTACTACATCCGTTCATGAACTGGGAGACAAGTCCGCGCACACGGATGCGGTAGGGCATCATCCAATGTTGTCTGCATACATCCAACGAAGAATTCAAACTAACCGAACGAAATTCGCAAATAAGGCCGGATTTCATGTAAACCTGACGGATTTCATTACATTTACATCATCTGAGAAGTACCCGTCCAGCTCTGAAGGTCTAATTAATACATCTAATCTATGATCGACGGTGCCCGTCCAGCTTTGAAGGTCTAATTAATACACCTAATCTATGATCGCCGGCGCCCGTTCCCTGTGTCCGGCCATGAGCCTTGAGAACTGAAACTTCATCTTCTCCAGCTCCGCCTACGTAACATCCGCCTCCGTAGCCCCGAAAAGTGAAGTTGTCCACCTCCACGTCGCCGCCAAGAGGCTAATCGACTGCCGATGTTGAGCCCATACACAAGGCTTGCCTTCACATGCCCACCTTGACTTGTCATCGTGTCTACACTCTTTTCATCAAAGCAACTTGTTCGAACACGAATACGTCACTATGTACCACCAACATCGAGGGTGGTGCACCGCATCTCACGTCGAAGGAGACCCGTCCGGGAGCGCGGTACGCAAGCAATCCGGCGGGTGCTTTTCAAGACCCGAAACCCCATGCGTCCGTGAGGGACCCCGTCTGGACGTGCGGCGGCTATGGGCTGCCCTAGGTCGGTTCGCCCGCCCCTAGAGCCTCGAGGATCGCTACCCTTCAACACGAAGAACGAACGAAGAACGAGGGAGAACGAATAAAGGAGAGATGTAAAACTAAGGTAAAAGAAGATGGATTTTGCGATTGTGTGTTGTTGTTTCAATCGGCCGTCACCCCTCATGTATATAAGAGACGGTTGGACTTCCAATGCAAGTAAAAGTTAGAATTCACGTCCAAAACCCTAATTTGGCTCCAATCCGAATTGTTTGGCCCGAACTTTCCAAAATTGTTCAGTCTAAAAATTGTCTGCACCTTGTGGGTCATTTTTGGGGTAGTAAACAACCTCAGATAAAAATCACGTAAGAAGCAAATTTAACTGCTTCGAGTAGGCAAACAACTCTCATGTTGAACGTTTTTCAATTAAAGACCATGTTCATGGCCGAATCGCTTATGCAAAACAGATTGTTACTCGCCCTATCCATCAGACATCATGTCTGATGGGGCGCGCCACTTTTGGCTCGTGACAGGGTGATACGTCTCCAACGTATCTATAATTTTTTTTATTGTTACATGCTATTATATTATCCTTCTAGGATGTTTAGTGGGCTTTAATATACACTTTTATATGATTTTTGGGACTAACCTATTAACCTAGAGCCGAGTGCCAGTTTCTGTTTTTTCCTTGTTTTTGAGTACCGCAGAAAAGGAATACCAAACGGAGCCTAATTGACCTGAAACTCAACGGAAGTTGTTTTTGGACCAAAAGAAGCCCAAGGAGTACCAGAGGAGGACCATAAGATTCCCGGGCTACCCACGAGGGTGGGGGTGCCCCCTGGGCGCGCCCCCCTACCTCGTGGACAGCCCAGAGATCTTCCTTACTTGTTTCCGACTCCAACACCCCCTATATATACAGAAACCTCCAAAAAATAACCTACATCGGGAGTTCCGCCGCCGAAAGCCTCTGTTGCCACCGAAAACCAATCTAGACCCGTTCTGGCACCCTTCCGGAGGGGGGAATCCCTCTCCGGTGGCCATCTTCATCATCCCGGCGCTCTCCATGACGAGGAGTAGTTCACCCTCGGGTCTGAGGGTATGTACCAATAGCTATGTGTTTGATCTCTCTCTCTCGTGTTCTTGAGATGGCACAATCTTGATGTATCACGAGCTTTGCTATTATAGTTGGATCTTATGATGTTTCTCCCCCTCTACTCTCTTGTAATGGTGTAATGCCCAGTATGCGACTATGTCTCCCATGTGTCGAGGCACGACTTAAAGACATAAGCGCATACTAGAATGATCTCAAGTATGGTATCTTTGCACATCTCATGTAAAACTCAGGGATGAAATTATAAAAGATAGATGGCTTACACTCGCCACGTCACACAATGAATACAATAGCATACATCATCCAAATAACACAGGGTCCGACTACGGACCAAATCCAAATGAGAAAGATACCATAAAACCACAAGGCCTGATCGCCCCTAGTAGGAACCACTACTGATCGTCGAAAACGTCGCATACATACGACCAAGCTCTTCATCAAACTCCCACTAAAGTTCCGATCCATCTCCTGCATTGCTCTCAGCGGTACCTACATCTGGTGCGTGTTGAATCTGTGAGCCACAGAGGACTCAGCAATCCCGTTCCCGGGTATCAAAACTACCAAAGCCTTAGGTGAGGAAAGGCTATAAAAGTGTCTGCAGCAAGCACTAAGCAACTAGCTTACGAAGTCAGAGCGAGAAGAGAACATGTGCCAACGGCGGTCGCCAAAGATGATCAAGAGGTGATCCTAGCTACTCACGTCAAACATAACCCCACCGTGTTCACTTCCTGAAGCCCTACGGAAAGAGACCGTCACGGTTACGCACACATGTAGTGTATTCTTATGAATATGATGTCAAGTTATCTACAACCGGATATTAAAAAATTCCCATCTGCCACATAACCGCGGGCACGACTTTCGAAAGATCAAAAGCCTGCAGGGGTGTCCCAACTTAGCCCATCACAAGCTCACGATCTACGGAGTCGCAACTCCAAAGTGGGAAGACCCGAGTATCCTCGGAGTCCCGTACTCAAGATATTTCGTCAAAGGTAAAACTAATACAACAAGACCTCCCGGTGTGCCGACACCCTGATAGTAGCCGCGCGTATCTCGTCTCTGGCCACGACCGGATGGGACAAGCTACGGGAGACAAACCTCGAGTTTCCTCCAGGGGTCCCCGCAGGTTGCCCAGTTTGGACCAACACTCAAGACGAGCACTGGCCCGGGGGGGTTGATTAATAAATCCTCGGGTTAAATACTCCCTCGGCAATTTTTAGTTGTCAGGCAAATGGTAAAACCAAAGTTGGGCCTTGCTGGAAAAGCTTTAGCACTGAGAGAATTATCAAGGGGGCCCATAAACCCCAACCGTGTTAGGAACGCAAAATAAAGGAACATAACACCGGTTTATCAGGTCCTAAGGTGGCATGAGTGGAACAAAACACCGAGCAAAAGGCCAAGCCTTCCACCCATTGCCAAGTATATAGGTGTGTTAATATATTTAAGAGATATTATGATATTCCAACAACAAGTTCCAACATGGATCAATCTTCATCTTCACCTGCAACTAACAATGCTATAAGAGGGGCTGAGCAAGCGGGTAACATAGCCAAACAACGGTTTGCTGGGAAGGTGTCAAAGGTTAGAGGTTTCATGGCAACAATAGGAGGTTGACAAACAGGAATAGGCATCGAGGCATAGCTAAAGAATGAGACAACTAGCATAGGCAAAGATAGAGGTGATATCGGGGAATGGTCATCTTGCCTGGGATTCCGCAAAGAAGGAGAATGAGTCCATGAAGTAGTCGAACAACTCCTCACAACTCCGAAACGAAACCGAAGCTAACGAGAAAAGCATACCGGAAAGAAGCAAACAACACTGCAAACACACAAGCATAAGCATGTCATGATGCACAAGCAAGTATGATGCATGTCCGGTTTAAATATGCATGGCATGGCAAAGTGCATCAAACCACACTACAATTTAAGCGGAGCTCAATATGCAACGAGTTGCATATTGACGAAATACCACATTTTATTTATTTAGTTGACTCTCGTTTATTTACAAGACAAGATTAAATGTTTGTTAACATGGCAAGAGGTGAAGCAAAAGTAAACTAACCATTTAGACAAGTTTAACTGAGGCCGGAACAACAAACAACAATTTCGGAAAAACCCCATCTGCATGTTTAGCAATTTTAAGCAAACAACAATTTTAGTCATTAAAGGTTGTTATCATGATGCGGATGACATTTGCAAGTTTTATGCAATTATTAAAAGTTGACAAGAGCAAGATATGAAGCATTTGTCACCGTGGTGGAAAGAAAAGGGGCCACGACGGCGATAACCGAAAATGGTGCCGCAACAACATTTCGGTACCGGTAACTCGTTGAGAGACCGGTGCAAAAGAAAGGGTCGACTTGAGCGTGTCAAACAAGATGGTGCGGTGCTCCCGTTACCGGGTTCCCACGGGTTGGCGACAAGGCAAAAGAGGAGTACTTCGGACTCGAGGCAAACAAGTATTCCATCTCATACAACACAACATGCATCCGATCACGGGCGTCATCTCGGCGGTATACCTTTGAAGCGTGCATTACCGGAGGGGTTCGAGTTCGAGGGAAGTAGTGGTACTCGCGGTTCATAGTGGAAGTAGGCGTTCATGTTTCGGCGATAGTTGTACACGCGGTCTCCGGCGACGGTAGTGGTACACGTTTCATAGCCGTTCAAGTTCCATAGATGTTCGGGTCGTCGTGGTACTTGTCGTGTCGTAGTGGTACTTGTCGCCTTGGCGATTCCACAGCGGTGGTAGACGTACACGTTTTGTAGATGATCTTGAAGAATCCGAGCTCTTAGGGGTCGACGAGAGTAGTACTTGACGGTCATCGTGTAGTCGTACCGTTCCGTAGATGTTCATGTCGTCGTAGTCGTACGGTGACAGAGTCAAACTTGGCGCATCCGGGTCGAGGTCTTGGTAAGTCAGCAAGTGGAGGTACTTTGCGAACAACGTGCGTAGAGGTACATGCTGTTTCGTGTGGTCGAACTCGAGGTGTTCTTGGCGTAGGGCAGAAACATGGCGAGGTGACGGCGATGGCGTGCACAAGACTTGGCGCACGGAGCAGGCAAGCGGGAGGAACATCATCTCAGGCGCTCTCTGAGATGAGCTCGCGTGCGAGGCCCTCGGAGGGTGGGGCAAGGCACACAGGGGCCCCGGCTTCCTCGTGGTGCTCTGCCGAGGATGACTGGGGCCGAGCTGGTCGGCGAGATGCAGCTGGAGGGCGCCACGACGCGTGTGGAGAATGGGATGGCGCTGGCGCGGCGTCCTGGTGGCCTTCAACACCGGCGAGCCGCGGCTCCTTGGCGATGGGAGGCACGGGCTGGTGAGGGAAGGCGAGGCGCTTGGGGCGGCGCGACCTGCTCCGTTGCTGGTGGCCGGTGGCGGCATCTCTGGTGGCCAGCCGACGCGAGGAGCGGAGGCCCTGGGGAGACGAGGCAAGGAGGAGGCTGGGGCGCTGGGGAAGACGGTCGCGGTCGAGGAGAGATGGAGGCGCGGCTCGACGAGGAGGAGATGCGGGCGCAAGGTGGGGGTGAGGCGAGGAGCTCAAGCTCATGTTCGTCGCGGCGCGAGGAAGGGGACGAGGGAGCGAGGGAGCTGGGCGATGGGTCCTGGCGGCGGCTCGGGAGGGAGAGGGACTAGGGGATCGTGAGAGAGCGAGAGGACGGGGTTGAGGGGAGATGCAGGGTGCGGGCTAGGGTTGCTCTAGGAGCGGCTGGGTCTATGTGACGCCCGAAGACCGACGTCCCAGAAGATTCCAGATGTTCCGGGTTCTCCCGTGTGTTTCTTTTGTGCTTGTGTTATTTATTTTGCATTGCATCATGTCATCATGCCATCATGCCATTAATATTTGCATCTCAACTAAATAAATCGTGTGGACCTTCGGTCCATTTAAATCGAGGGAAGGATGACTTCTCTTTATAACATATCCTCCTAATAATTATGGAGCTATTATAAATAAATATTCCGTTTGTTGGGAATTAACCCAAACACACTTGCAAATATTCCCCATGCCTATTTCACTCCAAGTTTCTACTCCCAAACCTTGCCAACAATTCTTATCCATTTTTATCGAGGTTCCTCCAAAATCCCAACATTTTTTGGGCACTTTAAAACATGTCCTAGTTCAAACCTTTCGAATTAAATTCAAAAGAATTTGAATTTAATCTTTCAATCTTGGCCATTCCTAATTTCTTGCATCTACACATTTTTGTGTGAGTCCAAGATATTTATCCTCTTTCTCAAATTCTTTCTCTAAACCTCTCCATCTTTTCTTCTATCTATCTTTCTTCGTTTATTTTCTTTACTCTTTCATTTCTTTCTTCCAAGGAGTATTAGAGGAGGGGAGCCGCAGCTGGCCCAACAGCCAGTCTCCCAGCCACCTCCCAGCCGCAGCGGGCCTCCCCCTTCCCCCGCAGCCCATCTGGCTCAAGGCCTCCTGGCCCAACTCCAGTCCTAACTCTAGCCCGAGCCAGCGACATCTCCCCCGATCCATATCTCTCTTCCTCGCTCGACCCGCAGCCCGCCGCACCTCTCCTCTCGCCCGAACCCTCGTTCCCTCGCTCCTTCCTCCCGATCGAGCGAGAGCTCCCGCAACCCTCATCGCCACGCCGAGCCCCTCTTCCCCTCCCCGCCGGCGCCCACCAGGAGCTTCGCTCTCTCTCCCAGGGAGCCCGAGCACCGCACCGCGCCACACCGTCCTTCTCCCCATCGCCGTCTCCCTCCAGCGCCGCGCGCCGCGCCCCTCCATCTCCAGCCCGGCCGACCAGGAGCCGCTGTCGTCGCCGCCAAGGCCTCTCCAGCCGCGGGCCTGCGCATCCCCGCCTCCGCGCGGCTCCTCCACATCGCCTCCAGCGCCTCGCCTCCTCTTCGCCATCCCGCCGCCGTGCTCCGTGGCGCCGCCCAAGCGGCCCTGGCAGAGGAAGGAGCGGCCCTGCGCCTGACCTCCTCCTCACTGCCCCGCTGCCGAGTGCCTCCAAGACCACCGCTTGCCTCGGCCTCGCGACATGCACCTCTATCCGTTCGCCCGGAGCTGCCCCGTCGCATCGTTCGGCTGCGCCTCGAGTTCAATCACACGGAGCAGCAAGTACGTCTACGGCCGGTTACGCCAAGACCGGAAAGTTCAACTACGACTCGAGACCGAGACCGGCAAGACCGCTACGAACGAACGATTACACGATGCGTCAAGTTCCTCTCCGATGCCCAAGTTCGACTACACATGGCGAACACCAAGTACCCCTTCATTTTTGTCAAGACCGACAAGTTGAAGACCCAAGTACCATGACGACCGAGTACAACTACCGTCGCAAGAACCGAGTCCGGCAAGTCCGAAGACCCCAAGTACCCCTACCGATGACCGTGAACCACTACATCAATGTGTACCACTACCGTCGCCGAGGACCCGTGTAATGCAAGCGTCAAGTTCGACTACCGTCGTCGTGTACCACTACTTCCTCGACGAACATGAACGACTACTTCCTTTTGGCAACGTGAACGACAACTTCGACAACGACGGCCTCGAGAACGTCTACTTCCACTACTTCCACTACGTCCCTCGACGACTCGAACCGCTTCGAGAACAAATGTTTCGAAGGTATAACCCCGAGACGATGACCCGTCGAATGCTTGTGTTGTATGAGATGTTTCCCTTGTGTGCACCGTGCCCGTTTCGTCTTGTCATGCTCCTCGGTTGCCTCGTCGCCGACTCGTGGGAACCCGGTGACGGGATCACCCCACCTTTCTTCTTGCATGACACGCTCTCCGTCATCTTTTGCACCGGTCTCTCAGCGAGTTACCGGAACCGAGATGTTGCCGTTGCAACATTTTCGGATCGTTGTCGTGGCACCTTTTTCCTTCCACCACGGTGAAATATACTCCTTATCATCTCCTTATCATCTTCATGTTAACTTTTACTAAAATTGCATAAACCTGATCATGTCATCCGCATCATGTTAACAACATTATATGTGTGAATTGTTGTTTGCTTAAAATTACTAAACATGCATATGGGGTTTTCCGGAATTGTTGTTTGTCATTCCGGCCTCATTTAAACTTGCCTAAATAGGTTGTTTGCTCTTGCTTAACCTCTTGCCATGTTAACAAACATTTAATCTTGTCTTGTAAATAAACGAGAGTCAAATAAATAATTAAAATGTGGTGTTTCGTCAATATGCAACTCGTTGCATATTGATCTCCACTTAACTTGTAGTACTTGTTTGTGCACTTTTCCATGCCATGCATATTTAAACCGGACATGCATCATACTTGTTTGTGCATCATGCCATGGTTATGATATGTGTGTTTACTATGTTGTTTGCTTCTTTCCGGTTTGCTTCCCTCGTTAGCTTCGGGTTCGTTCCGGAGTTGTGAGGTTCTATTCGTCTACTTCATGGACTTGTTCTTCTCCCTCGCGGAATCCCAGGCAAGATGATCATACCCTTGGATACCTTTACTACCATTGCCATGCTTAGTTGTCTCGATGCTATCGTTACATGTCGCGCTACCCATCTTTTATGTCAGCCTCTCCTTGTTGCCATGAAACCTCTAACCTTTGTAACCTTCCTAGCAAAACCATTGTTTGGCTATGTTACCCGCTTGCTCAGCCCCTCTTATAGCGTTGTTAGTTGCAGGAGAAGATGAAGATCGTTCCAGGAGGGAACTTGTTGTTGGAATATCACAATATCTATTATTATTATTATTAACACACCTATATACTGGGCATGGGTGGAAGGCTTGGCCTTTTGCTCGGTGTTTTGTTCCACTCATGCCACCTTAGGCGCCGATAAACCGGCATTATGTTCCTTGATTTTGCGTTCCTTACACGATGGGTATATGGGGACCCCTTGACACTTCGATTTTGAATAAAACTCCTCCAGCAAGGCCCAACATTGGTTTTAATTTGCCTCATAATAACAGCTTAATTAATTAATTAAATTTGCATAGGGGGTCGCACCCTCGGGTACTCTTTTCTACATAGCAGGGGGGGCCAGTGCTGATGGTGTTGGTCCCAAACGGGGAGACTGCGGGGCCACCACGGGGAAACTCGAGGTTTGGTTTTACTCGTAGGATCACCTATCCGGTTGTGGCCTGAGACGAGATACGCGCGGCTACTATCAGGGTGTCGGCACGCCGGGAGGTCTTGCTGGACTTGTTTTACCATTGTTGAAATGTCTTGTGCACCGGGATGCCGAGCCTGATCGGATTTCCCTAAGATAAGGGGTGATGATATTATATTTATCACTTCAGCTAATCGTGAGAGCTTGTGATGGGCTAAGTTGGGACACCCCTGCAGGGTTATGATCTTTCGAAAGCCGTGCCCGCGGTTATGTGGCAGATTGGAATTTGTTAATGTCCGGTTGTAGAAAACTTGACAGAGGATCCGAAGTAAAACACACAACTGTGTGAGTAACCGTGGCCGTCTCTTTTCACTTTGAGAAGAGAACACGGTGGGGTTATGTTTGACTCGTAGGTAGTTCAGGATCTTTAGCGATCACTACTAGTTGGCGACCATTTGCGTAGATGCTCATCTTATTCTTGTACTCGTAAGTTAGCCACCATATTATGCTTAGCCGCTGCTGCAACCTCACCACTATCCTTCTCCATACCCATAAAGCTTTGCTAGTCTTGATACCCATGGTTATGGGATTGCTGAGTCGTCGTGGCTCACAGATACTACAACACGAGATGCAGGTTCAGCCGAGAATGATGCAGGAGCTGGTTCAAGTACTTCACTGGAAGCTCGATGAAGAGAGTGGCCGTATGTGTGTGACGAGTTTCGACGATCCGTAGTGGTTTCTACTAGGGGCGATTCGGACATGTGGCTTTATGTTTTGGTATCTTTCTCTTGGATCTTCACCCGTAGTCGGGTTGCGATGTTTTGGATGATGTTTGTTTATGTAATGTATTGTGTGAAGTGGCGAGTGTAAGCCAACTATCTCCTTTTGCAATTTCATCCCTATTTTTACATGAGTCGTGCAAAGATACCAAACTTGAGATCATTCTAGAATGGGCTTATACCTTTAAGTCGTGCCTCGACACGTAGGAGGTATAGTCCCATCCTGGGCATTACAAGTTGGTATCAGAGCCTTCTCCGATCTAGGAGCCCCCACTGATTGATCGAATCATTGACGGTTGAGTCTAGGCACACACTTGAAAATGTTTTGAGTCCTATATATATCGGAGAGTAGGATTTCTTTTGCTCTTCTTCTCTTTTCACTCTGGTGAGGACTCTTGATGATTACTTTAATCTCTTCTACTCTCAAAAATTCACCAATTTTTTTTAGGATCACGCGAGTATTGTTTGGATTGTTCCGATGTCTTTGTGACAAGAACATTGTTCTCGATGCCTCCTGTCATTTAGGGGTTGTGGCAGTGTCCCGGGGAGTTGAGCTCCGAGGTGTTGTCATCACAAACATATCACAGCAGTTCTGGGATACTTAAGACGGCCGACATCGAAAACTCTCCTATGCGGTTAGTGGCAAGATAACCCCGACATCACCCAGTACCGGGGAGGTAGTTCGGGAGTATTGCCATAGCTTGTATAGCGGATGCGTTTCGAAGGTCCGAGGTAAACGGTTTCCGGAAACAACTGGTTATGTGTTGAAGGATGGATACAGCTGGATGTAGGATTAGAGTTGAGTGCGCGGTGCTTCCCCTGTATCCCCAACACCTGATTGCATAACTGGAAACTTTCGGAAATTAATAGGTGGGTTCATCTAGTAGCTCGTAGGCATTCTTCCAACGAATGCATGATATGGAGTTCGGGGTTCTACATTGAGTGAAGTGGTTATGGGCGTTTGTTCCGATCGGGAGTTGCATCTTAAAGGGTCCTTGGCTATGCTGATCCGGGGATTGCAAAACCCTTTTGTAACACGTTCCATGAGCTTTCAGCACGAATATGTCGAACGAAGCTTCTATCTTGTATTTGTTCTATCTGCTCCTTATTGTTTTTATTTACCTTTTGTTCTCCCAAGTGGCTTCTCGACAAGTTGATGTACCTACGGAATTCATTCGTTCAATTCTCTGTTCGGATGATATTGTGAAGATTATGCTGCAACATATCTATCCTTTGTTTTCGTTTTGATTCTGGTATTTGAGTTGCTTCGATGTCAAATGTTGATTCCATACCTTTCCTAATCGGTGTTCTCATATTTCTATGGGAGTGCTAATTCTTCTCGACCATCGAAATTTTCATGTTAATCCTTTTCAACCGGTGTGCCTTCTCTTCAAGTTATTCCATACGAACGCCGTTGAGAAATCTGACGATTTGTCTGTTTCATTCATCCCAAGTTGTATTTGTTTTTCTCCACCCTCCCTCCCTTTTCTTTTTGGAGCCACAACCCTTGATCAAGTATCCATTTTATTCATGTGACATTTCTTAATTCTTTTCCTTCAATGTTCTTATCCGGTGATTTATCGTGAAGATGCTCAGGAAGCTTCACATTTATCATTCTCCGTTCTCGTTTCTTCTCTGATGGATTAAATTCAAGCTTTGGTCATGATCATATCTCTTCCTTTGTTTAACATGTTTTTTTCCCATGTTGAAAATTATTATCCGAAGTCTCTCTTGCTTATTCAACTCTCTAATTCTTCTCCGGAGTGCTGAAGATAGCTCGGAAGATTCATAATTCCATTCTTAATCCGTTCAAACTATTCTGAGGAATGTCATCTTATTCAAGTCATTTAATTCAACCGGTGCAATATCTCTTAAGCAATCTTTTCCAATGGTGATTTCTTTAGTGGGCCCTAACCCACAGGTCTTTTCCCAGGATCTTACCTGACTCTTCTATTTTCTGGAGTTATACTCAAATTCTTTTCAAAGTGTGATGTAAAATGTTTTCCATCAGTCACATGCCTTCTCCAAGCTTGTTTTCAATTATTTCCATCTTTAGCTCCACCTTCCTCTTGTCATTCGTCCGAAGTATCTCGAAATTCTTCATGACATTTCTCGTCTTCATTCTCAACATCTGAAGACCGGAGAAGAGTTTCTCTTAAATCTTGGCCCGTTCTCTCAAGATTCTTCATGAATTCTTCCCATTGTGATCCTCCGAAGGCCATCATTTCAGAAGATTTCTTCGTTCTCAGTTTTCAACTTTGTCCTCCAAATATTCTTCATTGATGCCTCTTCGTTCGTCTCCATATTCTTACGGTGGTTCTTTCAAGATTACTCTTCCATTGTTATCGTATTAATTCATTTGTACTTTTCATAATCCTACCGGTGAGTCGTCCAAGATTATTCTCAAGTTTGGCTATATCTCTCTCCAATCCTTTTCAAGAAGAATAAGTAGTAGGCAAAATCCATTGCTTGTCATCAATTTAATTTGATGAAGGATAAGCATACAATAAATCTTATAATTATTTTCCTCGAAGTGATTAATCTCTTTTTCCAGAGCTTGTTCATCATATCATATTCTCGGTTCTAAATTCTTCATCTTGTTTTCCGGAGCTCCATGTTATTTCAATTATATCATTTCAAAGCTCCATCTAATTCATCGCAGGCCTTGAATCTGATTATTTTCACTTCTCATGCTTTCATTACCGGAGTTCTCATTGTGGTTCATCAAGATTTAATTCATCCTCGAAGTGTTCTTCAAGATTCTTGTTGGACCTCAAGCATTCTTCATCATGCTTTCCAAGTGCAATTCTTGCTCCCTTGTCTGTTGAGGTGGTGTTATGTCATTCTTGACAATTCCTTCATGGATTATGATTTACGAGTTATCAAGAATGAGATATTTAAAACCATCATTTTCCTTGTTCAGGAGATCTTTCCAACCCTTCAATTTATTTGTTGGAGTAATCTTGGGTTGTATTTCACCTAAAAGCTTTCCCTAAGGATTGTTGCTAATTATGGTGCTTATAAATGACCCAAGTTCTTCATTTATCATTCCGGTGAAATAAGTTTTTCATCTCCTTGTTGATGTCAATCCAATCAATTGTTTTCCATTAGTGGCTGGTTGTCACCTCATAATTTTGAGATGTTGTCCATAAGCCACAACGAGCTTATTCTTTTCGTTGTTGATTTTTCAAACAACTCCGTTCAACCCTTCTTCGTAAGGATGCTCTTTCGAATTCAATTTTGAGAAAAGTTGTCATATTTTTTTCCGTTCATTTCTTTCGTTGATCTATATTATATTCTTTCATTCTAGAGGCATTGTGATATTGCCTTTTTTGTCCCATAATATCGTTTTGTCAAGATCATGTTCTTTTCTTTGTTTATCTATCTAACTGGAGTCTTGTGCCCAACATTCAAGTTCAGTCATCTTATCTAGGTTTCCCTCTCTTTTCAACTGGAGTGCTGTCTGAAATCTTTCTTAACCTTGTGCCATTCTTTTAATTGTTTCGGAGGCAATATGCTGTTGATTTCATCAAGTATCACTCCATCTCCTCAAACTCGTGTTAACTCCTTCCATTTTCAGACGGAGTGCTGTCCAAATTATTTCGTTCTTATTCCTTCTCAATCTTGGTTAACCGGAGTGGTTTCGGAATTCTTTTGTCATCCGTGAGCTCTTGTTTCATGTCTTTCAACCTGCAAGGTTCTCGTGGTGTTCCTTGTTCCTCATTTTATCGGAGTGCTCTTAACTTCGTTCATCTACGTTGCATTCTTTCTTTCAAGTTTGTTCAACCTCTCAAGGTTCTTGGTTTCACTCGTTTGTCAAAGAAGCAACTTTGTTTTACCTCTTCTTTTTTGTTTTTACCCGATGCCATCTCTAGGATCTCGGGTCGAGATCCTCTGTTAGTGTGGGAGAGTTGTGACGCCCGAAGACCGACGTCCCAGAAGATTCCAGATGTTCCGGGTTCTCCCGTGTGTTTCTTTTGTGCTTGTGTTATTTATTTTGCATTGCATCATGTCATCATGCCATCATGTCATTAATCTTTGCATCTCAACTAAATAAATCGTGTGGACTTTCGGTCCATTTAAATCGAGGGAAGGATGACTTCTCTTTATAACATATCCTCCTAATAATTATGGAGCTATTATAAATAAATATTCCGTTTGTTGGGAATTAACCCAAACACACTTGCAAATATTCCCCATGCCTATTTCACTCCAAGTTTCTACTCCCAAACCTTGCCAACAATTCTTATCCATTTTTATCGAGGTTTCTCCAAAATCTGAACATTTTTTTGGGCACTTTAAAACATGTCCTAGTTCAAACCTTTCGAATTAAATTTAAAGGAATTTGAATTTAATCTTTCAATCTTGGCCATTCCTAATTTCTTGCATCTACACATTTTTGTGTGAGTCCAAGATATTTATCCTCTTGATCAAATTCTTTCTCTAAACCTCTCCATCTTTTCTTCTATCTATCTTTCTTCGTTTATTTTCTTTTCTCTTTCATTTCTTTCTTCCAAGGAGTATTAGAGGAGGGGAGCCGTAGCTGGCCCAACAGCCAGGCTCCCAGCCACCTCCCAGCCGCAGCGGGCCTCCTCCTTCCCCCGCAGCCCATCTGGCTCAAGGCCTCTTGGCCCAACTCCAGTCCTAACCCTAGCCCGAGCCAGCGACTTCTCCCCCGATCCCTATCTCTCTTCCTCGCTCGACCCGCAGCCCGCCGCACCTCTCCTCTCGCCCGAACCCTCGTTTCCTCGCTCCTTCCTCCCGATCGAGCGAGAGCTCCCGCAACCCTCATCGCCGCGCCGAGCCCCTCTTCCCCTCCACGCCGGCGCCCACCAGGAGCTTCGCTCTCTCTCCCAGGGAGCCCGAGCACCGCACCGCGCCACGCCGTCCTTCTCCCCATCACCGTCTCCCTCCAGCGCCGCGCGTCGCGCCCCTCCATCTCCAGCCCGGCTGGCCAGGAGCCGCCGTCGCCGCCGCCAAGGCCTCTCCAGCCGCGGGCCTGCGCATCCCCGCCACCGCGCGGCTCCTCCACATCGCCTCCAGCGCCTCGCTTCCTCTTCGCCATGGCGCCACCCGAGCGGCCCTGGCAGAGGAAGGAGCGGCCCTGCGCCCGACCTCCTCCTCACTGCCCCGCTGCCGAGTGCCTCCAAGACCGCCGCCTGCCTCGGCCTCGCGACCTGCACCTCTGTCCGTTCGCCCGGAGCTGCCCCGTCGCATCGTTCGGCTGCGCCTCGTGTTCAATCACACGGAGCAACAAGTACGTCTACGGCTGGTTACGCCAAGACCGGCAAGTTCAACTACGACCAAGACCACTACGAACGAACGACTACACGATGCGTCAAGTTCCTCTCCGATGCCCAAGTTCGACTACACATGGCGAACACCAAGTACCCCTTCATTTTTGTCAAGACTGACAAGTTGAAGACCCAAGTACCACGATGACCGAGTACAACAACCGTCGCATGAACCGAGTCCGGCAAGTCCGAAGACCCCAAGTACCCCTATCGATGACCGTGAACTACTACATCAATGTGTACCACTACCGTCGCCGAGGACCCGTGTAATGCAAGCGTCAAGTTCGACTACCGTCGCCGTGTACCACTACTTCCTCGACGAACGTGAACGACTACTTCCTTTTGGCAACGTGAACGACAACTTCGACAATGACCGCCTCGAGAACGTCTACTTCCACTACTTCCACTACGTCCCTCGACGACTCGAACCGCTTCAAGAATGAATGTTCCGAAGGTATAACCCTGAGACGATGACCCGTCGAATGCTTGTGTTGTATGAGATGTTTCCCTTGTGTGCATCGTGCCCGTTTCGTCTTGTCATGCTCCTCGGTTGCCTCGTCGCCGACTCGTGGGAACCGGCGACGGGATCACCCCACCTTTCTTCTTGCATGACACGCTCTCCGTCATCTTTTGCACCGGTCTCTCAGCGAGTTACCGGAACCGAGATGTTGCCGTTGCAACATTTTCGGATCGTTGCCGTGGCACCTTTTTCCTTCCACCACGGTGAAATATACTCCTTATCATCTCCTTATCATCTCCTTATTATCTTCATGTTAACTTTTACTAAAATTGCATAAACCTGATCATGTCATCCGCATCATGTTAACAACATTATATGTGTGAATTGTTGTTTGCTTAAAATTACTAAACATGCATATGGGGTTTTCCGGAATTGTTGTTTGTCATTCCGGCCTCATTTAAACTTGCCTAAATAGGTTGTTTGCTCTTGCTTAACCTCTTGCCATGTTAACAAACATTTAATCTTGTCTTGTAAATAAACGAGAGTCAAATAAATAATTAAAATGTGGTGTTTCGTCAATATGCAACTCGTTGCATATTGATCTCCACTTAACTTGTAGTACTTGTTTGTGCACTTTTCCATGCCATGCATATTTAAACCGGACATGCATCATACTTGTTTGTGCATCATGCCATGGTTATGATATGTGTGTTTACTATGTTGTTTGCTTCTTTCCGGTTTGCTTCCCTCGTTAGCTTCGGGTTCGTTCCGGAGTTGTGAGGTTCTATTCGTCTACTTCATGGACTTGTTCTTCTCCCTCGCGGAATCCCAGGCAAGATGATCATACCCTTGGATACCTTTACTACCATTGCCATGCTTAGTTGTCTCGATGCTATCGTTACATGTCGCGCTACCCATCTTTTATGTCAGCCTCTCCTTGTTGCCATGAAACCTCTAACCTTTGTAACCTTCCTAGCAAAACCATTGTTTGGCTATGTTACCCGCTTGCTCAGCCCCTCTTATAGCGTTGTTAGTTGCAGGAGAAGATGAAGATCGTTCCAGGAGGGAACTTGTTGTTGGAATATCACAATATCTATTATTATTATTAACACACCTATATACTGGGCATGGGTGGAAGGCTTGGCCTTTTGCTCGGTGTTTTGTTCCACTCATGCCACCTTAGGCGCCGATAAACCGGCATTATGTTCCTTGATTTTGCGTTCCTTACACGATGGGTATATGGGGACCCCTTGACACTTCGATTTTGAATAAAACTCCTCCAGCAAGGCCCAACATTGGTTTTAATTTGCCTCATAATAACAGCTTAATTAATTAATTAAATTTGCATAGGGGGTCGCACCCTCGGGTACTCTTTTCTACATAGCAGGGGGGGCCAGTGCTGATGGTGTTGGTCCCAAACGGGGAGACTGCGGGGCCACCACGGGGAAACTCGAGGTTTGGTTTTACTCGTAGGATCACCTATCCGGTTGTGGCCTGAGACGAGATACGCGCGGCTACTATCAGGGTGTCGGCACGCCGGGAGGTCTTGCTGGACTTGTTTTACCATTGTTGAAATGTCTTGTGCACCGGGATGCCGAGCCTGATCGGATTTCCCTAAGATAAGGGGTGATGATATTATATTTATCACTTCAGCTAATCGTGAGAGCTTGTGATGGGCTAAGTTGGGACACCCCTGCAGGGTTATGATCTTTCGAAAGCCGTGCCCGCGGTTATGTGGCAGATTGGAATTTGTTAATGTCCGGTTGTAGAAAACTTGACAGAGGATCCGAAGTAAAACACACAACTGTGTGAGTAACCGTGGCCGTCTCTTTTCACTTTGAGAAGAGAACACGGTGGGGTTATGTTTGACTCGTAGGTAGTTCAGGATCTTTAGCGATCACTACTAGTTGGCGACCATTTGCGTAGATGCTCATCTTATTCTTGTACTCGTAAGTTAGCCACCATATTATGCTTAGCCGCTGCTGCAACCTCACCACTATCCTTCTCCATACCCATAAAGCTTTGCTAGTCTTGATACCCATGGTTATGGGATTGCTGAGTCGTCGTGGCTCACAGATACTACAACACGAGATGCAGGTTCAGCCGAGAATGATGCAGGAGCTGGTTCAAGTACTTCACTGGAAGCTCGATGAAGAGAGTGGCCGTATGTGTGTGACGAGTTTCGACGATCCGTAGTGGTTTCTACTAGGGGCGATTCGGACATGTGGCTTTATGTTTTGGTATCTTTCTCTTGGATCTTCACCCGTAGTCGGGTTGCGATGTTTTGGATGATGTTTGTTTATGTAATGTATTGTGTGAAGTGGCGAGTGTAAGCCAACTATCTCCTTTTGCAATTTCATCCCTATTTTTACATGAGTCGTGCAAAGATACCAAACTTGAGATCATTCTAGAATGGGCTTATACCTTTAAGTCGTGCCTCGACACGTAGGAGGTATAGTCCCATCCTGGGCATTACAAGTTGGTATCAGAGCCTTCTCCGATCTAGGAGCCCCCACTGATTGATCGAATCATTGACGGTTGAGTCTAGGCACACACTTGAAAATGTTTTGAGTCCTATATATATCGGAGAGTAGGATTTATTTTGCTCTTCTTCTCTTTTCACTCTGGTGAGGACTCTTGATGATTACTTTAATCTCTTCTACTCTCAAAAATTCACCAATTTTTTTTAGGATCACGCGAGTATTGTTTGGATTGTTCCGATGTCTTTGTGACAAGAACATTGTTCTCGATGCCTCCTGTCATTTAGGGGTTGTGGCAGTGTCCCGGGGAGTTGAGCTCCGAGGTGTTGTCATCACAAACATATCACAGCAGTTCTGGGATACTTAAGACGGCCGACATCAAAAACTCTCATATGCGGTTAGTGGCAAGATAACCCCGACATCACCCAGTACCGGGGAGGTAGTTCGGGAGTATTGCCATAGCTTGTATAGCGGATGCGTTTCGAAGGTCCGAGGTAAACGGTTTCCGGAAACAACTGGTTATGTGTTGAAGGATGGATACAGCTGGATGTAGGATTAGAGTTGAGTGCGCGGTGCTTCCCCTGTATCCCCAACACCTGATTGCATAACTGGAAACTTTCGGAAATTAATAGGTGGGTTCATCTAGTAGCTCGTAGGCATTCTTCCAACGAATGCATGATATGGAGTTCGGGGTTCTACATTGAGTGAAGTGGTTTATGGGCGTTTGTTCCGATCGGGAGTTGCATCTTAAAGGGTCCTTGGCTATGTTGATCCGGGGATTGCAAAACCCTTTTGTAACACGTTCCATGAGCTTTCAGCACGAATATGTCGAATGAAGCTTCTATCTTGTATTTGTTCTATCTGCTCCTTGTTGTTTTTATTTACCTTTTGTTCTCCCAAGTGGCTTCTCGACAAGTTGATGTACCTACGGAATTCATTCGTTCAATTCTCTGTTCGGATGATATTGTGAAGATTATGCTGCAACATATCTATCCTTTGTTTTCGTTTTGATTCTGGTATTCGAGTTGCTTCGATGTCAAATGTTGATTCCATACCTTTCCTAATCGGTGTTCTCATATTTCTATGGGAGTGCTAATTCTTCTCGACCGTCGAGATTTTCATATTAATCCTTTTCAACCGGTGTGCCTTCTCTTCAAGTTATTCCATACGGACGCCGTTGAGAAATCTGACGATTTGTCTGTTTCATTCATCCCAAGTTGTATTTGTTTTTCCCCACCCTCCCTCCCCCCCTTTTCTTTTTGGAGCCAGAGCCCTTGATCAAGTATCCATTTTATTCATGTGACATTTCTTCATTCTTTTCCTTCAATGTTCTTATCCGGTGATTTATCGTGAAGATGCTCAGGAAGCTTCACATTTATCATTCTCCGTTCTCGTTTCTTCTCCGGTGGATTAAATTCAAGCTTCGGTCATGATCATATATCTTCCTTTGTTTAACATGTTTTTTTCCCATGTTGAAAATTATTATCCGAAGTCTCTCTTGCTTATTCAACTCTCTAATTCTTCTCCGGAGTGCTGAAGATAGCTCAGAAGATTCATAATTCCATTCTTAATCCGTTCAAACTATTCTAAGGAGTGTCATCTTATTCAAGTCATTTAATTCAACCGGTGCAATATCTCTTAAGCAATCTTTTCCAATGGTGATTTCTTTAGTGGGCCCTAACCCGCAGGTCTTTTCCCAGGATCTTACCTGACTCTTCTATTTTATGGAGTTATACTCAAATTCTTTTCAAAGTGTGACGTAAAATGTTTTCCATCAGTCACATGCCTTCTCCAAGCTTGTTTTCAATTATTTCCATCTTTAGCTCCACCTTCCTCTTGTCCTTCGTCCGAAGTATCTCGAAATTCTTCATGACATTTCTCGTCTTCATTCTCAACATCTGAAGACCGGAGAAGAGTTTCTCTTAAATCTTGGCCCGTTCTCTCAAGATTCTTCATGAATTCTTCCCATTGTGATCCTCCGAAGGCCATCATTTCAGAAGATTTCTTCGTTCTCAGTTTTCAACTTTGTCCTCCAAATATTATTCATTGATGCCTCTTCGTTCGTCTCCATATTCTTACGGTGGTTCTTTCAAGATTACTCTTCCGTTGTTATCGTATTAATTCATTTGTACTTTTCATAATCCTACCGGTGAGTCGTCCAAGATTATTCTCAAGTTTGGCTATATCTCTCTCCAATCCTTTTCAAGAAGAATAAGTAGTAGGCCAAATCCGTTGCTTGTCATCAATTTAATTTGATGAAGGATAAGCATACAATAAATCTTATTCTTATTTTCCTCGAAGTGATTAATCTCTTTTTCCAGAGCTTGTTCATCATATCATATTCTCGGTTCTAAATTCTTCATCTTGTTTTCCGGAGCTCCATGTTATTTCAATTATATCATTTCAAAGCTCCATCTAATTCATCGCAGGCCTTGAATCTGATTCTTTTCACTTCTCATGCTTTCATTACCGGAGTTCTCATGGTGGTTCATCAAGATTTAATTCATCCTCGAAGTGTTCTTCAAGATTCTTGTTGGACCTCAAGCATTCTTCATCATGCTTTCCAAGTGCAATTCTTGCTCCCTTGTCTGTTGAGGTGGTGTTATGTCATTCTTGACAATTCCTTCATGGATTATGATTTACGAGTTATCAAGAATGAGATATTTAAAACCATCATTTTCCTTGTTCAGGAGATCTTTCCAACCCTTCAATTTATTCGTTGGAGTAATCTTGGGTTGTATTTCACCTAAAAGCTTTCCCTAAGGATTGTTGCTAATTATGGTGCTTATAAATGACCCAAGTTCTTCATTTATCATTCCGGTGAAATAAGTTTTTCATCTCCTTGTTGATGTCAATCCAATCAATTGTTTTCCATTAGTGGCTGGTTGTCACCTCATAATTTTGAGATGTTGTCCATAAGCCACAACGAGCTTATTCTTTTCGTTGTTGATTTTTCCAACAACTCCGTTCAACCCTTCTTCGTAAGGATGCTCTTTCGAATTCAATTTTGAGAAAAGTTGTCATATTTTTCTCCGTTCATTTCTTTCGTTGATCTATATTATATTCTTTCATTCCGGAGGCATTGTGATATTGCCCTTTTTGTCCCATAATCTCGTTTTGTCAAGATCATGTTCTTTTCTTTGTTTATCTATCTAACTAGAGTCTTGTGCCCAACGTTCAAGTTCAGTCATCTTATCTAGGTTTCCCTCTCTTTTCAACTGGAGTGCTGTCTGAAATCTTTCTTAACCTTGTGCCATTCTTTTAATTGTTTCGGAGGCAATATGCTGTTGATTTCATCAAGTATCACTCCATCTCCTCAAACTCATGTTAACTCCTTCCATTTTCAGATGGAGTGCTGTCCAAATTATTTCGTTCTTATTCCTTCTCAATCTTGGTTAACCGGAGTGGTTTTGGAATTCTTTTGTCATCCGTGAGCTCTTGTTTCATGTCTTTCAACCTGCAAGGTTCTCGTGGTGTTCCTTGTTCCTCATTTTACCGGAGTGCTCTTAACTTCGTTCATCTACGTTGCATTCTTTCTTTCAAGTTTGTTCAACCTCTCAAGGTTCTTGGTTTCACTCGTTTGTCAAAGAAGCAACTTTGTTTTACCTCTTCTTTTTCGTTTTTACCCGGTGCCATCTCTAGGATCTCGGGTCGAGATCCTCTTTTAGTGTGGGAGAGTTGTGACGCCCGATGACTGACGTCCCAGAAGATTCCAGATGTTCCGGGTTCTCCCGTGTGTTTCTTTTGTGCTTGTGTTATTTATTTTGCATTGCATCATGTCATCATGCCATCATATCATTAATCTTTGCATCTCAACTAAATAAATCGTGTGGACCTTCGGTCCACTTAAATCGAGGGAAGGATGACTTCTTTATAACTTATCCTCCTAATAATTATGGAGCTATTATAAATAAATATTCCGTTTGTTGGGAATTAACCCAAACGCACTTGCAAATATTCCCCATGCCTATTTCACTCCAAGTTTCTACTCCCAAACCTTGCGAACAATTCTTATCCATTTTTATCGAGGTTCGTCCAAAATCCGAACATTTTTTTGGGCACTTTAAAACATGTCCTAGTTCAAACCTTTCAAATTAAATTAAAAGGAATTTCAATTTAATCTTTCAATCTTGGCCATTCCTAATTTCTTGCATCTACACATTTTTGTGTGAGTCCAAGATATTTATCCTCTTGCTCAAATTCTTTCTCTAAACCTCTCCATCTTTTCTTCTATCTATCTTTCTTCGTTTATTTTCTTTTCTCTTTCATTTGTTTCTTCTAAGGAGTATTAGAGGAGGGGAGCCGCAACTGGCCCAACAGCCAGGCTCCCAGCCACCTCCCAGCCGCAGCGGGCCTCCTCCTTCCCCCGCAGCCCATCTGGCTTAAGGCCTCCTGGCCCAACTCCAGTCCCAACCCTAGCCCGAGCCAGCGACATCTCCCCCGATCCCTATCTCTCTTCCTCGCTCGACCCGCAGCCCGCCGCACCTCTCCTCTCGCCCGAACCCTCGTTCCCTCGCTCCTTCCTCCCGATCGAGCGAGAGCTCCCGCAACCCTCATCGCCGCGCCGAGCCCCTCTTCCCCTCCCCGCCGGCGTCCACCAGGAGCTTCGCTCTCTCTCCCAGGGAGCCCGAGCACCGCACCGCGCCGCGCCGTCCTTCTCCCCATCGCGTCTCCCTCCAGCGCCGCGCGCCGCGCCCCTCCATCTCCAGCCCGGCCGGCCAGGAGCCGCCGTCGCCGCCGCCAAGGCCTCTCCAACTGCGAGCCTGCGCAACCCCGCCTCCGCGCGGCTCCTCCACATCGCCTCCAGCGCCTCGCCTCCTCTTCGCCATCCCGCCGCCTTGCTCCATGGCGCCGCCCGAGCGGCCCTGGCAGAGGAAGGAGCGGCCCTGCGCCCGACCTCCTCCTCACTGCCCCGCTGCTGAGTGCCTCCAAGACCGCCGCCTACCTCGGCATCGCGACCCGCACCTCTATCCGTTCGCCCGAAGCTGCCCCGTCGCATCGTCCGACTGCGCGTCGAATTCAATCACATGGAGCAGCAAGTACGTCTACGGCCGGTTACGCCAAGACCGGCAAGTTCAACTACGACTCGAGACTGAGACCGGCAAGACCGCTACGAACGAACGACTACACGATGCGTCAAGTTCCTCTCCGATGCCCAAGTTCGACTACACATGGCGAACACCAAGTACCCCTTCATTTTTGTCAAGACCGACAAGTTGAAGACCCAAGTACCACGACGACCGAGTACAACTACCGTCGCAAGAACCAAGTCCGGCAAGTCCGAAGACCCCAAGTACCCCTACCGATGACCGTGAACCACTACATCAATGTGTACCACTACCGTCGCCGAGGACCCGTGTAATGCAAGCATCAAGTTCGACTACCGTCGCCGTGTACCACTACTTCCTCGACGAACGTGAACGACTACTTCCTTTGGGCAATGTGAATGACAACTTTGACAACGACCGCCTCGAGAACGTCTACTTACACTCCTTCCACTACGTCCCTTGACGACTCGAACCGCTTCGAGAACGAATGTCCCGAAGGTATAACCCCGAGACGATGACCCGTCGAATGCTTGTGTTGTATGAGATGTTTCCTTTGTGTGCACCGTGCCCGTTTCGTCTTGTCATGCTCCTCGGTTGCCTAGTCGCCGACTCGTGGGAACCCGGTGACGGGATCACCCCGCCTTTCTTCTTGCATGACACGCTCTCCGTCATCTTTTGCACCGGTCTATCAACGAGTTACCGGAACCGAGATGTTGCCGTTGCAACATTTTTGGATCGTTGCCGTGGCACCTTTTTCCTTCCACCACGCTGACATATACTCCTTATCATCTCCTTATCATCTTCATGTTAACTTTTACTAAAATTGCATAAACTTGATCATGTCATCCGTATCATGTTAACAACCTTATATGTGTGAACTGTTGTTTGCTTAAAATTACTAAACATGCATATGGGGTTTTCCGGAATTGTTGTTTGTCATTCCGGCCTAATTTAAACTTGCCTAAATAGGGAGTTTGCTCTTGCTTCACCTCTTGCCATGTTAACAAACATTTAATCTTGTCTTGTAAATAAACGAGAGTCAATTAAATAATTAAAATGTGGTGTTTCGTCAATATGCAACTCGTTGCATATTGAGCTCCACTTAACTTGTAGTACTTGTTTGTGCACTTTGCCATGCCATGCATATTTAAACCGGACATGCATCATACTTGTTTGTGCATCATGCCATGGTTATGATATGTGTGTTTACTATGTTGTTTGCTTCTTTCCGGTTTGCTTCCCTCGTTAGCTTCGGGTTCGTTCCGGAGTTGTGAGGTTATGTTCGTCTGCTTCATGGACTTGTTCTTCTCCCTCGCGGAATCCCAGGCAAGATGATCATACCCTTGGATACCTTTACTACTATTGCCATGCTTAGTTGTCTCGATGCTATCGTTACATGTCGCGCTACCCATATTTTATGTCAGCCTCTCCTTGTTGCCATGAAACCTCTAACCTTTGTAACCTTCCTAGCAAAACCATTGTTTGGCTATGTTACCCGCTTGCTCAGCCCCTCTTATAGCATTGTTAGTTGCAGGTGAAGATGAAGATCATTCCAGGAGGGAACTTGTTGTTGGAATATCACAATATCTATTATTATTATTAACACACCTATATACTGGGCATGGGTGGAAGGCTTGGCCTTTTGCTCGGTGTTTTGTTCCACTCATGCCACCTTAGGCGCCGATTAACCGGCATTATGTTCCTTGATTTTGCGTTCCTTACACGATGGGTATATGGGGACCCCTTGACACTTCGATTTTGAATAAAACTCCTCGAGCAAGGCCCAACATTGGTTTTAATTTGCCTCATAATAACAACTTAATTAATTAATTAAATTTGTATAGGGGGTCGCACCCTCGGGTACTCTTTTCTACATAGCAGGGGGGGCCAGTGCTGATGGTGTTGGTCCCAAACGGGGAGACTGCGGGGCCACCACGGGAAAACTCGAGGTTTGGTTTTACTCGTAGGATCACCTATCCGGTTGTGGCCTGAGACGAGATACGCGCGGCTACTATCAGGGTGTCGGCACGCCGGGAGGTCTTGCTGGACTTGTTTTACCATTGTCGAAATGTCTTGTGCACCGGGATGCCGAGCCTGATCGGATTTCCCTAAGATAAGGGGTGATGATATTATATTTATCACTTCAGCTAATCGTGAGAGCTTGTGATGGGCTAAGTTGGGACACCCCTGCAGGGTTATGATCTTTCGAAAGCCGTGCCCGCGATTATGTGGCAGATTGGAATTTGTTAATGTCCGGTTGTAGAAAACTTGACAGAGGATCCGAAGTAAAACACACAACTGTGTGAGTAACCGTGACCGTCTCTTTTCACTTTGAGAAGAGAACACGGTGGGGTTATGTTTGACTCGTAGGTAGTTCAGGATCTTTAGCGATCACTACTAGTTGGCGACCGTTTGCGTAGATGCTCATCTTATTCTTGTACTCGTAAGTTAGCCACCATATTATGCTTAGCCGCTGCTGCAACCTCACCACTATCCTTCTCCATACCCATAAAGCTTTGCTAGTCTTGATACCCATGGTTATGGGATTGCTGAGTCCTCGTGGCTCACAAATACTACAACACAGATGCAGGTTCAGCCGAGAATGATGCAGGAGCTGGTTCAAGTACTTCACTGGAAGCTCGATGAAGAGAGTGGCCGTATGTGTGTGACAAGTTTCGACGATCAGTAGTGGTTTCTACCAGGGGCGATTCGGACCTATGGCTTTATGTTTTGGTATCTTTCTCTTGGATCTTCGCCCGTAGTCGGGTTGTGATGTTTTGGATGATGTTTGTTTATGTAATGTATTATGTGAAGTGGCGAGTGTAAGCCAACTATCTCCTTTTGCAATTTCATCCCTATTTTTACATGAGTCGTGCAAAGATACCAAACTTGAGATCATTCCAGAATGGGCTTATACCTTTAAGTCGTGCCTCGACACGTAGGAGGTATAGTCCCATCCTGGGCATTACAGCCTAGGTGGCCGCTGACTGGGCCTTAGAAGGCTGGTGGGAGGCCCAGATGGCCAGGAAGGCCGGCGGGCTGCTGGCTGCTCCGGATGGGCCTAGATGGCGTGGGTGAGGCTGCAGTTGGCCCTCTTCTCACTCTCTACCAAAAAGATAAAAACAGAAAACAAAGAAGAAAAAGGAGAATAAAGGAGGTGCTAGGGGTAGTGTTTAGGCATGGGGTATATTTTCCCTGGACTCACAAAATGCGATGGTTCCAAGAAAAATAGAAAAAGACATGATTGGAAAATAAATTCAAATTCTTTGAATTTATTTCAAATGGTGTGAGCAAGACTATGATTTAGAAGTGTCCAAAAAAATGCTCGGAATTTTGGAGGAACCTCGATAAAACGGATAAGAATTGTTGGCAAGGTTTGGGAGTAGAAACTTGGAGTGAAATAGGCATGGAATATTTGCAAGTGTGTTTCGGTGATTCCGAACTAATGGAATAATTATAATAGCTCCCTAAAATATTGGGAGGATATGTTATAAAGAGAAGTCATCCTTCCCTCGATTTAAATAGATCAAACGATCTATGCAATTTATTTAGTTGAGTTGCAAAAGATTAATGACATGATGACATGATGCAATGCAAAATAAAAAGAAGCAAGCAAAAAGAAACACACGGTGAAACCCGGAACAGCTGGAAGTCTTGTGGAGCATCGGTCTTGGGGCGTCACAACTCTCCCACACTAACAGAGGATCTCGACCCGAGATCATAGAGATGGCACCGGATAAAACGGAAGAGGAAGAGGTAAAACAGAGTTGCTTCTTCGACAAACGAGTGAAACCATGAACCTTGAGGTTGAACAAATTGAAAGAAGAATACAACAGAGATGAACGAAGATGAAAACACTCTGTTAGAAAAGAGGAACAAGGTACATTACGAGAATGAAGAGCTTAGGTGACAAGATAGTCAATGTGTGATAGCCTGGCTTATTTGGGATGATAGACTACTCATATCAATAAGAAATTCCTTCTTTTCCGGGAGCCCATTCGGATAGAACTCCAAAGTTAAGCGTGCTCAGCTTGGAGTAGTTTCAGGATGGGTGACCGACCGGGAAGTTGCTCCCGGGTGCGCACGAGTGAGGACAAAGTGCGCAGAAAAGACTAGTATTGATATGTGGGGCCAGTCTAGACCCCGCCACGAGTAACGACCACCGGCGGGTGTGTTCGGGGCGTTACAAGTTGGTATCAGAGCCGACCCTCACGGTTATATGGATGTTTGCGGACAGTTTGTGGTCATGTTGTGCATGATGTTTGTGACCCGTCGTGGCACACGACATGGCACATGTGCTGCACTGGAAGCACAGACATATGTGCCAAGAGGGAACGTTCCTGTGGCCCGACGAGGACGTCGGTTCCTCTGAGTGGGGGTGTATATGATAGCCTGGCTTATTAGGGATGATAGACTACTCATATCAGTAAGGAATTCCTTCTTTTCCGGGAGCCCATTCAGATAGAACTCCAAAGTTAAGCATGCTCAGCTTGGAGTAGTTTCAGGATGGGTGACCGACCGAGAAGTTGCTCCCGGGTGCGCACGAGTGAGGACAAAGTGCGTAGAAAAGACTAGTATTGATATGTGGGCCCAGTCTAGATCCCGCCAGGAGTAACGACCACCGGCGGGTGTGTTCGGGGCGTTACACAATGAAACCACTCCGGTTAAAACAAGGTAGAGAAGGAATAAGAACAAAAGAATTTGGACAACACTCCGACTGTAAATGGAAGAATTGAACATGAACTTGAGAAGATGGGCTGATAGTTGATGAAATCAACAACACACTGCCTCTAGAACAATTGAAAGAATGGCACGAGGGGTAAGAAAACTTCAGACAACACTCGGGTTGAAAAGAGAGGCAAACTTGATAAGATGAGAGAAATTGAATGGAGAATACAACACTCCGGATAAATAGATAAACAAGGAAAAGAACATGATCTTGACAAAGCGAGATTATGGGACGAAGAGAGCAATATCACAATGCCTCCGGAATGAAAGAATAGATGCTAGATCGTTGGAAAGAAAAGAACGGATAAGAAAATGACAAATTCTCCCATGAATGAATATGAATATGATCCTTACGAAGAAGGGTTGATCGGAGTTGTCGGAAAAAATCAACAACAAAAAGAATAAGCTTGTTGTGGGCTTATGGAAAACATCTCAAAATTATGAGGTGGAATTCTGCCAATAACGGAAACAATTGATTTGATTGAGAGCACCAAATAGATTAAAAATTAATATCACCGAGAGGATAAATGAAGAACTTGGGTCATTTATAAGCACCACAATAGCAACAATCCTTAGGGAAAGCTTTTTGGTGAAATACAACCCAAGATAACTCCAACGAATAAATTGAAGGATTGGAAAGATCTCCTGAACAAAGAAAATGATGGGTTTAAATATCTCATTCCTGACAACTTGTGAATCATGAAACATGAAGGGAAATCGTCAAAAATGACATACCACCATCTCAAACGATAAGGTAGAAAGAATTGCACTTCGGAATGCAAGAAGAAGAATACTTGAGCTCATTGATCAAGAATCTTGATGAAGACTTCGAGGATGAACTAAATCATGATGAACCACCATGTTGAACTCCAGTAACAAACGAATGAGAAGTGAAGGAAGAAAAGAATAAGATTGAAGCCTTGCAATGATTACATGGAGCTTCGTGACAAGATAATTGAGAGAGCTTAGAACACCGGGGAACAAGACGAATAACTTGAAACCTAGAATTTATTCCTCATGAATAAACTCTAAACGAAGGGATTAATCCACTTGGAAGGAACAAGAATAAGAATTATGTTATGAGTATCCTTCACCAATTTAAATTGATGACAACCAATGGATTTGGCATACTACTTATTCTCGTTGCAAAGAATTAAAGAGAGATCTCGCACAAACTTGGGAAAGTATCCAACGAAGCACCGGTAGGATTATGAAAAGAACAAATGAATTAATACGATAACAAGGAAGAGAAATCTTGAACGAACCACCGTAAGAATATGAAGACGAACAGAGAGGCATCAATTAAGAATAGTTGGAGGACGAAGTTGAAAACTGAGAACGAAGAATTCTTCTGAAATGATGGCGCCTTCGGAGGATCACAATGGAAAGAATTCATGAAAAACTCCGGAAGAATGAAAAGAGGAAGGTTGACCTGAAGTTGAAAAGAATTTGAAAGCGATATTGAAGAAGGCATATGACTGATGAAAATTCATTCTTATGTCACACTTTGAAAAGAATTTGAGTATAATTCCGGAAAAGAAATTAGAAGAGTCAGGTAAGATCCTGGAAAAAGACCTGTGGGTTAGGGCCCACTCAAAAGAAACTCCGTTGGAAAAGATTGCTTAAGAGATATCGCACCGGTTGAACTGAATGGCTTGAATAAGGAGACAATCCTCAAAATAGCTTGAACGGATTAAGAATTGAAACATGAATCTTCCGAGATATCTTCAGCACTCCGGAGAAGAATTAGAGGGAGTTGAATAAGCAAGAGAGACTTCGGAGAAGAAATTTCAACATGGGAAAACATGTGAAACAAAAAGGAAGAGATATGATCATGACCAAAGCTTGAATAAAATTCACCGGAGAAGAAAAAGAGAACCAAGAATAATGAACTTGAAGCTCCTGAGCATCTTTCGAGAAATCACTGGATAAAACAATAAAGAAGATTGATGAAGAGGCATCACATGAATAAAATGGATATTTCATTTGAGAATTTCTGGTTCCACGAAGAAAAAGGGAGGGATGGTGGGGAAAACAAAGACAACTTGGGATGAATGAAACATACACCATTGAGAAAAGACTGAGAGTTGATCTTGCAGATATTAAGAGAATCATGTTAGCTTGAAGAGAAGCACGCCGGCTGAAAAGAATTAGCATGACAATCTCGATGATTAAGAAGGATTAGCACTCCCACAGAAATATGAGAACACCGATTAGGAAAGGTATGGAATCAACATTTGACATCGAAGCAACTCGAATACCACAATCAAAACAAAAACAAAGGAAAGATATGTTGCAACGTAATGTTCACAATATCATTCAAATAGAGAATTGAACGAATGAATTCCATAGCTTAATGGTACATCAACTTGTCGAGAAGCCACCGGGAGAACAAAATGATAGAATAAAAACAACAAGGTACAGATGAAACAAATACATAATAGAAGCTTCGTCCCATATGTTCGTGCTGAATGCTCATGGACCGTGTTACAAAGGATGTTGCAATCCCCGGATCAGCATAGCCAAGGACCCTTTAAGATGCAACTCCCAATTGGAACAACGCCCATGAAACCTCTTCACTCGATGCTGAACCCCAAACCTCATATCATGCACCCGTTGGAAGATTACCTACGAGATACTTGAAACCCACCTATTAATTTCCGAAGCTTTCCGGTTATGCAATCTGGTGTTGGGGATACAGGGGAAGCACTGCGCACTCAACTCTAAACCTACATCCAGCTGTATCCATCCGTCAACACATAACCAGTCATCCTCGGAAATTGTTTACCTCGGACCTTCGAAACGCTTCCGCTATACTAGCTGTGGCAATACTCCCGAACTATCCTACCAGTACTGGATGACGTCGGGGTTATCTCACCACTAACCACATAGAAGAGTTTTCGATGTCGACCGCCTACGGTATTCTAGAACCGCTATGATACATTTGTGACGACAACACCTCGGAGCTCAACTCCCCTGGACACTGCCACAACCCCTAAATGACAGGAGGCATCGAGAACAATGTTCTCATCACGAAGATATCAGAACAATCCAAACAATACCCGCGTGATCCAAAAAAAATGGTGATATTTTTTGAATAGAGGAGATAGAACAACATCAGGAGTCCTCACCAGAGTGATGAAGGGATGAGGAGTAAAAAAAATCATACTCTCCGATATATATAGGACTCAAAACATTTTTGTGTGTGTGCCTAGACTCATCCGTCAGCGGTTCGATCAATCAGGGGGCTCCTAGGTCGGAGAAGGCTCTGAATACCAACTTGTAATGCCCAGTATGCGACTATGTCTCCCACGTGTCGAGGCACGACTTAAAGACATAAGCGCATACTAGAATGATCTCAAGTATGGTATCTTTGCACATCTCATGTAAAACTCAGGGATGAAATTGTAAAAGATAGATGGCTTACACTCGCCACGTCACACAATGAATACAATAGCATACATCATCCAAATAACACAGGGTCCGACTACGGACCAAATCCAAATGAGAAAGATACCATAAAACCACAAGGCCTGAACGCCCCTAGTAGGAACCACTACTGATCGTCCAAAACGTCGCATACATACGGCCAAGCTCTTCATCGAACTCCCACTGAAGTTCCGATCCATCTCCTGCATTGCTCTCAGCGGTACCTGCATCTGGTGCATGTTGAATCTGTGAGCCACAGAGGACTCAGCAATCCCGTTCCCGGGTATCAAAACTACCAAAGCCTTAGGTGAGGAAAGGCTATAAAAGTGTCTGCAGCAAGCACTAAGCAACTAGCTTACGAAGTAAGAGCGAGAAGAAAACATGTGCCAACGGTCGCCAAAGATGATCAAGAGGTGATCCTAGCTACTCACGTCAAACATAACCCCACCGTGTTCACTTCCCGAAGCCCTACGGAAAGAGACTGTCACGGTTACTCACATAGGTAGTGTAACCTTATGAATATGGTGTCAAGTTATCTACAACCGGATATTAACAAATTCCCATCTGCCACATAACCGCGGGCACGGCTTTCGAAAGATCAAAACCCTGCAGGGGTGTCCAACTTAGCCCATCACAATCTCATGATCCGCGGAGTCGCAACTCCAAAGTGGGAAGACCCGAGTATCCTCGGAATCCCGTGCTCAAGATATTTCGTCAAAGGTAAAACTAATCCAGCAAGACCTCCCGGCATGCCGACACCCTAATAGTAGCCGCGCGTATCTCATCTTAGGCCACGACTGGATGGGACAATCTACGGGAGACAAGCCTCGAGTTTCCTCCAGGGGTCCCCGCAGGTTGCCCAGTTTGGACCAACACTCAAGACGAGCACTGGCCCGGGGGGGGGGGTTGATTAATAAATCCTCGGGTTAATTACTCCCTCGGCAATATTTAGTTGTCAGGCAAATGGTAAAACCAAAGTTGGGCCTTGCTGGAAAAGCTTTAGCACTGAGCGAATTATCAAGGGGGGCCCATAAACCCCAACTGTGTTACGGTGTTAGGAACACAAAATCAAGGAACATAACACAGATTTATCAGGTCCTAAGGTGGCATGAGTGGAACAAAACACCAAGCAAAAGGCCAAGCCTTCCACCCATTGCCAAGTATATAGGTGTGTTAATATATTTAAGAGATATTGTGATATTCCAACAACAAGTTCCAACATGGAGCAATCTTCATCTTTACCTGCCACTAACAACGCTATAAGAGGGGCTGAGCAAGCGGGTAACATAGCCAAACAACGGTTTGCTGGGAAGGTGTCAAAGGTTAGAGGTTTCATGGCAACAATAGGAGGCTGACAAACAGGAATAGGCATCGAGGCATAGCTAAAGAACGAGACAACTAGCATAGGCAAAGATAGAGGTGATATCGGGGAATGGTCATCTTGCCTGGGGTTCCGCAAAGAAGGAGAACGAGTCCATGAAGTAGTCGAACAACTCCTCACAACTCCGGAACGAAACCAAAGCTAACGAGAGAAGCATACTGGAAAGAAGCAAACAACACGGTAAACACACAAGCATAAGCATGTCATGATGCACAAGCAAGTATGATGCATGTCCGGTTTAAATATGCATGGCATGGCAAAGTGCATCAAACCACACTACAATTTAAGCGGAGCTCAATATGCAACGAGTTGCATATTGACGAAACACCACATTTTATTTATTTAGTTGACTCTCGTTTATTTACAAGAGAAGATTAAATGTTTTTTAACATGGCAAGAGGTGAAGCAAAAGTAAACTAACCATTTAGACAAGTTTAACTGAGGCCGGAACAACAAACAACAATTCCGGAAAACCCCCATGTGCATGTTTAACAATTTTAAGCAAACAACAATTTTAGTCAATAAAGGTTGTTATCATGATGCGGATGACATTTGCAAGTTTTATGCAATTATTAAAAGTTTACAAGAGCAAGATATGAAGAATTTGTCACCGTGGTGGAAAGAAAAGGGGCCACGGCGGCGATAACCGAAAATGGTGCAGCAACAACATTTCGGTACCGGTAACTCGTTGAGAGACCGGTGCAAAAGAAAGGGTCGACGTGAGCGTGTCAAGCAAGATGGTGGGGTGCTCTCGTTACCGGGTTCCCACGGGTTGGCGACAAGGCAAAAGAGGGGTACTTCGGACTCGAGGCAAACAAGTATTCCATCTCATACAACACAACATGCATCTGATCACGGGCGTTGTCTCGGTGGTATACCTTTGAAGCGTGCGTTACGGGAGGGGTTCGAGTTCGAAGGAAGTATTGGTACTCGCGGTTCGTAGTGGAAGTAGGCGTTCATGTTTTGGCGGTAGTTGTACACGCGGTCTCCGGCGACGGTAGTGGTACACGTTTCGTAGCCGTTCAAGTTCCGTAGATGTTCGGGTCGTCGTGGTACTTGTCGCGTCGTAGTGGTACTTGTTGTCTTGGCGATTCCACAGCGGCGGTAGACGTACACGTTTCGTAGATGATCTTGACGAATCGGAGATCTTCGGGGTCGACGAGAGTAGTACTTGACGGTCATCGTGTAGTCGTACCGTTCCGTAGATGTTCATGTCATTGTAGTCGTACGGTGACAGAGTCAAACATGGCGCATCCGGGTTGAGGTCTTGGTAAGTCCGCAAGTGGAGGTACTTTGCGAACAACGTGCATAGAGGTACATGTTGTTTCGTGTGGTCGAACTCGAGGTGTTCTTGGCGCATGGAGGAGGCAAGCGGGAGGAACATCATCTCAGGCGTTGATGGCTTCTCGCCCCTCGTTGGTTACCCCAAGTGGAAGGTTTGAGATGTAGCGTAACGGCAAGTTTCCCTTGGCAAGATACCAAGGATCGAATCCCGTGAGACTCCGAGGGCCAACAAGTAGGTGTCAACGCTAACGGCGCCAACTTAGCAGTTGACAGGACCTGCACACAGATACAAATAACTTTGCTCCCAACGAGTACAGAGAGGTTGTCAATCCCTCCGGCCTTGCTGTTTACAAAGGATCAAACGCAAGAGGTAATAGTGATAGGTATGGCTGCAACTAGGAAATAAGAACATGAAGTAAATAGCGGGTGTGATCAGTGATGGTAATATGGACCGGGGTCCCATGATGTTAACTAGTGATGTCTCTCTCCCAAAAGACGATAAAACAGCTAAGCGAGGTAAACAAATTACAGCTGGGCAATTGACAGGATTATGTGCGCAAACCAATGCTAACTATGCTGTAAAGAAAGGTAGAGGCTCAAAAGCATGGGCGGTACGCCAAGGCAAGTAGACCGAAATCCATCTGCATCTACTACTAATCATCCACCTTGAGATATCTATCCAGAATATCTCGCTGGTATTAAGTTGCGAGTCCCACCAATAGTGTAAACTCAAAGCAACAGACAACTGCATTAAAAGAACTTTGCGTAAAGTAAACAATCCTTGCACCCGCAAGTACAAGCACCGTTGTTTTCCCCCTTGTGGCAATAGCACATCCCCTAGACTCATGTTTCTGTCACTCAAACTAGTCATCGAGGGGCATGAACCCACAATCAAGCATAACGTTCCCTCTTGGAGTTACTACCTACTACTTGGCCAAAGCAATAAACAGCAACGGAGAACATGCAAGAATTACTCAAGAACATAAATATAAAAGAGGTGAATCAAATATATTACTCACACACAATCTGAACATAATCTCATAATCCATCGGATCCCAGCAAACTCAGCATAGCAACAGCAGAAAGATTACATATGTGCCTCGATCATGTAGGGCAGCTCACGAGGTCTAATCCATGAAGAACAAAGAGGGGAGGAGAACATCACATAGCTACTGGTCATGGACCCATGGTCCAAGGGGGACTACTCACAACTCATCCGGGAAGCGTCCATGGTGGTGGAGAAGCTCCCGGTGGTGGTTCTCCTCTCCGGCAGGGTGCCGGGAAGAGTTCTCCTGGTGCTCCCGATCTTGGAAGCGCGGCGGCGGCGGAACAGAGGCGAGATCGTAAAAAAGGGTTCCGTCCTCGAGGGTTTCGGGACGCGAGCAATATATATGCCAAAGGGGGTCACCAGAGGCGGAGGTGGGGCCCCAGGCGCCCCCTGGCGCGGCCAGGGGTGGGGCCGCGTCGGGTGGCCGCCTGGGCCACCCCAGGCTCCCCTCTGGCCCTGCTTTGGTTTTTCTTGAAGCTCCCGATACGCTGATTTTTCCTGTATTTTTCCCGGAATTTTTAGGGCACTTTTAATATGGGGGAAACCTGAAATAGAAAAACAGCAGAAAACAGGAACCGGCACTGTGGTGCACTAGGTTAATAGGTTAGTCCAAATATGATCAAAAGTGTATGGAAGTGCATAAATATCATAACCATATCACACAAAAGAGGCATGGAGCAAGCAGAAATTATAGATACGTTTTGGACGTATGAACATCCCCAAGCTTAATTCCTGCTCGTCCTCGAGTAGGTAAATGATAACAAGCATAATTTCTGTGGTGACATGCTATCAACCATATAAGAACTTTTAAGTAAAGCAATCAAGGCACGTAATCCAATTCAAGTCATAACAAGCAAGAGTCTATATTAGCATTGTAACAAGTATCATAAGAACATAAAAGGTGTAAGAGCTCTCGCTGTCCGTGACTCGAATGTCTCCAAATGGTGTTTGCGTGCAAGAAAGGGGATAGGGATATATGAGAGAGTAAAACATAGTTTTTGTATTGTTGAGAACTTAATCTACTAAAGTTTCACACTTGGTCTTCTTTGGAATCTTATCTTGACTCATCCCCAGACCGTCAGCCAGGTACAAGTCAAAATGATCCACTCCCTTTCGATATTTTGAGCACTCATGCAATGGATGAGCATAAGCAAGAAAGTCGACACTTAGGATGGCAAAGAGAGAAAAATGATAGAGGGGGAAGACAAAAAAGGTGTGAAAGGCTCACATCAATGAGGACAATCATCGGAGAGAAAAAGCCAAATGATAGATATGATGTGAGGAGTAGGGATTGCCATGCAACGGATGCACATATGAGCTAAGGTAAGCTGTCCAATGGAACTAGTGGGGGTGCATCCAACTTGCTTGCTCAAGAAGACCTAGAGCTCTTTTGAGGAGGCTCATCATTGGAATATACAAGCCAAGTTCTATAGTGTAAAGGTCCCCACATAGCTATATGCATGAATGATAATCTCTATGGAGTACAAGGTATAAGATGGAGTACGAGTGTGGATCTCTCAAAAGAAATAGTAGTGTGCCCCCTTCTCTCTTTTTATTTCTTTTTCTCCTTTTTTCTCTTTTATTTTGTATTTTTTGTGGCCTCAATGGCTCTTTCTATTTATCTCTCATTTGTCCTCTTTGGGATCTTTTTGATTTTGTCCTCTTTGGGTTCTTTGGATTTGTCCTCTTTGGGATCTTTTCCTCACTTTAGGGGCAACACTCTATGTATTACAAGAAGTATAGAAGATCTTTCACACTTTACAAAAGTACTCAACATAAAGAAAATGAAACTATCATGATGTATGCAAATGTATGCCTCTGCCGGTGTAGCAGGATATGCAATGATACTAACGTGTCATGTAGCAATGATTAGGGCAAGGCCCAACTAGCATGCGGCTCATCGATCAAGCAAAATGCATGTATGACATGAAGATCAAGTCATGAGAAGATGGATGTTGCATGGCAATGTATCTCGGAAAGGCTATGGAAATGCCTTGATAGGTAGGTATGGTGGCTGTTTTGAGGAAGGATATAAGGAGGCTTATGATAACAGAGCGTATCGTGCCAAGGATTTGGATGCACCGGCGAAGTATGCGCCAACTCTCGAGGTGAGAAAGGGCAATGCACGGTACCGAAGAGGCTAGAAAAATATGGCTAGGTGGAAGTGTCAACTTTCGAATACTCACATTAGTCCGAAGAACTCATGCACTTATTATCGGTAACTCTCAATCTAATTAGGAGGTTCTCAAAGAGACAAGTACCTCGAGGAGGAGTGTATGGGGATTTGGTTATCCTTGCGCATCCTCGGCTCATGGTACGTGAGTGTACTCTAATATTCGATCCCTCCAAAGATTAGTGATCCATTTAGTAGCTAAAGTTCTCAACTATTTTGTAGGTTTTCGAAAATAAACACGGATTGCCCAAAATACGACATCTATCACTAATAGGCTAAAGCTCTTGACACCAAAAGTTCAGACATTACTCATGGCAATACCTCAAAACTATTGCAAGTTACTACTAAAATTAAATAGCAACCTGAGTTACCTACTTTAAGTTAAGACACACAACTCAGTGCAACAGACAAACTCTCTTAACAAGATAAACGTGAAAACTCAAGAGAGTTCAACAACCAACTAAACAAAAGCTCTTTAAAAAGAAAAGCATGAAAACTAAGAGCTAAACATGACAGTAGCTATGGAAAGACAAAGAACACACACAGCAAAGATAAGCATGAAAATCCTATGTTGTGTTCTAGGTTGAAGTGGAGTGTGTTTCTCTCCCACACAAAGAAAGCTAGGTTCTAACTCGTTATGAATACCAAGCAAAGCTAAAGAAAACTAAAAAGGAAACTAAAAGGAAGACGCTCCAAGCATAGCACATAACGCATGAAGTGATTAAAATATAGTGGAACGAAAGACGAACTGATAATTGTTGATGGAGAAGGGGATGCACGGGGGCATCCCCAAGCTTAGACGCTTGAGTCTTCTTGAATATTTCTTGGGGGTGCACGGGGGCATCCCCAAGCTTGAGCGTTTGACCCTCCTGAATCTTTTTATCATCTTCCCTCGCACACTTGAAAACTCCCTTCATACATAACTCATCATAATCTGATTAGCGAGGTTAGTACCCATAATAAAATAATTTTTCCTTGCTGGAAATAAAGATAATCTTGAAGAGCTACTGTTTCTCAAGATAGCCAAAAGGTTTTTCCAAGGAAAAAGCAAGCTCAAGGTTTGCAAAACGAAGAAAAGGCAAAACAGGACAGAATCTGTGAAAAACAGACCAGCAGGTAGTAAATAATTTTTTTGGGGCACTTCTGCAACTCAAATCAAAAAACTCAGAACATACTCCCGAAAGCCAATTGTATAGAGCACGCTGTCAAAAAAAGTCAGATCAAAAAGATGATCTGGTGATTTTATACGAATTTTTCTGTCCAAGGACAGAATCTGTTTTCTGGATTGCATGTCACAACTTTTGAACTTTCTTGCAATCGGAGGCTAAACTTGGCACAAAGTTGAAAAGAAAAGATACAATGATGATGCTACTGTAGTAACAAACATCAAGACACAACAAAAGCAAAATAAAACTTTATTCGTTGTGGGCTGCCTCCCAAAAGCGCTTTCTTTTATGCCTTTAAGCTAGACATGATGCAAAAAGGAATCAAAAATCATCATAATAATCGGAGTTATAAATTGCTTCAAATGGTTCCTCAACAAGTTCACCCTTGTTCCTTCTAGGAAAGGGGTACGTACCTTTTGCCTTCCCGCGTAGGCGGATTTGTCCCTTACCTATATCGATGAAGCCTTTTACGGCTCGGAGGAAGTCCCTTCCAAGCACTATATTTCCTTGGTTTGGCTTCATGATGAAGAAATCAACCATTGCAATCCCTTTAAGGAAGGTAACTGGCACGTCTTTTTTTCTTCCCTGGATCTCAGAAATATCTCCATTAGCATGTTCATGATAGGCTGATAATCTGTCCATGTTAAATTTCAAAGAATCATGAACAATTTTTGGCATAGTAGAAACCATAGATCCAATATCACAATAAGCAAGGAAGTCTTGATTAGAGATGTTAATCCTAACAAAAGGCTCCCAATCGTTGTCTATTTCCAAAATATCTCTCTTATTGGGTTTGGGTTTCTCTACCTTCATCAAGTCTAGAGCATCCATTCTCTTCTCAATAGTAGCAAGTCTATCTATGACAGTATCAAAACTATGGTCATAAACAAAGTAACTAGATAGACCATGTATAATTTCAAGAGCTCTAGCTTCACCACACTCTAGGAAATCTCCTTCAGCTATAATATCAAGAGAGTGTTTACACCATTTAAAAAGACCATGGTAAAAATTTCTAAGCACAATTTTTATACGTATCCAAGGCATAATTCTCCTATGTGCATCAGAAATTCTATCCCATGCCTTCTTCATATTTTCTCCATCCCTTTGATGGAAATCTAGAACTTCTGATTCCCTCACAGCACCAAATCCTAACATGCTTGAGTAAACAGAAAGGACTACTAGCAAATATTTTTTTTGGTGATTTTTGGTAAAGGAAACTAAAGCAAAAACTGAAAGGTAAACTAACAAGACTAAAAAGCAAAGATAAAAGATAGCGTGCAACTCCCCTATCTTGAAGAGTGGAGTCCCCGGCAACGGCGCCATAAACTTTGCTTGATGGCTTCTCGCCCCTCGTTGGTTACCCCAAGTGGAAGGTTTGAGATGTAGCGTAACGGCAAGTTTCCCTTGGCAAGATACCAAGGATCGAATCCCGTGAGACTCCGAGGGCCAACAAGTAGGTGTCAACGCTAACGGCGCCAACTTAGCAGTTGACAGGACCTGCACACAGATACAAATAACTTTGCTCCCAACGAGTACAGAGAGGTTGTCAATCCCTCCGGCCTTGCTGTTTACAAAGGATCAAACGCAAGAGGTAATAGTGATAGGTATGACTGCAACTAGGAAATAAGAACATGAAGTAAATAGCGGGTGTGATCAGTGATGGTAATATGGATCGGGGTCCCATGATGTTAACTAGTGATGTCTCTCTCCCAAAAGACGATAAAACAGCTAAGCGAGGTAAACAAATTACAGCTGGACAATTGACAGGATTATGTGCGCAACCCAATGCTAACTATGCTGTAAAGAAAGGTAGAGGCTCAAAAGCATGGGCGGTACGCCAAGGCAAGTAGACCAAAATCCATCTGCATCTACTACTAATCATCCACCTTGAGATATCTATCCAGAACATCTCGCTGGTATTAAATTGCGAGTCCCACCCATAGTGTAAACTCAAAGCAACAGACAACTGCATTAAAAGAACTTTGCGTAAAGTAAACAATCCTTGCACCCGCAAGTACAAGCACCGTTGTTTTCCCCCTTGTGGCAACAGCACATCCCCTAGATTCATGTTTCTGTCACTCAAACTAGTCATCGAGGGGCATGAACCCACAATCAAGCATAACGTTCCCTCTTGGAGTTACTACCTACTACTTGGCCAAAGCAATAAACAGCAACGGAGAACATGCAAGAATTACTCAAGAACATAAATATAAAAGAGGTGAATCAAATATATTACTCACACACAATCTGAACATAATCTCATTATCCATTGGATCCCAGCAAACTCAGCATAGCAACAGCAGAAAGATTACATATGTGCCTCGATCATGTAGGGCAGCTCACGAGGTCTAATCCATGAAGAACAAAGAGGGGAGGAGAACATCACATAGCTACTGGTCATGGACCCATGGTCCAAGGGGGACTACTCACAACTCATCCGGGAAGCGTCCATGGTGGTGGAGAAGCTCCCGGTGGTGGTTCTCCCCTCCGGCAGGGTGCCGGGAAGAGTTCTCCTGGTGCTCCCGATCTTGGAAGCGTGGCGGCGGCGGAACAGAGGCGAGATCGTAAAAAAGGGTTCCGTCCTCGAGGGTTTCGGGACGCGAGCAATATATATGCCAAAGGGGGTCACCAGAGGCGGAGGTGGGGCCCCAGGCACCCCCGTGGCGCGGCCAGGGGTGGGGCCGCGCCGGGTGGCCGCCTGGGCCACCCCAGGCTCCCCTCTGGACCTGCTTTGGTTTTTCTTGAAGCTCCCGATACGCTGATTTTTCCTGTATTTTTCCCGGAATTTTTAGGGCACTTTTAATATGAGGGAAACCTGAAATAGAAAAACAGTAGAAAACAGGAACTGGCACTGTGGTGCACTGAGTTAATAGGTTAGTCCAAATATGATCAAAAGTGTATGGAAGTGCATAAATATCATAGCAATATCACACAAAAGAGGCATGGAGCAAGCAGAAATTATAGATACGTTTTGGACGTATCAGGCGCTCTCTGAGATGAGCTCGCGTGCGAGGCCCTCGGAGGGTGGGGCAAGGCACACAGGTGGCCCGGCTTCCTCGTGGTGCTCCGGCGAGGACGACCGGGGCCGAGGTGGTCGGCGGGCACGACGCAGCTAGAGGGCGCCATGATGCGTGTGGGGAACGGGGTGGTGCTGGCGTGGCGTCCTGGTGGCCTTCAACGGTGGCGGGCCGCGGCTCCATGGCGAGGGGAGGCACGAGCTGGTGAGGGAAGGCGAGGCGCTTGGGGTGGCGCGACCTGCTCCGTTGCTGGTGGCCGGCGGTGGCATCTCTGGTGGCTAGCCGATGCGAGGAGCGGGGGCCCTGGGGAGACGAGGCAAGGAGGAGGCTGGGGCGCTGGGGAAGACGGCCGCGGTCGAGGAGAGATGGAGGCGCGACTCGACGAGGAGGAGATGCGGGCGCAAGGTGGGGGTGAGGCGAGGAGCTCAAGCTCCTGTGCATCGCGGCGCGAGGGAGGGAACGAGGGAGCGAGGGAGCTGGGCGATGGGTCCTGGCGGCGGCTCGGGAGGGAGAGGGACGAGGGGATCGCGAGAGAGCGAGAGGACGGGGTCGATGGGAGATGCAGGGTGAGGGCTAGGGTTGCTCTAGGAGCGGCTGGGCCTAGGTGGCTACTGGCTGGGCCTTAGAAGGCTGGTGGGAGGTCCAGATGGCCAGGGAGGCCGGCTGGCTGCTAGCTGCTCCGGATGGGCCTAGATGGCCTGGGTGAGGCTGCAGTTGGCCCTCTTCTCACTCTCTACTAAAAAGATAAAAACAGAAAACAAAGAAGAAAAAGGAGAATAAAGGAGGTGCTAGGGGTAGTGTTTAGGCATGGGGTATATTTTCCCTGGACTCACAAAATGCGATGGTTCCAAGAAAAATAGAAAAAGACATGATTGGAAAATAAATTCAAATTCTTTGAATTTATTTCAAATGGTGTGAGCAACACTATGATTAAGAAGTGTCCAAAAAAATGCTCAGAATTTTGGAGGAACCTCGATAAAACGGATAAGAATTGTTGGCAAGGTTTGGGAGTAGAAACTTGGAGTGAAATAGGCATGGAATATTTGCAAGTGTGTTTCGGTGATTCCAAACTAATGGAATAATTATAATAGCTCCCTAAAATATTGGGAGGATATGTTATAAAGAGAAGTCATCCTTCCCTCGATTTAAATAGATCAAACGATCTATGAAATTTATTTAGTTGAGTTGCAAAAGATTAATGACATGATGCAATGCAAAATAAAAAGAAGCAAGCAAAAAGAAACACACGGTGAAACCCGAAACAGCTGGAAGTCTTCTGGAGCATCGGTCTTGGGGCGTCACAAATGGATTGAGTTTTCCCTTTGAAGTTATCTTATCAGATTGAGTCTTTAAGGATTTGAGAACACTTGATGTATGTCTTGCGTGGGATACCCGTGGTGACAATGGGGTATTCTATTGATTCACTTGATGTATGTTTTGGTGATCAACTTGCGGGTTCCGTGACCTTGGGAATCTATGCATAGGGGTTGGCACACGTTTTCGCCTTGACTCTCCGGTAGAAACTTTGGGGCACTCTTTAAAGTTCTTTGTGTTGGTTTAATAGATGAATCTGAGATTGTGTGATTCATATCGTATAATCATGCCCACTGGCACTTGAGGTGACAATGGAGTATCTAGGTGAGATTAGGGTTTGGTTTGATTTGTGTCTTAAGGTGTTATTCGAGTACAAACTCTAGGATAGATTGAATGGAAAGAATAGCTTTGTGTTATTTTACTACGGACTCTTGAATAGATCGATCAAAAAGAATAACTTTGAGGTGGTTTTGTACCCTACAATAATCTCTTCTTTTGTTCTCTGCTATTAGTGACTTTGGAGTGACTCTTTGTTGCATGTTGAGGGATAGTTATATGATCTAGTTATGTTATTATTGTTGAGAGAACTTGCACTAGTGAACGTATGAACCCTAGGCCTTGTTTCAAAGCATTGCAATACCATTTGTGCTCAGTTTTGTCATTAGTTACATTGCTTTTTTTATAATTTCATATTACAAAAACCTATATCTACCATCCATATTGCACTTGTATCACCATCTCGTCACCGAACTAGTGCACCTATACAATTTACCGTTGCATTGGGTGTGTTGGGGACACAAGAGACTCTTTGTTATTTGGTTGCAGGGTTGTTTGAGATAGACCATCTTCATCCTACGCCTCCCACGGATCGACAAATCTTAGGTCAACCACTTGAGGGAAATTTGCTACTGTCCTACAAACCTCTGCACTTGGAGGCCCAACAACGTCTATAAGAAGAAGGTTTCGTAGTAGACATCAAGCTATTTTCTGGCGCCGTTGCCGGGTAGGTGAGTGCTTGAAGGTATATCTTTAGATCTTGCAATTGAATCTTTTAGTTTCTTGTTTTATCACTAGTTTAGTTTATAAAAGAAAACTAAAAAATGGAATTGAGGGTACCTCATATGCTTCATCTTTTTAATATCTTTCGTGAAAATGATGGAAAGGAAAATTGTGCTCAAGTGTTAGAAGAAGAATTACATAGAATGCTTGGCATAAAATATGTGAATGATGAGCATGATTGCAATGTTGTTAGTATGAATTCTTTGAATACCCATGATGCTAATGATATGCAAAGCCACAAGCTTGGTGATGCTATGTTTGATGAAGATGATATGTTTGGTCCCCCAAGTTTTGATGAGCAAATTTATTATGATGAAAGCATGCCTCCTTTTTATGATGATTATTGTGATGACACGTATGCTATAAAGAATAAAGATGACCATGAAACTTGTCATCACAATTTTAATTTTCAATTGGATTATGCTTCACATGATAGTTATTTTGTTGCGTTTGCTTCCACTACTATTGATGAGAATAAATTTGCTTATGTGGAGAGTAGTAAAATTTCTATGCAAGTAGATCATGGAAAGAATGCTTTATGTGCTGGTTATATGGTTGAATTAATTCATGATGCTACTGAAAATTATTATGAGAGAGGATCATATGCTTCTACATATTACAATAAGATCAAGTTTCCTCTCTATGTGTTGAAAATCTTGAAGCTATGCTTGTTTTGCTTTCCTATGCTAGTTGATTCTTGCTCCCATAAATTGTTTGCTCACAAATCCCTATGCATAGAAAGTGGGTTAGGCTTAAATGTGCTAGTCATATTCTTCATGATGCTCCCGTTATGTTTCAATTCTTGTCTTTTATGCGAGCATCATTGAAATCATCATGCCTAGCTAAAAGGCATTAAAGAAAAGCGCTTGTTGGGAGACAACCCAATGTTTACCCTTACTGTTTTTGTGCGTCCACATGATTAAGCTACTGTAGTAATCATGTTTTATAGCTTTTGTTTCAATAAAGTGCCAAGTAGAACCTTTGGGAAGACTTGGGTGAAAGTCTCTGTGATCTTGCTGTAAAAAACAGAAACCTTGCGCTCACGAGATTAGCTGCCATTTTTTTTACTGGAGAGTGCTTTTAGGTTAATTCTTTTTGCAGATGATTAATTGACAAATTACTCACGTTCACCAATTTATTTCAGAATTTTTAGAGTTACAGAAGTATTCGGAAGTTACAAATTGCTACAGACTGTTCTGTTTTTCATAGATTCTGTTTTTCGTGTGTTGTTTGCTTATTTTGATGAATCTATGAGTAGTATCGGAGGGTATGTGCTACTTCTCGAGCTTGTGTTGTATTCCCTCTAAGAGGAAAGGGAGATGCAGCACAGTAGCGTAAGTATTTCCCTCAGTTTTTGAGAACCAAGGTATCAATCTAGTAGGAGACCACGCACGAGTCCCTAGCACCTGCACAAACAAATAAGAACTTCGCAGCCAACGCGATAAGGGGTTGTCAATCCCTTTACGGTCACTTACGAAAGTGAGATCTGATAGATATGATAGTTTGGTATTTTTGGCTTTTGGATATAAGAACAGAAAGTAAAAACAACAAAGTAAAGTAGATTGTAGATTGATATGTTGAGAATAGACCCGGGGCCATATGTTTCACTAGTGGCTTCTCTCATGATAGCAGATTTCTACGGTGGGTGAACGAATTACTGTCGAGCAATTGATAGAAAAGCAGATAATTATGAGACTATCTAGGCATGATCATTATATATAGGCATCACGTCCGAGACAAGTAGACCGAAACGATTCCGCATCTACTACTATTACTCCACACATCGACTGCTATCCAGCATGCATCTAGAGTATTAAGTTCAAAAGAACAGAGTAACGCTTTAAGCAAGATGACATGATGTAGAGGGATAAACTCAAGCAATATGATATAAACCCCATCTTTTTATCCTCGATGGCAACAATACAATACATGCCTTGCTGCCCCTACTATCACTGGGAAAGGACACCGCAAGATTGAACCCAAAGGCAAGCACTTCTCCCATTGCAAGAACTATAGATCTAGTAGGCCACACCAAACCGATAATTCGAAGAGACTTGCAAGGATATTATAATCATACATAAAAGAATTCAGAAAAGAATCAAATATTTCTCATAGATAATCTTGATCATAAACCCACAATTCATCAGATCTCGACAAATACACCGCAAAAAGATTACATCGAATATATCTCCTCGAAGACCGAGGAGAACTTGGTATTGAGATCCAAAGAGAGAGAAGAAGCCATCTAGGTACTAACTATGGACCCGAAGGTCTGTGGTAAACTACTCACAACTCATGGTGAGGCGATGGTGTTGATGTAGAAGCACTATGTGGAAGATCCCCCCTCCGGTGCAGCTCCGGAACAAGCCCCAAGATGGGATCTCACGGGAACAGAAGGTTGCGGCGGTGGAATTAGGGTTTTTTGCTTCGATGTTTTCAGGGTACATGGGTATATATAGGAGGAAGGAGGACATCGGGGGAGCAACATGGGGCCACGAGGCAGGGGGTGCGCCCAAGGGGAGGGGGCGCGCCCCCCACCCTCGTGGACACCACGTGTGCCCTATTCCGTGGTTCTCAAGTCTCTCGTGAAGGTATCGCTCCAAAAATATCTCTCCCAAAGGTTTCATTCCGTTTGGACTCCGTTTGATATTCCTTTTCTGTAAAACCCTGAAATAGAAAAAAAACAGCAACTCGACTGGGCCTTTGGGTTAATAGGTTAGTCCCAAAAATAATATAAAAGTGTATAATAAAGCCCATTAAACATCCAAAACATCATATATAATACAATGGAACAATAAAAAATTATAGATACGTTGGAGACGTATCAAGCATCCCCAAGCTTAATTCTTGCTCGTACTTGAGTAGGTAAATGATAAAAACATAATTTTTGATGTGGAATGCTAACTGTGACGCCCCAAGACCGACGCTCCTGAAGACTTCCAACTATTCCGGGTTTCGCCGTGTGTTTGTTTTGGTTGTTCTATTTATTTTTGCATTGCATCATGTCATCACGCCATCATGTCATAAACCTTTTTTTGCATCTCAAGTAAATAAATGGTGTGGATGTTCGATCCATTTAAATCGAGGGATATTCACAATGGTGACTTATCTTTATAACATATCCTCCTAATATTTATGGAGCTATATTAAAATATTCCATTAACTTGGAATCACCTATAACACATTTGCACCGTTCGTCAATTTTCTTTTATCCAGCTCAACTTCTTTTCTTCATCGAGGCCTCTTAGTAAAATTGAGTTGCAATTTTACTTTATCCATAAATGCTCCAAATCTGCCCATAAATCACATCTAGTGTGTGGGGTCACCTCTTATAATTTAAACCCATTTGGAGTTTCTTGGAATGGGTTTCGAAATTCAAACATGTCGAGTTAAATTCAACATGTTTGGATTTTACTTCCTCTAGACAACCTCAGGTCATTTTTGTTATATTCCTCATATTTTTATGAGTCCAAAAAAATGGCCTCCTGCCCAAATCCTTCCTCTAACCTTTCCTTGTATCTCCTTTATTTCATTGTGACTTTTTTTTCCTGTTTTCTGAAAAGTTTTTGAAAGAGATAAGAGGGATAGAGATTCGAGCCCACTTGGGCCTTGTAGCTGCAGCAAGGCCCAACCGCCCCTCCTACTCTAACCTAGCCCGACGCCCCACCTCGCTCCCTCGTTCCTTCCTTTCCTGCGCTTCCACCACGCTCCCTCGATCCCATCTCCCTCTCTCTGCGTCGCATCACCATGGAGCGCCGCCGTCTCTCCTTCCCGCCGCCGGCCATGCCGTGCTCCCTCCTCCGCCTCGCTTTCTCCACGGCTGCGCCCATGCTGCCCCGCCGCGACCCCTCCTCTGCTCCACCTCCGTCCGCATCGCCGTTGACCCATGCCTCCCCCGTCAAGCGCAGCCGCCCCTGCCTCCCCGCCGCCAGCGACGGCCACCGCACGGTCTCCTCCCCGAGCACAGCCCCCGCCTCACCCGCTGGAGCGCCGGCCGGCTAGAGCCACCATCTTCCGCTGCCCCGCCAAGGCGCCGCGGCCCTGCCGGGCATTGGTAACCCTGAGCCGTCCAGCGCCGCGACCACCTCTCCTCTGCAGCCCGTCACCCCGCCAAGTCCCCGCGCTCCGTCACCGTTCGGGACGTCGCCGACCTCACCACCGCCGGATCCGACCTCCTCTTCCTTGGATCCGCGCACCCGCATCTTGCGCCTCGTTGCCTCGCCTACCGATAGGCCCTTCTTCGGCCTCCGTAGCTCCTCTGACCCGGCTGCTCACCGTCCTTCGTCCGGCCGCCGGGACCTGAGCTTCTGCTTTGTTGGACTGCTGCCCGGCCAAGACTGCCTTGTACCACGTCGCCTCGCTGGATTGTCTAGATCGCCTCAGTTTAAGCCAAATACCATCTCTGAGGATTTTCGTCAAGTACCCCTACGACAAGTACCATGACGCTCGGAGCCCTCGGATCCATCAAGTTCGACTATAACACGTGTACGACTACTACATGAACGAGTACCACGTCGACCCTCGAGTACGCCTACAGGGTGGCATGTCAAGTACCTCTACCGCGGTCTTCGGAATCGCCAAGTACCACGACACGACGGCATGAACATCTACAAAAATGAGTACCGCTACGCCCGAACGACTACGGACCGAACGACAAGTTCCTCTACAACATGTGTAGCACTACTATCGACCTCGGAGACCCGTGGACGTCAAGTTCCTCTATCGATAACCCGAACAAACTCGAACCGTGTACGACTACCATCGCGAGAACGACTACTTCCACTACTTCCCCTCGACGACTTGAACCACCCCGATCCACACGCTTCGAAGGTATAACCCCGAGACGACGCCCGTGGAACGAATGCTTGTTGTATTAGGTGTATCACTTGTTCGCATCGTGTCCGAGTTGTCGCTTGCATGTTCCTCCTCGTTTGCCCTGTCGCCGACCCGTGGGAACCTGGTAACGGGAACACTCCACCATCTTGCATGACACGCTCACGCCGCCCTTTATCTTTTGCACCGGTCTCTCAACGAGTTACCGGAACCGATATGTTGCCGTGGCATCATTTTCAGATTCGTTGCCGTGGCACCTTCTCTTTCCACCAAGGTGACAAATGCTTCCTGACTTGTTCATGTTAACTTTTAGTAAAAATTGCATAAAACTTGAAAATGTCATCCGCATCATAATAACAACCTTTAAATGCTTAAAATTGTTCTTTGCTTTAACAATTGTTAAATATGCACATGGGGATTTTCTGGAATTGTTGTTGTTATTTCCGGCCTCATTTAAAATGCCTAGATAGTGTAGTTTTGCTCATGCTTCACCTCTTGCCATGTTTAATAAAAACATTTAAACTTGTTGGGTTCATAACGAGATCAAACTAAATAATCTAATGTGGTGTTTCATTAATATGCAACTTGTTGCATATTGAGCTCCACTTAACTTATAGTATTGTTTGTGCACTTTGCCATGCCATGCATATTCAAACCGGACATGCATCATACTTGGTTGTGAATCATATGCCATGCTTAGGATTGTATGTTTACCATGTTGTTTGCTTCTTTCCGGTACACTTCTCTCGTTAGCTTCGGTTTCGTTCCGGAGTTGTGAGGAGTTATTAGACTACTTCATGGACTCGTTCTTCTTCCTTGCGGGATCCTAGGCAAGACGACCATTCCCAGATAACACTTCTATCTTTGCCTATGCTAGATGTCTCGTTCTTTAGATATTGCCTCGATGCCTATTCCTGTTTGTCAGCCTCCTATTGTTGCCATGAAACCCTCTAACCGCCTTCCTAGCAAACCATTGATTGGCTAAATACGCATTGCTCAGCCCCTCTTATAGCGTTGTTAGTTGCCGGTGAAGTTTTGAAGATTGCTCCATGATGAACTTGTTATTGGGATAACACAATATATACCTGTTATAAACTAATGCACCTATATATTGGTAATGGATGGAAGGCTAAGCCTTCTGCTTGGTGTTTTGTTCCACTCATGCCACCTTAGGACCCGATAAACCGGTGTTATGTTCCTTGATTTTGCGTTCCTAACACGGTTGGGGTTTATGGGCCCCCCTTGATAATTCGCTCTGTTTAAAGCTTTTCCAGCAAGGCCCAACATTGGTTTTACATTTGCCTAATAACTAAAACTTGCATAGGGAGTTATAAACCCGAGTTCTTAATCAACAATCTGGGCCAGTGCTCCTCATGAGTGTTGGTCAAAACTGGGCGGACTGTGGGGCCACCACGAGGAAACTCAAGGATTGGTATATACCTGTAGGATGTCCCATCCGGTCGTGGCCTAAGACGAGATACGCGTGGCTATTATTAGGGTGTCGGCACGCCGGGAGATCTTGCTGGATTATATTTACCTTTGTCGAAATATCTTGAGCACGGGATTCCGAGAATACTCTGGTCTTCCCACTTTGTAGCTGCGACTCCACAGATCGTGAGCTTGTGATGGGCTAAGTTGGGACACCCCTGCAGGGTTTGATCTTTTGAAAACCGTGCCCGCGTTTATGTGGCATATGGGAATTTGTTAATATCCGGTTGTAGATAACTTGACACCTTATTCATAAGAATACACTACCTGTGTGAGTAACCATGATTGTCTCTTTCGAAGGGCTTCGGGAAGCGAACACGGTGGGGTTATGTTTGATCGTGAGTAGCTAGGATCACTTCTTGATCAACTTGGCGATCGATTGCTCTTGTTCTCTTCTTGTTCTAAACTTGTAAGCTAGTGCTTAGTGCTGCTGCAAACACTTTTACAACCTTGCCACACCTAAGGCTTTGGTAGTTTTGATACCCGGGAACGGGATTGCTGAGTCCTCTGTGGCTCACAGATTCAACACACACCAGATGCAGGTACCGCTGAGAATGATGCAGGAGATGGTTCAAAACTTCAGTGGGAGTTCGATGAAGAGCGTGGACGTTACTATGTTTCGTATCCCGATGATCAGTAGTGGTTCCTACTAGGGGCGATCCGGCCTTGTGTTGTGGTATCTTTCTCATTTGGATTTTCATCCGTAGTCGGACCCTGATGTTCTTTGGATGATGTATGCTATTGTATTCTTTGTGTGACGTGGCGAGTGTAAGCCAACTATCATTTTACAATTTCATCCCTGAATTTTACATGAGATGTGCAAAGATACCATACTTGAGATCATTCTAATATACGTTTATGTCCTTAAGTCGTGCCTCGACACGTGGGGGACATAGCCACATACTGGGCATTAGAAGTTGGTATTCAGAGCCTTCTCCGACCTAGGAGCCCCCTGATCAATCTAATCACCGACGGGTGAGTCTAGGCACACACAAAAAAATGTTTTGAGTTTAGGATCACGCGGGTATTGTTTGGATTGTTCTGATATCTTTGTGCGAGAACATTGTTCTCGATGCCTCCTGTCATTTAGGGGTTGTGGCAGTGTCCCAGGGAGTTGAGCTGTGAGGTGTTGTCGTCACAAATGTATCGTAGCGGTTCTAGAATACCAGAGTCGGCCGACATCGAAAACTCTTCTATGCGGTTAGTGGTAAGATAACCCCGACGTCACCTAGTATTGGTGGGTTAGTTTGAGAGTATTGCCACAGCTAGTATAGCGGATGCGTTTTGAAGGTCTGAGGTAAACAGTTTTTGAAGATGACTGGTTATGTGTTGACGGATGGATACAGCTGGATGTAGGTTTAGAGTTGAGTGCGCGGTGCTTCCCCTGTATCCCCAACACCAGATTGCATAACCGGAAAGCTTCGAGAATTAATAGGTGGGTTTTCAAGTAGCTCGTAGGTAATCTTCCAACGAGTGCATGGTATGAGGTTTGGGGTTCAACATCTAGTGAAGAGGTTTCATGGGCGTTGTTCCAATTGGGATTTGCCTCTTAAAGGGTCCTTGGCTATGCTGATCCAGGGATTGCAAGACCCTTTGTAACACGTTCCATGGGGCATTCAACACGAACATGTGGGACGAAACTTCTATCATGTATTTGTTCCATCTGCACCTTGTTGTTTTATTTTATCTTTTTGTCTCCCAAGTGGCTTCTCGACAAGTTGATGTACCATTAAGCTATGGAATTCAGTCGTTCAATTTTGTTCGGATGTTCGTTGTCAAGAATTTATGTTGCAACATATCTATCCTTTGTTTTGTTGTGAGCTGTGGTATCCGAGTTGCTTCGATGTCAAATGTTGATTCCATACCTTTCCTAATCGATGTTCTCACATTTCTATGGGAGTGCTAATCCTTAATCATCGAGATTGTCATGTAATTTTTTTTCAACCGGCATGCTTCTCTTCTGTGGCACCCCGGCTGAGAGAAAACCGGAATACCTCGTATTCTAGCCCAGAGATCGAGATGAAGTCTTTTATAATACGGCACTGCTTAGTATAGAACAAACCAGCTCTCTATTACAACACGAATATGATTACAAGGGTTCTGATATTACAATGAATAATATCGGCGCGACGACACTACGCCAACCACGGTTACTCTATACAAGTAGCATAACAACTCGAAGCAGCGGAACAACGAACATCGATGATGAACTCCAATCCACAGGGACTCTGGCTGGAACGTTTATCCTAGCACGCGAACACAGGAACAACACCAAACAAGCAAGAAATCCAGGCACGACCTGCAAGCTGGCATGACACGCCAGGTTAGTACATTGAATGTACTTGCAAGCTCACAATAAACCAGAAGCATTCAAGGCAAACAACAGCATGGCAATTACATGTTAATCAAAAATTACCATGAGATCATCATAATAACATAACATGAACAACATTAACATGATACTGCTAGACAATATGTGCATGAACATATAAATCTGATGAAACTAAAATGCAACATGAGGACACTACATGCACCATTTATTTTGTTCGGGTTACCTCGTAACCAACACATGCATCACTTACCAACCTCGGACATTATACGATCACAACCATGACCAAAACTTGGTCTCAAATGATGATCTTTCCGGTGATCATAACCAACTTATCTCATCATCGAACCGGGGTTGTTATTAATCAAATTATTATTATTACTGTTGACTCATAGTGTGACCAACTACGAACTGGGCCCTTATCCGCGGGCGCGGCTATCGATAGATTTAATATACACTCTGCAGAGGTAGCGCACTGTACCCACACTACGGAACCCATGGCCTCGTTCTCCCATTCGGGTGGACCAACGACATTCCGACAAGACCGATCTACTATCATGACACTCTCCCGGCCACTCCGACCAACTGCCCTTTGGGCTAAGTCCTGGGTGGCCTCGTATCTACCAAAGACACAACGACCACCGTCGTGGCCAAACATAAACGGTCCCAAACGGGGACCCGGATCCAATCAACAACCAATGGGCACACAAGGTTATGTCTGCTTACCCGGCCAAGGTATCGCATGCCCATAACCTTCCCTCGTTGGAGGCACCGGCGAGAGGCATGACAATAGACCCAGTTAGGACCTTCCCATAAAGGTAAACGTGGTTGCACTGGTCAGTTCGATATGGTGGCACCATGACTCAGTCAATAGTTGTTCAAGTTCAATTTAATCCGGTTAAACTTGAATGCAAATATGCTGAGCCATGATAAAATACATGATGCAATTACAATGCATGAGCATGAATAACAACATAATCATGAGAGAACCATAACTAACCACCATATCAACAATGAATCATAAGCATTGCATAATGACTAGCATGAAAATCATAAGTACATACTTCTACGAAACATAGCATGACTACTAACATCAACAATAAATATCATGCAAGAATATATCAACAATACTAACATGCAAGCATTTAACTAACTGGATGCAAAGGAACATGCATAACAATAGTACTCGGGGCAGACGGCAGTCATGCACCGAAGACCATCACCAACATTAACATGTACTACTAGCAAGCATACACATATGAAAGGAGTACTAGCAACTAGCATGGCATGATAAACAGGTGCATAACAACATAGCAAGAAAATAATCAATAACCCCGAAGCATTACCGAAACAACGATAATCATATTTTAAACAAACAAACATTTAATAAATATTCAAGGTGAAAACCATGGCTACTGCATGACTATCATGCAAGTGGGTATTGTGGCTTGCCTGGGGTGACAGAGACTCCAGGAAGAAGTGCAGAACGATTGCAGAAAGAATCACCGGAAATAGTTCTCTCTCGGAGGGGGCTGTTTACGGCAAGGGCAAAATGGTCATTTCCAGTATGTCAAACCATAGTGAAAATGATACAAACAGAAAGGTTTCGTCGAGACGAAGACGTGGGCTTTGGAATCACCTGATTCGGAGTTACAGGTTAAAAGTTATGAAGTGTTGAACACCAGGGACCAATTTGTGAAAGTTTCTGCTACAAACAAGTCCCTGAGTGGATAAGACAGAAGCGCAGAATAAGAAATATGCCTTCTGGATTAGAAAGTGCAGTTTGGGTTGAAGAAGAAAGAAAATACGCCTTTAGTTTCTGAAAACGTAATTCAAGAAACCGTCTCCACTTAAAACAGATGGGCCCGGGGGTTGTGCCACTTACAGGAGGGGCCCACGGGCAGGGGGCCAGGTGCTCGGTCGTCTTCTTCCTCCCGCCGCTGCGCCTCACGTGAAGCAGAGCAGCGACAGAGGGAGGGGGGGAAGCGACCAAGGGGCCGGCCAGCTCCGGCCACCCCCGGCCAAGGCGAGGCCACCGGCGGGTGCGGAGGGACCTGACGCGCCCGTGCCTGCGGTCGGCCAGCGACGGGAGGAGCTTCGGGGGTACAGAGGCGGTTGGCCGGCTATGGAGCGGCCAGCTCCAGCCGTCTCCGGCTGATCTGAGGGCACCGGCAGACTCAAGGGGGTGCGGTGGTTCCATTCAGGGGGCTGCGCCAGGGAGGAGTGGAGAGGATGGGTGTCGCGGCGCCATGGAGGTACAGAGAGGCGGCGGTGGTGATGGGGCTCGATGATGCAGGCGCTCCGGCGAGGGGGCAAGGGTGTGGGGCGGCTCGGTGGGACGATGGGAACGCGATGGAAAACACCAGAGGGGAGGGGGAGGCTCGAGTGCACCGGAACTAGGCCGAGGCCGAGGCGTCCATGGCGCTCACCGGCGAAAAAGAGACGAACCCGAGGGCTTTGGTGGTCGAGGAGGATCGAGGAGGGGCTAGTGAGGTGCGGAGGAGCTCGGGGGTCATTTATATAGGCGAGGGGGGGACTCTGGACGCTTGCCAGAGAGCTTGAACAGGGCGCTAATGGAGGTCAAGGGCAGAGCACGTCAGTGGCACTATTGTGACGCCGCGCTGCCAGCGAGCCACGATGGGGCAGTGATGCAGGGAGGCGCAGACGAGCACGAGGGCGCTCCTGGACAAGGTTGGAGGCCGAGACGAGGAGGGAGGCGATGAGCACATCGACCCGACCGTTCCAGAGCGCGAACTATACATGACGCAGGTGCGGTCACCACGCGCACTGGTGCAAGCGGTGAGCTTTGGCTTGGCCAGCCATGTCCAGTAGGTTTACCTCGATGCCCTTAGTATAAATACAGAAAGAAAATGATCCAGGGGCAAAGAAGAGATTTGTGGATGGCTCCATGGTAAAACAACAGCAAGGTGTTTGTAACTTCCTGTGGTTAAACCATCTCGGTAACTTGGTAGAAAGTCTGTCTTGCGATGATCTTACACCAAGATGATTTAGATTACCAAAAACCAGACTAAGAGGAGGAGTTTAGATGACACTTGCTGTAGAAAGTGCAAAACTGGCCAGATTAGTGAACCATGATGTTGCACTCACATACTTAAGTGCCATGAGCTGAATTTTGGTGGAGGGGAATTATTTGACCATATGAAGATGCTGTAAAAAGATCATGCCATTTGGAGTTACCAAAGTGGCACTTACTTCACAACACTCCATTCTGGACAGAATCTTGGAGAATTTACTGAGGGTAAAAGGATTACTGGATTGAGCCAAGACATGGTGTAGAAGGTAGATGTAGATGTAAAAATGGCCTGGTAAATTGGCAGCTCGAAAGAAGCAAGGTAAAATAGGGTTGCTTCACAAGGTGAAAATTTTACCAGAATCCAAGATTTGGAGCTGTGCTCACATAGATGATCTCCATGAGCTCAAATTGGGTGGAGATGCATGATTTTATCAAATGAAGGATGTGACCTAGTTTCAACTAATTTGGGCATTCGTAGATTATACTTCCTTCACAAAGTTTCTTTCTGGACAAAAACTTTGAAAAATCACTAGAAAATAATTACTAGGCAAATGAGTATGCAATTTGGCACAGAGCAATGATATGGACATGAAAAGATGTCCACCAAGTTTGGGGGCAATTGGACAAAGATAAATATCACTTGCTTCACAAAGTGCCATTTAGGGCAGCAAATGAAAATGATTATTGGAGGATTATTTTTGAACATGTCAATGAAATGTTTTGCCACATTTGAGCAAGATATGACCCAAACAATTCATGAGAATTACTTGGGAATTTTTGGAATGACAGAGATATAGCTTGCTTCACAACCTAGGGCAAAATGAATTATTCCTTTAATAGAAAAGGAATATTCTTTGGAAAAAGAATATTGGGTTGGGTCAAGGATGGAAATGATAGGGTCTTGGGATAGATATGAGGATGACAAGCCACTCTGGAAAGAAAGAAGAGGTCATCTTCTTCAGTTTCCAGACCACATAGCCACGAAAAAAGAAAACTCAGGCAAAAATCTCAGAAAATCCAAAGAAAAAGAAAGGGCCAAAAATCAGGCTGTGACAACTCTTCCCCCGTTAATGAAATCTCGTCCTCAAGATTTGGTTGTTCAGGGTTAAATAATTCTTCTGACTTGAAGAAACCGTTTCCAACTCAGGTTTCTTTTATTCATAATATTTCCACTGACTTGGATCTGACTGATTGTCTCGACTTGTGGTGGTTTGCTTTGTTGTATCTGACATTCTGACAGGACGTACCTTATATGTTCATGTTTACATGGACTCAAGTTTTCTTTCATATCTGTTGGCTGAGCTATCATCCGAAATATTATTTTTACGGACATACTTGTCCTCCTTGATATTGATCATTGCTGGAAATATTATCCTCGTACCGAGAATATTCCACGGAGTTGGGGAACATATCTTCCCGTGGAATAAAGAATCTCTTCTATCCAGGCATCGGATTTCTCGAATATAGGCATGCCTTCTGGTTCCAAAACAGTGATATGGATCATATCTGTTTTTGCTAACAGATGTTGTCATCTTACAGGAGTTTCTGACTTATCCTGACTGTCTTCACAGTCTGGAGTATCCAAGTTGTACCAAAGGCTTGACTGTCGCTTGTCGGGACTGATAGAAAAATGCATCAACTGATAAAAATTTGCAGTCTTGACTAGCGTTGATCTTGGCAAAGAATCCCATGCACACAGGCTATTATTTTAATTGCTTCCCCTATGCGAGAGATAACAATCCTCAAAGTATATGTTTTCACACTGATTCTTCACTGTTGCCAGTATCTCCCTGGGAATAACAGTCGGTGCGATGATCTATCGTGGGTGGTGAGGCCAATATATTGAGCTGTCCATGAGTCGGACCGGACAGACTCATGTATTTAATGCTGATAGTTCTGAGCATACCGTGGACTGAGCTGGTTGCCCTGTTATGAGGTCCTTACCACAATGGAGTATATCTCTTAGGTGGATCTTTGCTTGGGTTCGCCGCGGAATAAGACGGTCTTGGGCATCCACATTTTTTTTCACATAATAACCGGCATACCTGATGGTCTTCCTTTGTCATTATTACTTTCTTTATCTGGATCCTCAACTGAAAGAGTGGGGCCTTACATGGATCCTTGATTATTTTTGCGGCCCTGAATACGGTTACGTACAATATCTGGTAATCATACCTTGGTCTAGTCCATGTTTTTGAGCTTGTATATTTATCCGGCTCATGTGTGGTTATACAGATCTCAATACTGCTGGGGATTATGCCGGACAGTGACAGGGTTAATAACAACATATTGTTGGATGTGCGGGATTGATCTTGACAATCACTGCCAAGATTATTGTCTCAGTGTTATCTTTCCTTCAAGACTTGTTGAGCATGGCATCCCACTGGTTTTTGTTTCATGAATAACCGGTGAGGTTGTCGGATGTGTATCGTGAATTCTTCATTGTGCGAGAGACTTGCATGGACTTGGCAACATACTGAATGAACTAATATCTGATTCTCGATGCATACCTCTGACCGATTTTTATTTCAGACCAACTGTTGCAGATCTGCCACTTGGAAAACACTTCCATATGCTGATAATTCCAAATTTAATGCCTTGTATTAGTGCCTACAGAAGAATACTGGGCAGCTTGCGTTCGGAAACCACCGGGGTGTCGTGTTGAGGAAGATTGAGTGGCTTATGCTTGAAGCCTTGGTGGATATCTTCTTGAGGAAAAACGGGGTACCGTACCTCATAAGCTTCCCCCCTTAAAGGCTTTGCTAGGGAAGACTCGGTACATTATGCCAGAAGCTTTTGCAGTATGGGAATCCATTCATTCCTTATCGATGCAGACTGGGAACCTTATCTTTGTACACTTCGTCAATAAGTTCTTTTAGATGGATGGAACTAATTTTCTTGGTGATTGGACTGACATATATGTACATCTTTGTCAGTCCGTCAGCCGATTAGTTGTATGGCAAGAATTTTCTGACTGTCCTTAATGAATTCACCGTGCATTTGGACTAACTTCTGGGTGTCGCAATGCTTTAAATTTGGCTTATGGCAGACTCAATAATCGAGTACGGACCATACCTTTGATTGGGAATGCACTGTTGATCCATCTTTGTTCTCTTGCTGATTTAATCATTGCTGCAATAACGTGTATCTCTGACAGGCACTTGTTGCTGAAAGTCTGAGCAGAATATATGTGTATTCAGACCGGATGTAATACAATGTTGTTGGCGGAAAATCTGAATTCATTGGTGTATATCTGTACTGCTGACGACTTCTTCTGATCTGGTGTCGGTCAAGGAATAATTTCCATAAGGGGGTAACACCGAGGATTTAAAACAAAGAAGCACGAGAAAAACTATTTATAGCAACAAATCATACAGCGAACAAGCTACAAAGCTATTTCACACAGGAACACACAAGCACACACAAGCATAACCAAGCAAGATACTACAACAGATGCACATGCACTACACGAATGATTACATCCTACGCTTGAGCAAACGTTCGCGGACTAACGAGGAAGCTAAGGGTGTAGCAAGTGGAACCACTGACTCTGAAGCTCCGGATGGACGAGGCAGAGGAGTTGGAGAAACCGGCGGAGACTGAGGTAAAGAGACACCAAGCAATCTCCTGGCCCAAACGGCATCTCGGACTAACTCGGAAATAAGAAGACACTCGGCCATCATGTAACGAGACACGGCGAGGATAGGCGGGTCATCTTGAGGGTTGACAGAGGGAAATTGGATTCTCCTAGGATTCTCGACGATGGTGGGATAATATTGATAAGAACGGTTCTCTTGCACCATGCTCCTTTGATGACGAAGACCGGTGACTCCTGCCATTGCGGCAAGCTGAACGGCACGCTCAGGAGTAGCGCCGTAACCACCGTGAAAACTGTAGGTGCGCTTACCGACAAGAATTGGGGCTGATAGATGAACATGAGCAACATATTCCCGAATTCTGCCTCCAGCAGAAAACTGGAATACTTGATAATGAGGTGGATCTCCGAGGGGATAAATACTACACCACATGTCGCCAAGGAGGGCGGCAAAGCTGAGAGGTGCTGGAGTGGGACTGAACTCAACGGGAACAGCACCGGGAGCTGAGGGAAGGACACTGAAATCATGGAAGTTGACCGCCATCTATGCATGAAAACATGGGTTAATGGTAACCGAAATAAGACTACATGCAGCAAACAAATGCAACAACCAAATGTAGCAATCAAGGGCAACAACCAGACCCTATACTACCATTTTCTAACGTTCCAGCGGACTAGGACACTCTACAGCCAGACCTTCTCTGATACCAAGCTGCACCCCGGCTCAGAGAAAACCGGAACGCCCCGTATTCCAGCCCAGAGATCGAGATGAAGTCTTCTGGAATACGGCACTGCTCAGTATAGAACAAACCAACTCTCTATTACAACACGAGTATGATTACAAGGGTTCCGATATTACAATGAATAATATTGGCACGACGACGCTACGCCAACCATGGTTGCTCTATACAAGCAGCATAACAACTCGAAGCAGTGGAACAACTACTGGCAGCGGAACAATGAACAACAATGATGAACTCCAATCCGCAGGGACTCTGGCTGGAACGTTTATCCTAGCTCGCGAACACAGGAACAACACCAAACAAGCAAGAAATCCAGGCACGACCTGCAAGCTTGCATGACACGCCGGGTCAGTACATTGAATGTACTTGCAAGCTCACAATGAACCAGAAGCATTCAGGGCAAACAACAACATGGCAATTACAGGTTAATCAGAAATTATCATGAGATCATCCGAATAACATAACATGAACAACATTAACATGATACTGCTAGACAATAAGAGCTTGGCATGAACATATAAATCTGATGAAACTAACATGCAACATGAGGACACTATATACACCATTTATTTTGTTCGGGTTACCTCGTAACCAACACATGCATCACTTACCAACCTCGGACATTATACGATCACAACCATGACCAACACTTGGTCTCAAACGATGATCTTGCCGACGATCATAACCAACTTATCTCATCATCGAACCGGGGTTGTTATTAATCAAATTATTATTATTACTGTTGACTCATAGTGTGACCAACTACAAACTGGGCCCTTATCCGCGGGCGCGGCAATCGAAAGATTTAATATACACTGTGCAGAGGTAGCACACTGTACCCACACTACGGAACCCATGGCCTCGTTCTCCCATTTGGGTTGACCAACGACATTCCGACAAAACCGATCTACTGTCATGACACTCTCCCAGCCACTCCCGACCAACTTCCCTTTGGGCTAAGTCCTGGGTGGCCCCGTATCTACCAAAGACACAACGACCACCGTCATGGCCAAACATAAACGGTCCCAAACGGGGACCTGGATCCAATCAACAACCAACGGGCACACAAGGTTATGTCTGCTTACCCGGCCAAGGTATCGCATGCCCATAACCTTCCCTCGTTGGAGGCACCGGCGAGAGGCATGACAATAGACCCAGTTAGGACCTTCCCATAAAGGTAAACGTGGTTGCACTGGTCAGTTCGATATGGTGGCACCATGACTCAGTCAACAGTTGTTCAAGTTCAATTTAATCCGGTTAAACTTGAATGCAAATATGCTGAGCCATGATAAAATACATGATGCAATTCCAATGCATGAGCATGAATAACAACATAATCATGAGAGAACCATAACTAACCACCATATCAACAATGAATCATAAGCGTTGCATAATGACTAGCATGAAAATCATAAGTACATACTTCTACGAAACATAGCATGACTACTAACATCAACAATAAATATCATGCAAGAATATATCAACAATACTAACATGCAAGCATTTAACTAACTGGATGCAAAGGAACATGCATAACAATGGTACTCGGGGCAGATGGCAGTCATGCACCGAAGACCATCACCAACATCAACATGTACTACTAGCAAGCATACACATATGAAAGGAGTACTAGCAACTAGCATGGCATTATAAACAGGTGCATAACAACATAGCAAGAAAATAATCAATAACCCCGAAGCATTATCGAAACAACGATAATCATATTTTAAACAAACAAACATTTAATAAATATTCAAGTTGAAAACCATGGCTACTGCATGACCATCATACAAGTGGGTATTGTGGCTTGCCTAGGGTGACGGAGACTCCAGGAAGAAGTGCGGAACGATCGCGGAAAGAATCACCGGAAACAGTTCTCTATCGGAGGGGGCTGTTTACGGCAAGGCAAATGGTCATTTCCAGTATGTCAAACCATAGTGAAAATGATACCAACAGAAAGGTCTCGTCGAGGCGAAGATGTGGGCTTTGGAATCACCTAATTCGGAGTTACGGTTGAAAAGTTATGAAGTGTTGAACACCAGGGACCAATTTGTGAAAGTTTCTTCTACAAACAAGTCCCTGAGTGGATAAGACAGAAGCGCAGAATAAGAAATACGCCTTCTGGATTAGAAAGCGCACTTTGGGCTGAAGAAGAAAGAAAATACGCCTTCAGTTTCTGAAAACGTAATTCAAGAAGCCGTCTCCACTTAAAACAGATGGGCCCGGGGGTTGTGCCACTTACAAGAGGGGCCCATGGGAGGGGGCCAGGCGCTCGGTCGTCTTCTTCCTCCCGCCGCTGCGCCTCACGTGAAGCAGAGCAGCAACAGAGGGGGGGGGAGCGGCCAAGGGGCCGGCCAGCTCCGGCCACCCCCGGCCAAGGCGAGGCCACCGGCAGGTGCGGCGGGACCTGGCGCGCCCGTGCCCGCGGTCGGCCAGCGCGGGGCGTCCTGGAGTGACGGCGACGGGAGGAGCTTCGGGGGTACAGAGGCGGGTGGCCGGCGATGGAGCGGCCATCTTCAGCCGTCTCCGGCTGATCTGAGGGCACCGGCGGACTCGGGGGGTGCGGTGGTTCAATTCAGGGGCCTATCAGGCGCCGGGGAGGAGTGGAGAGGATGGGGGCCGCGGCGCCATGGAGGTACAAAGAGGCGGCGGTGGTGATGGGGCTCGATGATGCAGGCGCTCCGGCGAGGGGGCAAGGGTGGGAGGTGGCTCGGTGGGACGATGGGAACGCGATGGACATCACCAAAGGGGAGGGGAGGCTCGAGCGCACCGGAACTAGGCCGAGGCCGAGGCGGCCATGGCGGTCACCGGTGAAAAAGAGATGAACCCGAGGGCTCTGGTGGTCGAGGAGGATCGAGGAGGGGCTGGTGAGGTGCGGAGGAGCTCGGGGGTCGTTTATATAGGAGAGGGGAGGACTGTGGACGCTTGCTAGAGAGCTTGAACAGGGCGCTAATGGAGGTCAGGTGCAGAGCACGGCAGTGGCACTATTGTGACGGCGCGCTGCCGGCGAGCCACGATGGGGCAGTGATGCAAGGAGGTGTAGACGAGCACGGGGGCGCTCCTGGACAAGGTGGGAGGCCGAGACGAGGAGGGAGGCAACGAGCACAGCGGTCCGACCGTTCCAGAGCGCGCGCTGTGCATGACGCAGGTGCGGTCACCACGTGCACTGGTGCAAGCGGCGAGCTTTGGCTTGTCCAGCCATGTCCAGTAGGTTTACCTAGATGCCCTTAGTATAAATGCAGAAAGAAAATGATCCATGGGCAAAGAAGAGATTTGTAGATGGCTCCATGGTAAAATAACAGCAAGGTGTTTGTAACTTCCTGTGGTTAAACCATCTGGGTAACTTGGTAGAAAGTCTGTCTTGCAATGGTCTTACACCAAGATGATTTAGATTACCAAAAACCAGACTAAGAGGAGGAGTTTAGATGACACTTGCTGTAGAAAGTGCAAAACTGGCCAGATTAGTGAACCATGATGTTGCACTCACATACTTAAGTGTCATGAGCTGAATTTTGGTGGAGGGGGATTATTTGACCATATGAAGATGTTGTAAAAAGATCATGCCATTCGGAGTTACCAAAGTGGCACTTGCTTCACAACATTTCATTCTGGACAGAATCTTGGAGAATTTACTGAGGGTAAAAGGATAACTGGATTGAGCCAAGACTGGGTGTAAAAGGTAGATGTAGATGTAAAAATGGCCTAGTAAATTGGTAGCTCAAATGAAGCAAGGTATAATAGGGTTGCTTCACAAGGTGAAATTTTTACCAGAATCCAAGGTTTAGAGCTGTGCTCACATAGATGATCTCCATGAGCTCAAATTGGGCGGAGATGCCTGATTTGATCAAATGAAGGATGTGACCAAGTTTTAACTAATTTGGGCATTCCTAGATTATACTTCCTTCACAAAGTTTCTTTCTAGACAGAAACTTTGAAAAATCACTGGAAAATAATTACTAGGCAAATGAGTATGCAATTTGGCACAGAGCAATGATATGGACATGAAAAGATGTCCACCAAGTTTGGAGGCAATTGGACAAAGATAAATAGCACTTGCTTCACAAAGTGCCATTTAGGGCAGCAAAGGAAAATGATTATCAGAAGATTATTTTTGAACATGACAATGAAATGTTTTGCCACATTTGAGCAAGATATGACCCAACAAATTTATGAGAATTACTTGGTAATATTTGGAATGACAAAGATATAGGTTGCTTCACAACCTAGGGCAAAATGAATTATTCCTTTAATAGAAAAGGAATATTCTTTGGAAAAAGAATATTGGGTTGGGTCAAGGATGGAAATGACAGGGTCTTGGGATAGATATGAGGATGACAAGCCACTCTGGAAAGAAATAAGAGGTCATCTTCTTCACTTTCCAGACCACATAGCCACGAAAAAGGAAAACTCACGCAAAAATCTCATAAAATCCAAAGAAAAAGAAAGGGCCAAAAATCAGGTTGTGACATCTTCAAGTTAACCCGATCCTTTCAATATGTGCAAGACCAAGTCTTGGTTGTTCTCAACGGTGTCTGTTTCATTCATCCCAAGTTGTCTTTGTTTTTCCCCACCACCCACCCTTTTCATTATGGAGCCAGAGTCCTTAATCCAGTATCCATTTTATTCATGTGATGTTTCTCCATTCTTTTCCTTCAATGTCCTTATCCGGTGATTCTCAGGAAGATGCTCAGGAGCTTCAAGTTTATCATTCTCCGTTCTCGTTTCTTCTCCGGTGGATTTAATTCGAGCTTTGGTGTTGATTATATCCTTCCTCCTATTTCACATGTTTTTCCATGTTGGAATTTCTTATCCGAAGTCTCTCCTGTTTATTCAACTCTCTCTAATTCTTCTCTGGAGTGTTCAAGATATCTCGGAAGATTCGTATTTCCATTCTTAGCCAGTTCAATCTATTTTGAGGTTGTTATCTCATTCAAGCCATTTGATTCAACTGGTGCAATCTCTCTTTCAAGTAATCATTTCAACGGTGTTTCTTTTCAGTGGGCCCTAACCCATAGGTCTTTTTCTAGGATCTTACCTGACTCTTCTAATTTTTCTGGAGTTATACTCAAATTCTTTTCAAAGTGTGTCATAAGAATGATTTCCATCAGTCACATGCCTTCTCCAAGATTGTTTTCAATTATTTTCATCTTTAGCTCCACCTTCCTCTTGTCATTCGTCCGCAGTATCTCGAAATTCTCAACATTTGAAGACCGAAGAAGAGTTTCTCTTAAATCTTGGCCCATTCACTGGAAGATTCGTGGTTCTAGCTTCATGACATCCTCATAAGTTGTTTCGATCACGAGGAATCTTTTCATATCATCCGAAGCATTTCATGAATTCTTCCCATTGTGATCCTCCGAAGGCCATAATTTCAGAAGATTTCTTCGTTCTCAGTTTTCAACTTCATCCTCCAACTATTCTTAGTTGTTGTCTCTTCGTTCGTCTCCATATTCTTACGGTGGTTCATTCAAGATTACTCTTCCGTTGTTATCGTATCAACTCATTTGTTCTTTTCATAATCCTACCAGTGAGTCGTTCAAGATTCTTCTCAAGTTTGGCTATATCTCTCTCCAATCCTTTTCAAGAAGAATAAGTAGTAGGCCAAATCACTTGCTTGCCATCAATTTAATTTGATGAAGGATAAGCATATAGTAAATCTTATTCTTATTTCCTCGAAGTGATTAATCTCTTTTTCCAGAGCTTGTTCATCATATCATATTCTCGGTTCCAAGTTGTTCATCTTCTTTTCCGGAGCTCCAAGTCATTTCAGTTTTATCTTGCAAAGTTCCATCTAATCATCGCAAGGCTTCAATCTTATTCTTTTTATCTTCACTTCTCATCATTTTGTTACCGCAGTTCTTCATGGTGGTTCATCATGATTTAATTCACCCTCGAAGTGTTCATCAAGATTCTTGTGCGAGGAGTTCAAGTATTCTTCTTCTTGCATTCCAAAGTGCAATTCTTTCCACCTTTTTTCTTTTGAGGTGGTGGTATGTCATTCTTGACAATTTCCCATCGTGCTTCATGATTCACAAGTTATCAAGAATGAGATATTTAAAACCATCATTTTCTCTCCGTTCAAGAGATGTTTCAACCCTTCAATCTCTATGTTGGATTTATTTGGGTTGTATCTGACCTAAAAGCTTTCCCTAAGGATTGTTGCTATTTATGGTGCATATAAATGACCTAACTTCGTCATCTATCCTTCCGGTGATATAAATTTTTCATCTCTTTGGTGCCCTCAATCAAATCAATTGTTTCCGTTAGTGGCAGAATTTCACCTCAAATTTTGAGATATTTTCCATAAGCCCACATCAAGCTTATTATTTTTTTTCAACAACTTCATTCAATCATTCTGTCTAAGGATGCCTTTTCAAATTCATTTGTGGGAGAAGTTGTCATTTTCTTCTCTGTTCATTTCTTTCATTGATCTATATTCTATTCTTTCATTTCGGAGGTATTGTGATATTGCTCTCTTTGAACATCTTCTTGTTTTGTCAAGATCATGTTCTTTTCTTCTCTGGTCCAGTTAACAGGAGTGTTGTGTCATCCGTTCAAGTTCTCTCATCCTATCAAGTTTTTCCTCCATTTTCAACCGGAGTGCTGTCTGAAATCATAGTTTCGGAGGCAGTGTGTTGTTGCTTTCATCAAGTATCATCCCAACTTGGCAAGTTCATGTTAATTCCTTCCATTTTCAGACGGAGTGCTGTCCAAATTATGTCATTCTTATTGCTTGGCTATATCGTTGCAGTTGCATATTCTTTTGGTTCATGAGCTCTTGTTGCATGTCTTTCAACCTACAAGGTTCTCGTAATGTTCCTTGTTCCTCTTTTCTAACAGAGTGTTTTCATCTTCGTTCATGTCCGTTGTATTGTTCTTTCAATTTGGTCAACCTCTCAAGTTCGTGGTTTCACTCATTTGTCAAAGAAGCAACTTTTATTTACCTCTTCCTTTTCCTCTTCTATCCGGTGCTATCTCCAGGATCTCGGGTCGAGATCCTCTGTTAGTGTGGGAGAGTTGTGACGCCCCAAGACCGATGCTCCAGAAGACTTCCAACTATTCCGGGTTTCGCCGTGTGTTTCTTTTGGTTGTTCTATTTATTTTTGCATTGCATCATGTCATCATGCCATCATGTCATAAACCTTTTTTGCATCTCAACTAAATAAATGGTGTGGATGTTCGATACATTGAAATCGAGGGATATTCACAATGGTGACTTCTCTTTATAACATATCCTCCTAATAGTTATGGAGCTATATTAAAATAATCCATTAACTAGGAATCACCTATAACACATTTGCACCGTTCGTCAATTTTCTTTTATCCAGCTCAACTTCTTTTCTTCATTGAGGCCTCTTAGTAAAATTGAGTTGCAATTTTACTTTATCCATAAATGCTCCAAATCTGCCCATAAATCACATCTAGTGTGTGGGGTCACCTCTTATATATAATTTCAACCCATTTGGATTTTATTGGAATTGGTTTCGGAATTCAAATATGTCGAGTTAAATTCAACATGTTTGGATTTTAGTTCCTTTAGACAACCTCAGGCCATTTTTGTTATATTCCTCATATTTTTATGAGTCCAAGAAAAATGGCCTCCTGCCCAAATCCTTCCTCTAATCCTTCCTTTTATCTCCTTTCTTTCATTGTGATTTTTTTCCTGTTTTCTGAAAAGTTTTTAAAAGAGATAAGAGGGATAGAGATTCCAGCCCACTTGGGCCTTGTAGCTACAGCAAGGCCCAACCGCACCTCCTACTCTAACCTAGCCCGACGCCCCACCTCGCTCCCTCGTTCCTTCCTTTCCTATGCGCCACCACTATGCTCCCTCGATCCCATCTCCCTCTCTCTCTGCGTGGCATCGCCATGGAGCGTCGCCGTCTCTCCTTCCCGCCGCCGGCCATGCCGTGCTCCCTCGTCCGCCTCGCTTTTTCCAGGGCCGCGCCCACGCTGCCCCGCCGCGACCCCTCCTCTGCTCCACCTCCGTCCGCATCGCCGTCGACCTACGCCTCCGTCGTCAAGCGCAGCCGCCGCTGCCACCCCGCCGCCAACGATGGCCACTGCACGGCCTCCTCCCCGAGCATGGCCCCCGCCTCGCCCGCTGGAGCGCCGGCCAGCCAGAGCCGCCATCTCCCGCTGCCCCGCCATGGCGCCGCGGCCCTGCTGGGCGTTGGTGACCTCGAGCCGTCCAGCGCCGCGACCACCTCTCCTCTGCAGCCCGTCGCCCCGCCAAGTCCCAGCGCTCTATTGCCGTTCAGGACGTTGCCGACCTCACCACTGCCGGATCCAGCCTTCTCATCCTCGGATCCAAGCACCCGCATCCTGCGCCTCCTTGCCTCGTCTACCGATGGGCCCTTCTTCTGCCTCCACAGCTCCTCCGACACGGCTGCTCGCCGTCCTTCGTCCGGCCGCCGCGACCTGAGCTGCTGCTTGCTTGGACCACTGCCCGGCCAAGACTGCCCTGTACCACGTCGCCTCGCTGGATCGTCTCAGTTTACGCCAAATACCATCTCTGAGGATTTTTGTCAAGTACCCCTACGACAAGTACCACGACGCTCGGAGCCCTCGGATCCATCAAGTTCGACTACGGCACGTGTACGACTACTACATGAACGAGTACCACGACGACCCTCGAGTACGACTACACGATGGCACGTCAAGTACCTCTACCACAGTCTTCGGAGTCGCCAAGTACCACGACACGACGGCATGAACATCTACAAAAACGAGTACCGCTACGCCCGAACGACTACGGACCGAAACAAGTTCCTCTACAACATGTGTACCACTACTATTGACCTCGGAGACCCGTGGACGTCAAGTTCCTCTACCGATGACCCAAACGAACTCGAACCGTGTACGACTACCATCGCGAGAACGACTACTTCCACTACTTCCCCTCGACGACTTGAACCACCCCGATCCGCACACTTCGATGGTATAACCCCGAGACGACGCCCGTGGAACGAATGCTTGTTGTATGAGGTGTATCACTTGTTCGCATCGTGTCCGAGTTGTCACTTGCATGTTCCTCCTCGTTTGCCCTGTCGCCGACCCATGGGAACCCGGTAACGGGAACACCCCACCATCTTGCATGACACGCTCACGCCGCCCGTCATCTTTTGCACTGGTCTCTCGACGAGTTACCGGAACCGATATGTTGCCATGGCATCATTTTCTTATTCGTCGCCGTGGCACCTTCTCTTTCCACCATGGTGACAAATGCTTCCTAACTCTGTTCATGTTAACTTTTTTTAAAAGTTGCATAAACTTGAAAATGTCATCCGCATCATGATAACAACCTTTAAATGCTTAAAGTTGTTCTTTCGTTTAACAATTGTTAAATATGCACATGGGGATTTTCCGGAATTGTTGTTGTTATTTCCGGCCTTATTTAAAATGCCTAAATAGTGTAGTTTTGATCATGCTTCAGCTCTTGCCATGTTTAATAAAAACATTTAAACTTGTTGGGTTCATAACGAGATCAAACTAAATAATCTAATGTGGTGCTTCGTCAATATGCAACTTGTTGCATATTGAGCTCCACATAACTTGTAGTATTGTTTGTGTACTTTCCCATGCCATGCATATTTAACCGGACATGCATCATACTTGGTTGTTGTAACACTCCAAATTTTTGGTTTTGAATTCTTCCAAACTTTTGGTCTTTTGGAAGGGGGTATTTGATCTTCTCTTGAAATCCCTTTCTAAAAACTTTTCTGACCAAAGTTTGTGTGTTCTTCTCAAGCTTGATTCTGGTCTTGAAGGTTTTCGTCCTGTGTTAGCTCAAACACAAGTTGTTCTTCAAAAGATTTTGTTTGATCCCCCCCTGAGTATCCATTTTATAATAATTTTGGACTTGTATTCCCTCTCAAACTTTTCTCTTACCATGGCACCCAATGGAAGTATTTCCCTCCAAGACCTCCTCTTCACCTTGAAACAAGTCTCTCATCAATTCCAGTAAGTTTCAACCTTATTCGAATTTTTCTTCTAATTATTTTGCACCAAAAACTATTTTTGTCCTTTGAAATGAACCATGGTGATTTACAAAGGAACCACCATGTTCATTTGATATTTGATTCCAAACCAACTCCCCTGGATAGTTCTTAGTACCCACAACCTAGATCCATCTTGTTTCACTGGTCCACAGTTCAAAATTTTCAAATTTCACTTGCTGCAAGTTTGGACCAGATTTGCAAATTTTGGTGAAATTCATATTTTTCTTCTTCCTAAAAATCTGTGAAAATTCAGGCAGCCTCTAGATGCATCAAGAGACCACTCCACCAAATATCAGCTCCAGAAAGATTTTCCACATGCCAAAATCATTTCGTCAAACACCCGGCGTGCACTTTTTCTGTTAGTTTCAGAAAAAGTTAACTGAACTTCACACGCGATAGTGCAGCTTCGTCAGTCTCGTCAGAGAACGTTCGTCAATCTCACGAGTGCCTCTTTGGATCGATGCTGCACTGCACCTTGCTTTTATCCAGAGCACCGCACGCGCACTTGGCTGGTTCCTGGCGTCGGTGGCACCCTGGCCCGCCCACGCCGGCGTCTTCCGCGGCGGCAGAGCCACCCATGGCGGCCGACAGGGGGCACCCTGCGGCACAACGCCGTTCGGCACCGCCCAAGCCGCCTGGGTGCTCCGCGTGGCCTTCTCCTTGCCAGCGCACGCATGCAGCACCGTCTCCCTGGCCTGGCACACACAGGGCGCGCTCTCTGCCGCCGATGTGCCGCACAGCCGTTCCGTCAGGGACAGGCCGTAACAGCCCCTGCCCTGCTAGGTTAGGCACCGAAATGGAATCAGTGCACCTCCTGGTCGATGCTCAAGCACCTAATCCACCTGTCCAGCCACAGCGCCGCCGTAATCGATCGCCGGACTTATCCCGTTCACGGCAACCGCCTCAGGCTGGCTATAAATAGCGTCTCTGAGCTCGCTCTCGACCTCGCACACCTCCACCATCTCACCAGACCCCACCCAACCACTGGAAGAGCCTCGAGGGCCCCTTCTTCTTCAACTCTGGCCACCTCAGTCCTCCTTGGGTTCCAGCAACGTTCTCTCTGGTGAGAGCTCCTCCACCGTCCTGGACTCGTTCGTAGCCTCCTGACACCTCTAGGAGACTAACCCCCACTTCAATTTGGCCCCAGCAACTCTCTCCGACGAGGCCCACGACCACCCGAGCCGCCGTGCGCCGGAGATAGGGTCGCCGTCGACGTGGGGCTCGCCGACGCTCAACTTCACCACCCACCGACGCGGAAGAACACCAGGAACCCGTAGGTACCACTCCCTCCCTCTACCTCGCCGTGAATCGGCGCCGGCGACCACCGCAGCCTTCTGGCGCCGGCACGACTCTGTTTCAGTTTTAAACCTGACGAGTGGGACCCCCTCGTCAGCCTCTCTTTCCTTTCCGAAACGTTTTCTTGGGAGGCGCCTTCGGGCAAAGTACGTCTTCCTATTCGGCTGGCGTACTGCGTACCGATTCGTTTTCTGTTTTTATATTCTAGCCCCTGGAAACTTGATGTTTCATTACAGACAAGTCCCTATACAGAAACTTGAATAACTTTTAAGCAAAAGATGATTTTGAGTTGATTGTTTTTCTGTCCTTTTTAGTTTTCTGTCTAGTTTTTTGTCATATTTATTTAAAAAATATTTGGGTCAACTTTTATGCACGCGCGGTATTTATGTTAGTATTCGTTTTGTTTGAATACGTAGATACCGAAGGACGTGACGGAGCCGCGAACTTCACCGAGTTAGACTCCGACTACTCCGAACCAGGCAAGCCTGTTTGAACCTTTGATATGATGAGTGTGTTGCATGTTTGCTCGAGTAGTTCTTTTTCATAGCATGGTCATTTGTGGATGATTATATTTCATGCAAGCAAGCTTCGGGTGATCCCGAATGATGATGATTGAAACACCCCGATCATGTGGTGACATGATGGGTTGTGTACTGGTATTGTTGGAGCATGCCAGTCAATGGTTAACTCTAGTATCAACGTGGATCAAGTCATGATTCCGTTCGTATCGTTTTGGTACTGTCATATGCCGTCTGCTAAGATTGCGGTTTAGTCAGTTGCAAACCACTTTCCGTGTACACACCAAGTAGAGGGGTCGGGATGAGGGTTCCATGGCCCTGTATTAAAGACCGTCATCCGGTCAGGGGGCATAGGTGTTTCCGGTTGGGACCGAGAGGGGGGCACCCCTTAGAGCGCGCATATATAAATTTGATCCCATGCTATTCGAGGTTGTAGCCTCCCCGTCTTAAAGTTTTTCTTGAATGTTGTCACGGGTGATTCCGGACAGCAGGATGTGAAATGAGTGTGTACTGGTCAGTTGTCTTTCTGCTAAAACACCGTAGACGGAACTAGTCCCTGTGGCTAGTGGAATCCGTTGGCTGTGATTTATGAGTACAAGCTCTGCAGAGTCAAATCTTCCGAGTAGCCATGTTTATGGCCTAGAGTCAATCTTCGTGTCAACCCCGGTGATCGTCTCTAGTAATTTATGATAGTAACAAGAGTGGTGATTTTTGTCAAGTTCATTTTGGGTAGATGAACTAACCAGTTATCTCTGCACTGATTTATCCCTTGAAGTATTTTACCGTTACACCATTGTTTATATAAGCCCTTTATGTGATGTCGCTCAGACGTCCGACTGTGGCATACTTGTTATTTATTTTCATTATAAGCCCTTTATGTGATGTCGCTCAGACGTCCGTCTGTGGCATTCTTGTTATTTACTTTCATTATAAGCCCTTTATGTGATGTCGCTCAGACGTCCGACTGTGGCATTCTTGTTATTTATTTTCATTATAAGCCCTTTATGTGATG
>LR738710.1:535844649-536186406 GCA_902687465.1 Secale cereale | reverse complement strand
CTTGTTATTTACTTTCATTATAAGCCCTTTATGTGATGTCGCTCAGACGTCCGACTGTGGCATTCTTGTTATTTACTTTCATTATAAGCCCTTTATGTGATGTCGCTCAGACGTCCGACTGTGGCATTCTTGTTATTTACTTTCATTATAAGCCCTTTATGTGATGTCGCTCAGACGTCCGACTGTGGCATGTTTTTATTCATTTTTCCTCACGAGGCGTCGCTCAGACACTCATTTGGTTTTCTTTTATTTATCTTATGGATTTCGAGAGGACTACCGCCCGACTCCCATTTTTACATGCAGCGCAGAAATTATATTATTCGGATACATATTGCTAGAATACTCACATGCTTCATGTTTGCATTTATTATATCTTATGTCCGGACTGTCTTGCGAGTACATTCAAAGTACTCACCTGGCTTGTTGATTTGGCCAGATGTTGACGAAGGCGATCTCATGGATGAGGAGTTCGATAGCGAGTCCGACGTCTAGTGGAGTCCCAGTCAGTCTCTTGCGATCCTGGAGTTGATCACTATTTTATAACCGCTTCCGCCACCCACCAAATAAATTCATCAGGTCTCACTCCGATACTCGATTAACTGTAAGATATTTGAGTCACGTCACCCACGACACTTTGACATATCCACCACCTCTTTTTATTACGGGTTAGTAGCTATGCCACCCTACCATTGTGTCATAACCGCCCTTATGTACTATATCGGCGTACTTGTAATAAATTGTTGAGCAACCTCAGCTCAACCATGTATAATATTCAGTACTCTGGAATTCTGTATCAAGGATTTGTCTACCAGCAAGAAGTATTCTTCTGTGTTGGTTCGATAAAAAGGTCGGTCTCTCGGTAATTATTTTACTAAAAAACCTGTCCTGACAACCTTGGTACAAGAGCCTGGCTGACTGTAGTAAGCCACTAGGTGCGATCGCTAATCGGTTATTAGCGTATTATGTGCTATTTCGGCATTTTTGCATCTGTAGAAATTTTCTGTTAGTCATCATAAATTTATGACTTGAATATTTGGATTTTTTTTCTACTTTTGTAGATTGCCAGGGGCGACTACGATTCACAAGTGTTCGCCAACATTCCTGAGGGGTTTATCAAGCTCCTCGTCGCCATCACCAAGGTCGTGATCGGGCCATCGCCCCGTCCAGAATTTACACTCTACCGTCACTAGATCAGCGACAGCGTGTCGATGCACTAGGTCGCGGTGCAATTCAAGGGAGGGCGTTCTGAAGCACGCCGCTTCCGATTTGTGGGCAGGGCCATGCCTACGGAGAGTCATGCCATGCAAATGGCTGCCCGTGAGGCGATAGCTCGTCTCCGGGATGCTATTCCTTCAATGAAGACTCGTCGCTACTGTTATCTCCCATGCCACGTGCCTTATACGTGCCACTATGCATTTGCTTGCGCAAGGGGAGAACGTGATGAAGCCATCGAATCATTGGTTGAATACCTCAAGGCTCTTGAGGCAGCCTTTGATAACCTTGTGGACGACTTGGTGGCTGCTCGTATGGACTTAGTCAAGAGTGGTTCCGCCAACAGGAGGGAGATGCTCCATACTTCACCACCACTGACTTTTGTCTCGTCCTTAGCGTCTTATGCACCTGCCATCTTAGCCACCGCTCGCCGCCTACCTACCACTGAGGAGTTTGACCATGTCATTGCTCCTACCCTAGTCAGAGCTGCACCACCTACCGTGCCCGCATCAACTCCTTGTACCAGGACTCCACGCCTGGAGCCTATTAGTGAGGAGGAAGTTGAGTCTCCATCACCACTGGGCCTTACCCTCGGCAGGCCGAGGGAAGTCTTCGACATCTCCGACTAGTGCGCCTGTCCGTGACGCGATGTGCTCGCTTGTATGATGTGTGTTATATGTAAAATAGGTTGATGGAAGTAGTCTGTTTGCGCATCATGTAGGAACTTGGAGAAGTGCACTAGCATAAATAACATGTCAGGAATGTGTACGCGCATCCTGAGTGACGTATGTAAAATTGCGACTCGCGTGTAAGATGTGTACTAAGCGGTCCTTCTCCGTGCGCAATCAAGTTGCCTTTTAAAAAGCTTTGGAGTTTGTGTTTTGCTGCTTTTGCAAGTCTTGGTTTATTTTTGCTACTCAGTTCTTCTCATGATTTCTGCAATAATACCCCAGAGTGAAATATGACTCATCCCTGGACACGTTCCATGCCAAGTCCGCCGGAGGAAAATTATGGCACATAGACATGTAACAATTTCACGCAGGGACAATCTAGTCAGCAGGGCAGCGAGACAATATTTTCTCAAGTATGTCGACTTTACGAGCAAAGCCAGCAACAACATCAGGAAATGATGAACCATGTCATTAATATGGGGAATCACCGTGAGCCACACCAGCAGCATTCTAAATTGTCGGAACTACAGAAGACGTGTCCGCCAACATTTTCTCACACAGACAGACCTCTTGAGGCCGATGATTGGCTTCGAGACATTGAAAGGAAATTGATTGTGGCACAGTGCTCCGATCGTGAAAAGGTACTCTATGCACCGCATTATCTTACTGGAGCAGCCGCGTCATGGTGGGAGAATATTCTGCACATGCACCCCAATGAAAATGATATCACCTGGGAGGATTTTAAAGAAGGCTTTCGTGGGGCACACATCCCTAGAAGCATTATGAAGATCAAGAAAAGAGAGTTTGATGACCTCAAGCAAAGGGGCATGACAGTAACTGAGTACAACAGCCAGTTTACTCAATTATCTCGTTATGCCAACGAGGAGCGTATGACTGAAAACAAGAAGATGAAAAAAATGCATGGACGGTCTGGCACCAACACTTAAATGCCAGTTAGTCGTACACACTTTTCCAGATTTCAAGACACTGGTGGACAAGGCTATTACTTTGGAAAATGAGCGTCGCAGTCTGGAAGACATTCGCAAGCGAAAAAGGGATCAGACCAACCACACTCGCAACAACAGGAATAAGATAAATTTTCAGAAAAACGGGGCGAACAAATCCATGACAAATGACACTCGTCCAAGCAAAAAATTTCATGCAAGGGACAAGGATTCCACGTATTGCCCAGGTGTTACTTGCTACGCTTGTGGATAAGAGGGACACTATGCCAAACAGTGCCCAAAGCCAAGGAACTCAGCACCGAAGCCAAACAGCAACCGAAACAATTCCGCGCCCAAGCGTAACAACTTCAACCCCAATAACAACCACAAGAAAGGCCACCTGAACCATGTGACCAAGGAGCAAGCACATGATGCCCCGGATATCGTACTCGGTACGTTCCCTGTCAACACAATACCTGCCACAGTTTTGTTTGATTCTGGAGCTTCTCATTCGATCATTTCGAAGAGCTTTGCTTTGCAACATGATTTTATGATGCTTCCCTTGAAAAAATCAATGACCATCAAGTCCCCCGGAAGTAAGCAGATCACTCAAAATTACTGCCAAGGTATAACCATTGAAATTGAAGGGTTAAAGTTTCAAGTAAACCTCATCGTGTTGGAAAACAAGGGACTGGATGTTATCCTGGGTATGGACTCGCTAACCACCAACAAAGGATTTATCGACTGCTTCAACCGAACCATGATTCTTACTCATCATCACGGAAAGACAATAAGAGTAGCAGCTCAAGAAAGACCAGTATCGCGACAACCAAAGTTAAACAAGGTAGACACTTCGGAGTTAAGCAAAGTTCCAGTAGTATGTGAGTTTCCGGGCGTATTTCCCGAAGAACTACCAGGCATGCCCCCAGACAGAGAAATAGAATTCATCATTGAGCTAGCACCTGGAACCACCCCCATTTACAAGAAACCATACAGAATGGCACCATCCGAATTAGTTGAACTAAAGAAGCAAATAAAGGAATTATTGGACAAAGGATTTATATGGGCCAGCTCCTCACCTTGGGGTTCGCCGGTATTATTTGCCAAAAATAAGGATGGGACTATGAGATTGTGTATAGACTACCGAGCGCTCAACATGGTCACTATCAAGAACAAATATCCGATGCCACGGATAAATGATTTATTTGACCAGCTCACTCAAGCCAAGGTTTTCTCAAAAATTGATTTGAGGTCGGGTTATCATCAATTAAAAGTACGGACATAAGATATCCCGAAAACAGCATTCACCTCCAGATACGGACTATATGAATTTACAGTAATGCTGTTTGGACTGACAAACGCCCCCACATATTTTGTCCACCTCATGAACAAAGTGTTTATGAAATTTATGGACAAATTTGTGGTGGTATTTATTGATGATATCTTGGTATATTCAAAGACACCAGATGAGCATGCTGAACATCTCCGTATTGTACTGGGAGAATTAAGGAAACATCAACTCTATGCCAAATTCAGCAAATGTGAATTTTGGTTAAGACATGTTGGTTTTCTAGGCCATGTATTGACACAAGAAGGAGTGGCTGTGGACCCGGAAAAAGTCAAGGCTGTACTTGGTAGGAAGCGACCAGCCAATGTGACAGATGTACGAAGTTTCCTCGGAATGGCTGGATATTACCGGAGGTTTATTGAGGGATTTTCCACCATAGCCAAACCTATGACACAGTTACTCAAGAAGGATAAGAAATTCGCATGGACTGAAGCTTGTGAGAAAAGCTTCCAGGAACTCAAAAAGAAATTAGCAACAACCCCAGTATTGGTTGTACCAGACATACACAAAAGTTTTGAAGTATATTGTTGTTGGGGAACGTAGTATTTTAAAATTTTCCTACGATCACGCAAGATCTATCTACCAGATGCATAGCAACGAGAGGGAAGAGTGTGTCTACGTACCCTCGTAGACCGGAAGCGGAAGCGTCAAGTGACGCGGTTGATGTAGTCGAACTTCTTCGCGATTCAACCGATCAAGCACCGAACGTACGGCACCTCCGCGTTCAGCACACGTTCAGCTTGATGACGTCCCACGAGCTCTTGATCCAGTTGAGCTTCACGGGAGAGTTTCGTCAGCACGACGGCGTGGTGACGGATATGATGTATCTACCGGCGCAGGGCTTCTCTTAAGCACTGCAACGGTATGACCGAGGTGTGTTTCTGTGGAGGGGGGCACCGCACACGGCTGGAACAATTCAACTTGTGTGTCTTTGGGTGCCCCCCTGCCCCCATATATAAAGGAGCAAGGGGGGAGGCCGGCCGGCCCTCCTATGGTGCGGCTAGGGTGCAATCCTACTAGGAATAGGATTGCAATCCTATTCCTAGTAGGAACTACCAAAGAAGGAAGAGAGGGAAAGGAAAAGAGGGAGAGGTGGCGCCCCCCCCTCCTAGTCCAACTAGGATCCCTAGGTGGGGCGCCGGCCAGCCTCTATGGGCTGCCTCTCTCCTTTCCTTAAGGCCCCCTATGGACCATCCCCCCTCGTAGGGGGTTCCGGTAACCCCCTCCGGCAAACCCGTTAAATCCGAAACTTTTCCGGAACACTTCCGGTGTCCGAATATAGTCGTCCAATATATCAATCTTTATGTCTCGGACATTCCGAGACTCCTCGTCATGTCCGTGATCTCATCCGAGACTCCGAACTACCTTCGGTACATCAAAACTCATAAACTCATAATACCGATCGTCATCAAACGTTAAGCGTGCGGACCCTACGGGTTCGAGAACTATGTAGACATGACCGAGACTCATCTCCGGTCAATAACCAATAGCGGAACCTGGATGCTCATATTGGCTCCTACATATTCTACGAAGATCTTTATCGGTCAAACCGCATAACAACATACGTTGTTCCTTTTGTCATCGGTATGTTACTTGCCCGAGATTCGATCGTCGGTATCTCTATACCTAGTTCAATCTCGTTACCGGCAAGTCTCTTTACTCGTTCCGTAACACATCATCTCATGACTAACTTATTAGTCTTTTGCTTGCAAGGCTTATTATGATGTGTGTTACCGAGAGGGCCCAGAGATACCTCCCCGACACTCGGAGTGACAAATCCTAATCTTGATCTATGCCAACACCACGAATACTTTCGGAGACACCTGTAGAGCATCTTTATGATCACCCAGTTACGTTGTGACGTTTGATAGCACACAAGGTGTTCCTACGGTATTCGGGAGTTGCAAAATCTCATAGTCATAGGAACATGTATAAGTCATGAAGAAAGCAATAGCAGTAAAACTAAACGATCATAGTGCTATGCTAACGGATGGGTCTTGTCCATCACATCATTCTCCTAATGATGTGATCCCGTTGATCAAATGACAACTCATGTCTATGGCTAGGAAACATAACCATCTTTGATCAATGAGCTAGTCTAGTAGAGGCATACTAGGGACATACTGTTTTGTCTATGTATCCACACATGTACTAAGTTTCCGGTTAATACAATTCTAGCATGAATAATAAACATTTATCATGATATAAGGAAATAAATAATAACTTTATTATTGCCTCTAGGGCATATTTCCTTCAGTCTCCCACTTGCACTAGAGTCAATAATCTAGCTCACATCGCCATGTGATTTAATACCGATAGTTCACATCGTTATGTGATTAACACCCATAGTTCACATCGCCATGTGACCAACACCCAAAAGGTTTACTAGAGTCAATAATCTAGTTCACATCGCTATGTGATTAATACCCAAGAGTAATAAGGTGTGATCATGTTTTGCTTGTGAGAGAAGTTTAGTCAACGGGTCTGTCACATTCAGATCCGTATGTATTTCGCAAATTTCTATGTCTACAATGCTCTGCATAGAGCTACTCTAGCTAATTGCTCCCACTTTCAATACGCATCCAGATTGATACTTAGAGTCATCTGGATTTAGTGTCAAAGCTTGCATCGGCGTAACCCTTTACGACGAACTCTTTATCACCTCCATAATCGAGAAACATTTCCTTAGTCATCCAGTTACTAAGGATAATTTTGACCGCTGTACAGTGATCTACTTCTGGATCACTATTGTACCCCCTTGACAAACTCATGGCAAGGTACACAACATGTTTGGTACACAGCATGGCATACTTTATAGAACCTATGGATGAGGCATAGGGAATGACTTTTCATTCTCTCTATATTTTTCTGCAGTGGTCGGGCATTGAGTCTTACTCAACTTCATACCTTGTAATACAAGCAAGAACCCTTTCTTTGACTGATCCATTTTGAACTTCTTCAAAATCTTATCAAGGTATGTGCTTTGTGAAAGTCCAATTAAGCGTCTTGATCTATCTCTATAGATCTTGATGCCTAATATATAAGCAGCTTCACCGAGGTCTTTCATTGAAAAACTCTTATTCAAGTATCCTTTTATGCTGTCCAGAAATTCTATATCATTTCCAATCAACAATATGTCATCCACATATAATATTAGAAATGCTACAGAGCTCCCACTCACTTTCTTGTAAATACAGGCTTCTCCAAAAGTCTGTATAAAACGATATGCTTTGATCACCTCATCAAAGCGTATATTCCAACTCCGAGATGCTTGCACCAGTCCATAGATGGATCGCTGGAGCTTGCATACTTTGTTAGCACCTTTTGGATCGACAAAACCTTCTGGTTGCATCATATACAACTCTTCTTTGAGATATCCATTCAGGAATGCAGTTTTGACATCCATTTGCCAGATTTCATAAAATGCGGCAATTGCTAACATGATTCGGACAGACTTAAGCATCGCTACAGGTGAGAAAGTCTCATCGTAGTCAACTCCTTGAACTTGTCGAAAACCTTTCGCAACAAGTCGAGCTTTGTAAACAGTAACATTACCGTCTGCGTCGGTCTTCCTCTTGAAGATCCATTTATTTTCGATGGCCTGCCGATCATCGGGCAAGTCAACCAAAGTCCACACTTTGTTCTCATACATGGATCCCATCTCAGATTTCATGGCTTCAAGCCATTTTGCGGAATCTGGGCTCATCATCGCTTCCTCATAGTTCGTAGGTTCATCATGGTCTAGTAACATGATTTCCAGAACTGGGTTGCCGTACCACTCTGGTGCGGAACGTACTCTGGTTGATCTACGACGTTCAGCAGAAACTTGATCCAAAGTTTCATGATCATTATCATTAACTTCCTCACTGATTGGTGTAGGAATCACTGGAACAATTTTCTGTGATGTACTACTTTCCAATCCGGGAGAAGGTACTATTACCTCATCAAGTTCTACTTTCCTCCCACTCACTTCTTTCGAGAGAAACTCCTTCTCTAGAAAGGATCCATTTTTAGCAACGAATATCTTGCCTTCGGATCTGTGATAGAAGGTGTACCCAACAGTCTCTTTTGGGTATAAGTCATAGTCATAGGAACATGTATAAGTCATGAAGAAAGCAATAGCAGTAAAACTAAACGATCATAGTGCTATGCTAACGGATGGGTCTTGTCCATCACATCATTCTCCTAATGATGTGATCCCGTTGATCAAATGACAACTCATGTCTATGGCTAGGAAACATAACCATCTTTGATCAATGAGCTAGTCTAGTAGAGGCATACTAGGGACACTCTGTTTTGTCTATGTATTCACACATGTACTAAGTTTCCGGTTAATACAATTCTAGCATGAATAATAAACATTTATCATGATATAAGGAAATATAAATAACAACTTTATTATTGCCTCTAGGGCATATTTCCTTCAGTCTCCCACTTGCACTAGAGTCAATAATCTAGCTCACATCGCCATGTGATTTAATACCGATAGTTCACATCGTTATGTGAATAACACCCATAGTTCACATCACCATGTGACCAACACCCAAAGGGTTACTAGAGTCAATAATCTAGTTCACATCGCTATGTGATTAATACCCAAGAGTAATAAGGTGTGATCATGTTTTGCTTGTGAGAGAAGTTTAGTCAACGGGTCTGTCACATTCAGATCCGTATGTATTTCGCAAATTTCTATGTCTACAATGCTCTGCATGGAGCTACTCTAGCTAATTGCTCCCACTTTCAATACGCATCCAGATTGATACTTAGAGTCATCTGGATTTAGTGTCAAAGCTTGCATCGGCGTAACCCTTTACGACGAACTCTTTATCACCTCCATAATCGAGAAACATTTCCTTAGTCATCCCGTTACTAAGGATAATTTTGACCGCTGTCCAGTGATCTACTCCTAGATCACTATTGTACCTCCTTGCCAAACTCATGGCAAGGTACACAACAGGTTTGGTACACAGCATGGCATACTTTATAGAACCTATGGCCGAGGCATAGGGAATGACTTTCATTCTTTCTATATTTTTCTGCCGTGGTCTGGCTTTGAGTCTTACTCAACTTCACACCTTACAAGTCAGGCAAGAACTCCTTCTTTGACTGGTCCATTTTGAAATACTTCAAAATCTTATCAAGGTATGTACTCATCGAAAGTCTTATCAAGCGTCTTGATCTATCTCTATAGATCTTGATGCCCAATATGTAAGCAGCTTCACCAAGGTCTTTCTTTGAAAAACTCCTTTCAAACACTCCTTTATGCTTTCCAGAAAATTCTACATCATTTCCGATCGACAATATGTCATTCACATATACTTATCAGAAAGGTTGTAGTGCTCCCACTCACTTGTAAATACAGGCTTCTCCAAAAGTCTGTATAAAACCATATGCTTTGATCACCTCATCAAAGCGTATATTCCAACTCCGAGATGCTTGCACAAGTCCATAGATGGATCGCTGGAGCTTGCATACTTTGTTAGCACCTTTTGGATCGACAAAACCTTCGGGTTGCATCATATACAACTCTTCTTTGAGATATCCATTCAGGAATGCAGTTTTGACATCCGTTTGCCAGATTTCATAATCATAAAATGCGGCAATTGCTAACATGATTCGGACAGACTTAAGCATCGCTACAGGTGAGAAAGTCTCATTGTAGTCAACTCCTTGAACTTGTCGAAACCCTTTCGCAACAAGTCGAGCTTTGTAAACAGTAACATTACCGTCTGCGTCGGTCTTCCTCTTGAAGATCCATTTATTTTCGATGGCTTGCCGATCATCGGGCAAGTCAACCAAAGTCCATACTTTGTTCTCATACATGGATCCCATCTCAGATTTCATGGCCTCAAGCCATTTTGCGGAATCTGGGCTCATCATCGCTTCCTCATAGTTCGTAGGTTCATCATGGTCCAGTAACATGACTTCTAGAACCGGGTTGCCGTACCACTCTGATGCGGAACAAACTCTGGTTGATCTACGAAGTTCAGCAGAAACTTGATCTGAAGTTTCATGATCATCATCATTAGCTTCCTCACTAATTGGTGTAGGAATCACTGGAACTAGTTTCTGTGATGTTCTACTTTAAAATTCGGGAGAAGGTACAATTACCTCATCAAGTTCTACTTTCCTCCCACTCACTTCTTTCGAGAGAAAACTCCTTCTCTAGAAAGGATCCACTCTTAGCAACAAAGACTTTGCCTTCGGATCTGTGATAGAAGGTGTACCCAACAGTTTCTTTTGGGTATCCTATGAAGATTTATTTCTCCGATTTGGGTTCGAGCTTATCATGTTGAAACTTTTTCACATAAGCATCGCAGTCCCAAACTTAAAAAAAAATGACAGCTTAGGTTTCTCGTCAAACCACAGTTCATACGGTGTCATCTCCACGGATTTAGATGGTGCCCTATTTAACGTGAATGTAGCTGTCTCTAATGCATAACCCCAAAAGCGATAGTGGTAGATCGGTAAGAGACATCATCGATCGCACCATATCTAATAAAGTACGGTTATGACGTTCGGACACACCATTACACTGTGGTGTTCCAGGTGGCGTGTGTAGTGAAACTATTTCACATTGTTTTTACTAAAGGCCAAACTCGCTAACTCAAATATTTTACCTCTACGATCATATCGTAGAAACTCTTATTTTCTGTTATGATGATTCTCCACTTCACTCTGAAATTCTTTGAACTTTTCAAATGTTTCAGACTTGTGCTTCATTAAGTAGATATACCCATATCTGCTCAAATCATCAGTGAAGGTCAGAAAATAACGATACCTGCCGCGAGCTTCAACACTCATTGGTCCGCATACATCAGTATGTATGATTTCCAACAAATCTGTTGCTCGCTCCATTGTTCCGGAGAACGGAGTTTTAGTCATCTTGCCCATGAGGCATGGTTCGCAAGCACCAAGTGATTCATAATCAACTGATTCCAAAAGTCCATCATTATGGAGTTTCTTTATACGCTTTACACCAATATGACCTAAACGACAGTGCCACAAATAAGTTGCACTATCATTATTAACCTTGCATCTTTTGGCTTCAATATTATGAATATGTGTATCACACGATCGAGATCCAACAAACCATTTTCATTGGGTGTATGACCATAGAATGTTTTATTCATGTAAACAGAACAACAATTATTCTCTAACTTACATGAATAACCATATTGCAATAAACATGATCAAATCATATTCATGCTCAACACAAACAGCAAATAACACTTATTTAGGTTCAACACTAATCCCGAAAGTATAGGGAGTGTGCGATGATGATCATATCAATCTTGGAACCACTTCCAACACACATTGTCACTTCACCTTTAACTAGTTTCTGTTCATTATGCAACTCCCATTTCGAGTTACTACTCTTTAGCAACTAAACCAGTATCAAATACCGAGGCGTTGATATGAACACTAGTAAAATACACATCAATAATCTGTATATCAAATATACCTTTTGTTCACTTTGCCATCCTTCTTATCCGCCAAGTATCTAGGGCAGTTCCACTTCCAGTGACCATTTCCTTTGCAGTAGAAACACTTGTTTCAGGCTTGGCACCAGACTTGGGTTTCTTCGTGGGAGTAGCAACTGTCTTGCTATTCTTCTTGAAGTTCCCCTTATTTCCCTTTGCCCTTTACTTGAAACAAGTGGTCTGGTTAACCATCAACACTTGATGCTCTTTCTTGATTTCTACCTCCGCCGATTTCAGCATCGTGAAGAGCTCGGGAATTACTTTCGTCATCCCTTGCATATTATAGTTCATCACGAAGTTCTACTAACTTGGTGATAGTGTCTAGAGAACTTTGTCAATTACTATCTTATCTGGAAGTTTAACTCCCACTTGATTCAAGCAATTGTACTACCCAGACAATCTGAGCACGTGCTCACTGGTTGAGCTATTCTCCTCCATCTTGTAGGCAAAGTACTGTCAGAGGTCTTATACCTCTCGACACGGGCATGAGTATGAAATACTAATTTCAACTCTTGGAACATCTCATATGCTCCGTGGCATTTCAAAACGTTTTTGAAGTCCCGGTTATAAGCCGTAAAGCATGGTGCACTAAACTATCAAGTAGTCATCATATCGAGCTTTTGTCAAAACGTTCATAACGTCTACATCTGCTCCTGCAATAGGTCTGTCACCTAGCGGTGCATCAAGGACATAATTCTTCTGTGTAGCAATGAGGATAATCCTCAGATCACGGAACAATTCCGCATCATTGCTACTAACATCTTTCAACTTGGTTTTCTCTAGGAACATATAAAAAAATAAACGTGGAGCAACATCGCGAGCTATTGATCTACAACATAGATATGCTAATACTACCAGGACTAAGTTCATGATAAATTAAAGTTCAATTAATCATATTACTTAAAGAACTCCCACTTATATATACATCCCTCTAGTCATCTAAATGATCACGTGATCCAAATCAACTAAACCATGTCCGATCATCACGTGAGATGGAGTAGTTTCAATGGTGAACATCTTATGTTGATCATATCTACTATATGATTCACGCTCGACCTTTCGGTCTCCAGTGTTCCGAGGCCATATCTGCATATGCTAGGCTCGTCAAGTTTAACCCGAGTATTCTGCGTGTGCAAAACTGGCTTACACCCATTGTATTTGAACGTAGAGCTTATCACACCCGATCATCATGTGGTGTCTCGGCACGACGAACTTTCGCAACGGTGCATACTCAGGGAGAACACTTATACCTTGAAATTTAGTAAGGGATCATCTTATAATGCTACCGTCGATCTAAGCAAAATAAGAAGCATAATAAGATAAACATCACATGCAATCTAAATATGTGACATGATATGGCCATCATCATCTTGTGCTTTTGATCTCCATCTCCAAAGCACCTTCATGATCACCTTCGTCACCGGCGCGACACCTTGATCTCCATCGTAGCATCGTTGTCGTCTCGCCAACTATTGCTTCTACGACTATCGCTACCGCTTAGTGATAAAGTAAAGCAATTACATGGCGATTGCATTTCATACAATAAAGCGACAACCATATGGCTCCTGCCAGTTGCCGATAACATTATAAAACATGATCATCTCATACAAAACCGTATAACTCATCATGTCTTGACCATATCACATCACAACATGCCCTGCAAAAACAAGTTAGACGTCCTCTACTTTGTTGTTGCAAGTTTTACGTGGCTGCTACGGGCTTAGCAAGAACCGTTCTTACCTACGCATACAAAACCACAACGATGTTTTGTCAAGTATGTGCTGTTTTAACCTTCACAAGGACCGGGCGTAGCCACACTTGATTCAGCTAAAGTGAGAGAGACAGACACCCGCCAGTCACCTTTAAGCAATGAGTGCTCGTAACGGTGAAACAAGTCTCGCGTAAGCGTACGCGTAATGTCGGTCTGGGCCGCTTCATCTCACAATACCGCCGAAGCAAAGTATGACATGCTGGTAAGCAGTATGACTAGTATCGCCCACAACTCATTGTGTTCTACTCGTGCATATCATCTACGCATAGACCTGGCTCATGATGCCACTGTTGGGGAACGTAGTATTTTAAAATTTTCCTACGATCACGCAAGATCTATCTACCAGATGCATAGCAACGAGAGGGAAGAGTGTGTCTACGTACCCTCGTAGACCGGAAGCGGAAGCGTCAAGTGACGCGGTTGATGTAGTCAAACTTCTTCGCGATTCAACCGATCAAGCACCGAACGTACGGCACCTCCGCGTTCAGCACACGTTCAGCTTGATGACGTCCCACGAGCTCTTGATCCAGTTGAGCTTCACGGGAGAGTTTCGTCAGCACGACGGCGTGGTGACGGATATGATGTATCTACCGGCGCAGGGCTTCTCTTAAGCACTGCAACGGTATGACCGAGGTGTGTTTCTGTGGAGGGGGGCACCGCACACGGCTGGAACAATTCAACTTGTGTGTCTTTGGGTGCCCCCCTGCCCCCATATATAAAGGAGCAAGGGGGGAGGCCGGCCGGCCCTCCTATGGTGCGGCTAGGGTGCAATCCTACTAGGAATAGGATTGCAATCCTATTCCTAGTAGGAACTACCAAAGAAGGAAGAGAGGGAAAGGAAAAGAGGGAGAGGTGGCGCCCCCCCAATCCTAGTCCAACTAGGATCCCTAGGTGGGGCGCCGGCCAGCCTCTATGGGCTGCCTCTCTCCTTTCCTTAAGGCCCACTATGGACCATCCCCCCTCGTAGGGGGTTCCGGTAACCCCCTCCGGCAATCCCGTTAAATCCGAAACTTTTCCGGAACACTTCCGGTGTCCGAATATAGTCGTCCAATATATTAATCTTTATGTCTCGGACATTCCGAGACTCCTCGTCATGTCCGTGATCTCATCCGGGACTCCGAACTACCTTCGGTACATCAAAACTCATAAACTCATAATACCGATCGTCATCAAACGTTAAGCGTGCGGACCCTACGGGTTCGAGAACTATGTAGACATGACCGAGACTCATCTCCGGTCAATAACCAATAGCGGAACCTGGATGTTCATATTGGCTCCTACATATTCTACGAAGATCTTTTATCGGTCAAAACCGCATAACAACATACGTTGTTCCTTTTGCCATCGGTATGTTACTTGCCCGAGATTCGATCGTCGGTATCTCTATACCTAGTTCAATCTCGTTACCGGCAAGTCTCTTTACTCGTTCCGTAACACATCATCTCGTGACTAACTCATTAGTCCTTTTGCTTGCAAGGCTTATTATGATGTGTGTTACCGAGAGGGCCCAGAGATACCTCTCCGACACTCGGAGTGACAAATCCTAATCTTGATCTATGCCAACACCACGAATACTTTCGGAGACACCTGTAGAGCATCTTTATGATCACCCAGTTACGTTGTGACGTTTGATAGCACACAAGGTGTTCCTACGGTATTCGGGAGTTGCAAAATCTCATAGTCATAGGAACATGTATAAGTCATGAAGAAAGCAATAGCAGTAAAACTAAACGATCATAGTGCTATGCTAACGGATGGGTCTTGTCCATCACATCATTCTCCTAATGATGTGATCCCGTTGATCAAATGACAACTCATGTCTATGGCTAGGAAACATAACCATCTTTGATCAATGAGCTAGTCTAGTAGAGGCATACTAGGGACATACTGTTTTGTCTATGTATCCACACATGTACTAAGTTTCCGGTTAATACAATTCTAGCATGAATAATAAACATTTATCATGATATAAGGAAATATAAATAACAACTTTATTATTGCCTCTAGGGCATATTTCCTTCAATTGTGACGCGTCCCGGAAAGACCTCGGATGCGTACTAATGCAAGAAGGCAAAGTAGTCGCATACGCTTCCCGGCAACTACGGAAACATGAAGAAAATTATCCTACTCACGACTTGGAATTGGCAGCAGTCATTCATGCACTCAAAGAGTGGAGGCACTTTTTGCTTGGGAATCGTTGTGAAATATATACGGACCATAAGAGTCTCAAATATATTTTCACCCAACCAGAACTCAATTTACGACAACAACGCTGGTTGGAACTGGTAAAAGATTATGACGTTGGCATCCACTATCACCCAGGAAAGGCAAACGTAGTAGCAGATGCTCTCTGCCGTAACCCCAGCACGGACAACGGCAGTCTACAAAACCTGAGACCTGAGTTTCGGCAGGAATTCGCCAAGCTCAACTTAATGATGGTCACTGAAGGCGAAGTGTCAAATATGGAAATACGACCTACACTAATAGAACAAATTAAGAAGGCTCAGCATGGACACCCCAGCATTGAAGGCATAAAAAGAAAAGTGAGTCAGGACAAGGCCTCACAATTTACCATAGACAGTGAGGGAATATTATGGTTCGGAGACAGGCTTTGCTTACCCAATAACGAAGACCTCAAACAACAAATTCTAGTAGAGAGCCACACCGCTCCGTATTCAATTCACCCTGGAGGGACCAAAATGTACAAGGACATTCAGGAAAGATTTTGCTGGCACGGTATGAAGAGGGATATAGCCACATACATTGCATGTTGTGATTCATGTCAACACATTAAAGCCGAGCACCAAAAACCCGCAGGACTGTTACAGCCAAACAAGATACCTGAGTGGAAATGGGACGATATCAGGATGGATTTTATTGTTGGACTACCACGGTCACAACACGGAAATGATGCCATATGGGTCGTCACAGATAGACTGACTAAGGTGGCACACTTCATTCCAGTCAAGACAAACCACACCACACAAAAGCTTGCCAAGCTTTACCTCGCCCGTATAGTATGCCTGCATGGAGTTCCTAAGACTATAATATCCGACAGAGGCACTCAGTTCATCTCCAAATTTTGGGATCATTTACAGCAAGCCCTAGGAACGCAACTAGTATTCAGTACAGCCTATCACCCCCAGACTGGAGGACAAACGGAACGACTAAATCAAATACTAGAAGACATGCTGAGGGCATGTGTCCTCACCTATGGGACCAGTTGGGAGGCAAGCTTACCGTATGCCGAGTTCGCATACAACAATAGTTATCAAGCCAACTTGAAAATGGCACCTTTCGAAGCCTTGTATGGACGAAGATGCCGTACTCCATTAAACTGGTCAGAAATAGGGGACAGTCATATCTTCGGCCCAGACATGTTAAAAGAAGCTGAGGAAAAAGTTAAGATAATACGGGATCGACTCAAGACAGCCCAAAGTCGACAGAAGAGTTACTACGATCAAAAGCATCGGGAAGTAAGTTTTGAACCCGATGAAAACGTGTACCTACGTGTATCTCCTATGAGGGGACTGCAACGGTTCAAGGTCAAAGGAAAACTAGCACCACGATTAATCGGACCCTTCTGTATAGTTGCATGGAGAGGCACAATGGCATACCAGTTGGACTTTCCCAAAGAACTATCACACGTCCATGACGTGTTCCACGTGTCGCAGCTACGGAAATTTGTAAGCAACCCGGAGAAGCATGTTTCGCATGACAATCTTGATGTGCAACTAGATCTCACCTACCGGGAACGTCCAATAAAAATATTGGAAGAGTCTGAAAGGAGGACCCGACAAAAGACAATTAAATTTCTCAAGGTTCAGTGGAGCAATCACACCGAGGATGAGGCAACGTGGAAAAGGGAAGATTTCCTTCAGACAGAGTACACACACCTATTTGAGGATCAGCTGAAATCTCGGGGACGAGATTTTTCCTAAGGGGGTAGGTGTTGTAACACTCCAAATTTTTGGTTTTGAATTCTTCCAAACTTTTGGTCTTTTGGAAGGGGGGTATTTGATCTTCTCTTGAAACCCCTTTCTAAAAACTTTTCTGACCAAAGTTTGTGTGTTCTTCTCAAACTTGATTCTGGTCTTGAAGGTTTTCTTCTTGTGTTAGCTCAAACACAAGTTGTTCTTCAAAAGGGTTTGTTTGATCCCCCCCCCTTGAGTATCCATCTTATAAGAATCTTGGCCTTGTATTCCCTCTCAAACTTTTCTCCTACCATGGCACCCAATGGAAGTATTTCCCTCCAAGACCTCCTCTTCACCTTGAAGCAAGTCTCTCATCAATTCCAGTAAGTTTCAACCTTATTGGAATTTTTCTTCTAATTATTTTGCACCAAAAACAATTTCTGTCCTTTGAAATGAACCATGGTGATTTACAAAGGAACCACCATGTTCATTTTGATATTTGATTCCAAACCAACTCCCCTGGATAGTTCTTAGTACCCACAACCTAGATCCATCTTATTTCACTGGTCCACAGTTCAAAATTTTCAAATTTCACTTGCTGCAAGTTTGGACCAGATTTGCAAATTTTGGTGAAATTCATATTTTTCTTCTTCCTAAAAATCTGTGAAAATTCAGGAAGCCTCTAGATGCATCAAGAGACCACTCCACCAAATATCAGCTCCAGAAAGTTTTTTCACATGCCAAAATCATTTCGTCAAACACCTGGCGTGCACTGTTTCTATCAGTTTCAGAAAAAGTTAACTGAACTTCACAGGCGACAGTGCAGCTTAGTCAGTCTCGTCAATGAACGTTCGTCAATCTCACAGTGCCTCTTTGGATCGATGCTGCACTGCACCTCGCTCTTATCCAGAGCACCGCACGCGCACTTGGCTGGTTCCTGGCGTCAGTGGCACCCTGGCCCGCCCACGCCGGCGTCTTCCGCGGCGGTAGAGCCACCCGTGGCGGCCGACAGGGGGCACCCTGCGGCACAACGCCGTTCGGCACCGCCCAAGCCGCCTGGGAGCTCCGCGTGGCATTCTCCTTGCCAGCGCACGCATGCAGCACCGTCGCCGTGGCCTGGCACGCATAGGGCGCGCTCTCTGCCGCCGACGTGCCGCATAGCCGTTCCGTCAGGGACAGGCCGTAACAGCCCCTGTCCTGCTAGGTTAGGCACCGAAATGGAATCAGTGCACCTCCTGGTCGATGCTCAAGCACCTAACCCACCTATCCAGCCATAGCGCCGCCGTAATCAATCACCGGACTTATGCCGTTCACGGCAACCGCCTCGGGCCGGCTATAAATAGCGCCTCTGAGCTCGCTCTCGACCTCGCGGGGCCCTTCTTCTTCAACTCCGACCACCTCCGTCCGCCTCGGGTTCCAGCAACGTTCTCTCTGGTGAGAGCTCCTCCACCGCCATGGACTCGTTCGTAGCCTCCTGACACCTCTAGGAGACTAACCCCCACTTCAATTTGGCCCCAGCAACTCTCTCCGACGAGGCCCACGACCACCTGAGCCATTCAAGAACAAAGTTGTGCATCATATGCCATGCTTAGGATTGTTTGTTTACCATGATGTTTGCTTCTTTCCAGTACGCTTCTCTCGTTTGCTTCGGTTTCGTTCTGGAGTTGTGAGGAGTTTTTCGACTACTTCATGGACTCGTTCTTCTTCCTTGCGGGATCCTAGGCAAGATGACCATTCCCAGATATCACTTCTATCATTGCCTATGCTAGATGTCTCGTTTTTTAGATATTGCCTCGATGCCTATTTGTCGGTGTACTAGAATAGGGGTACCCTAGTATCCCGAACTTGTGCACGGGCAGTCGCAACGCCCCGCGGCAAGGCTTGCCGGGTGACTGCCAAGGTCCTCCGTGGTTCCTTTGGAGCCATTCAAGAACAAAGTATTCAAGCCAAGGAGACAAGACCCCGGCAAGAGGAGCTTGCCGGGAAGGCCAACCAAGGCATATCAAGGAACTTGCCGCGACGCGCCACGCGTCCCGGCAAGGCCCGGTGAGCGGCAAGCTCCCGGAAGCGACAAGACAACGACCGCGGCAAGGCGCTTGCGGCGGCAAGCTACCACCCTGTACCCGCGCTCCAGCGCACCCATCCACGTGTCGCTCTGGGACCCTCCCAAGCGTATGTGGCGGGAGGCTGTGCAGCCAGGGGTGCGCGGTGGCAAGCGGCGCTGACAAGATTGCCATCGTGGCGAATGGTGGCGCCCCTGACGGCCCCTTTTTTGCACTGTTTGGGCGACGTCGATGGGCATTTAATGCCCTTGTCCCCTGCCGTCAGGGTTAGGTATGGAACACTGTACAGGTAGCTGTACCAACTACAACACTTTTCCCTTTTTACCCTCAACTGCGTTGCCACCTGTCGGTGACCCCTTGAGCATATAAAAGGAGGCCCATGTGCAACGTAAGAGGGGATTCGACATTCGAAGACTCTCACGCTCGGTCTCGTTAGCTGCTGAAGAGTACTATAGCTCTCAGCGTTCCCGAGCAAGAACTCAGTACAAACCAAAGCAGGAGTAGGGTTTTACGCATCCGTGCGGCCCGAACCTGGGTAAACTGCTCGTGTGCCTCGCTTCGATCTGCTCTTCATGCGACCCCCACCCCCTGCCGTACCGAAAGGGGCTCGGTCCCCATAGGTGTTCGTGGGTGGATCAGTTTCCCCGACATCTTTGGCGCGCCAGGTAGGGGTGCGTCGAGGTTGTGTGAACCTGATCCGGCGTCCACACGAGCTAGATCATCATCATCTTCATCGACATGCCGTCGAAGAAGAAGGCTTCGGAGGCAGCTGTTCCGTCCGCGTCGAACCCACCACCGCCGGAGCCAACGGTTGGTGGAGTAGACGCCGGCGGAAGAACGAGCGCCGACGAGGGAGCTCACGGTGCCTCCAAGTCCAAGGACAAAGCTGCGCTGCCCATCGGCGGCGTAGTCGACTCCCACAACGACCGGGCGCACTCTAAGACCTCGGCGTCCGTGCATGCACCGCGCCCATCTCAGGAGGCGCGGGACCGGCAGTGTCATGGTACTCACGGTACCATACGCTTGCTGGACCCAGATCGAGCTGGTGGATCTTGGAATGCTCAAGACCAGCATGCACGCCAACATGCCGGCACGAGCAAGGCACGGTCGCCTGGACGGGATACTGCTCCTTCTAACGTAGTTAGAAGTCCGAGCATATCCCGCTCCTCACACCGTTCGCCACCGCTACCCACCACTCCAGCAGAAGCTCTGGCACGAGCTCAACTGCTCCTAGACTTCCCTCCAGCGGCAGACAAGGCCGATGACTGGAGGGCCACCATCCAGAGTCTTATCGCCTTCGCCAACGGCGACACTCCACGGCAGCCTAGTAAATCGCAGCCGCGGCAAGTCAGCCAGGCGCGGGCCGATGGCGACAAGACTGGTGGGGGTGCAACCACCGTGCACTCTCCGCCCCGAAGGCCAAAATCGCCGACTCACCGGATCCACCTCGACAGCGACTCCACCGCGTCGTCAGATCCACGAGCTCGTCGCGATCAGCGCCAAGTTCTTCACGAACGACAACAAGAAAACGCCCGTACTCGTATCGAGCGCCGAAGAGAAGCGCGGCGTCAATCAGACCAGCGTGCTGGGCCCGTTGTCGACATGCATTCGCCAGGGGAACCAGGCGACTTGTCGTACGCGGTAGGTTGTCCTGCGTTTAGTCGTGAGCTGCGGCAAGTCCAGTGGCCCAGCATGAAGAATTTCAAGCCAGACGTACCAGAGAAGTACGACGGCAAGACGCATCCGTCGGAGTTCCTCAGCATCTACACCATCGCGGTGCAAGCTGCTGGGGGGCGGGAAGACAAGATCCTTGCCAACTACTTCCCATTGGTACTCAAACCCAACGTCAGGTCCTGGCTCATGCACTTGCCGGACAACTCCATATCCTCCTGGGCAGACCTATGCCATCAGTTTGTTGGCGCCTTTACAGGCGACCACAAACCTCATGGCCAAGAAAGTGACCTTCATCTGCTCGCCCAGAAGGAAGGAGAACCCCTACGCAAGTATATCCAGAGATTCAGCCGTGTACAGCACAACATCCCAGATGTCCACCCTGCCGCTGTTATCAGCGCGTTCCATCAGAACGTGCGTAACCGCATGATGAGGGAGGAGATGGCGATGTGCAAGATCAGAGATGTCAGTGAGCAATATGCCCTGGCCGACAAGTGTGCACGTGCTGAAGAGGGGAGGAAACTCCCCGGAGAGGATATAGAAGCAGGAGGATCTGACAGCGAGGATGCTGCCCCGGCAAAGAAAAACCGGCGGCGGAACAACAGGAAGAAGAAAAGCAAAGAGGTGCTAGTCATTGAGCAGTCCGATAACGAAGGTGGCGCCAAGAAAGCCCAAGTTGGTAGCTCTGGCAAGGAGACTGCCGCTTGCACCAACTGCCAGGCTGTGGCGGCCGCCGACAAGCAGGACGACACCGACAAGCAGTACTACAAGATCCACCGCACCAAGGGCCATGACCGCCAGAACTGCAAGAGGGTCGAGCAGCTCGTTGAGCAGCAAAAGGCTGAGTACGAGCGGCGCGACAAGGAGAAGGCCCAAGGAGGTGATGGAGGATCCGGCAAGAAGCAGTCATTCAACAGCCGGGTAGGACGCCGTGGCAAGGCCAAGTAGCGGCAAGGAGACAGACCTCCCCGCGGCCACGATAAGGATGAAGATGACGACGACGACGAAGACATGGATGATGTTGAGACCAGTGAGCAGGAGTTCAAGAAAGCCACAGAGGTCTTGTGTGTTGACGGCGGTGCTTCTCTGCATACTTCACACCGCCAACTCAAGCAGTGGGTGCGGGAAGTCAATGCGGCAGAACCACCTGTCGAATCGCGCAAACTTCTGAAATGGTCCAGCACGCCTATCATCTTTGATATTGAGGACCACCCTGATCGCACAACTGCGGTCGGGTGCTTGCCGATGTTGGTTTCACCAACTATCCGCAACCTCAAGGTCACTAAGATGTTAGTTGACGGTGGGGCCGGCTTGAACTTGATCTCCTCCGCTGTACTCTAGAAACTCCAGATCCCTGACAGCGAGCTCGAAGAGACCGACACATTTCGAGGAATCAACCCGGGAAGGAGCAAGCCAAAGGGGAAGATCACGTTGCCAGTGACATTTGGCGGCGAGCTGAACTTCGGGACCGAGAAGGTCACTTTTGACGTTGCCGATTTTCCATTGCCTTACAATGGAATACTTGGCCGTCCAGCACTCGCCAAGTTCATGGCAGCCTCTCACTACGCATATAACATGCTGAAGATGCCAGGCCCGATAAGCGTCATCTCTGTCCCTGGCGACAAGAAGGATGCCCTTATCTGCGCCGACAAGATCTATCGGGAAGCAGCGGCTGCAACAGATCGCAAGTTACTTGCCGCTGAAGCTCCCGGGGGGAAGAAGAAGACCAAGTCCGGCAAGAGCTCTGATGCCCACTCCGGCAAGCGCACCTCTTCGGAGTGCTGCGCTACCGTTGAGGACGCACCATCGAGCTCCACCGGCAAGTGTAAGAAGGCAATGGCAGCTCCGCCAGAGACCAAGAAGGTGTCCGCCAAGGAGGACGGCACTGGTGGTACCTTCACCATCAGTGCCACACTTGACCCTAAATAGGAAAGCGCGCTCATTGCTTTCCTGCGGGCGAATGTCGACGTGTTTGCGTGGCAACCGTCTCACATCCCCGGTGTTCCCAGGAAAGTAATTGAGCACCACCTTGCCGTCTGTCCTCACACGCGGCCCGTCAAGCAGAAAGACAGGAAACAAGCAGTGGAGCGCCAAGAATTCATCGCAGAAGAGATCAAGAAGTTGGAAGCAGCAGGCCTTGTCAGAGGAGTGCTCCATCCAACGTGGCTGGCCAATCCTGTAGTCGTGCGCAAGGCAAACGGGAAATGGAGGCTTTGTATCGACTTTACCGATGTGAATAAAGCTTGTCCCAAAGACCCATTTCCCTTGCCGCGCATTGACCAGATTGTTGACTTCACGACTGGATGTGACATGCTTTCATTTCTTGACGCATACTCAGGATACCATCAAATCTTCATGGCACAAGAGGATGAGGAGAAGACTGCATTCATCACTCCATGTGGCACGTACTGTTTCATACGGATGCCTTTCGGTTTGAAGAATACTGGTTCAACGTTTGCAAGAGTAGTCCATACAGCTTTTGAGCCACAAATTCACAGAAATGTGGAAGCTTACATGGATGACATAGTGGTCAAGAGCAAGGACAGGGCAACTCTGATCCAAGATTTAGACGAGACCTTTGCAAATCTGCGCAAGATCCAGCTCAAGCTCAACCCCGAGAAGTGCGTGTCTGGAGTCCCTTCCGGCAAGCTTATCGGGTTCTTCGTGTCTCAGAGGGGAATTGAAGCCAATCCCGACAAGATCAAGGCCATTGAGCAGATCGAAGCACCTAAGCGCGTCAAGGATGTACGAAGACTTGCTGGTTGCGTGGCTGCTCTCAGCAGGTTTATTTCTAAGTCTGCTGAGCGCGCCCTGCCGTTTTTCAAAATTTTGAAAAAGGCAGGTCCAATGAAATGGACTCCAGAAGCGGAGGCTGCGCTACAAGACTTGAAGAGATACCTGTCCTCCAATCCAATACTTGTCGCACCTAAGACACAAGAGAAGTTGCTGCTGTATCTAGCGACAACCAATCAAGTGGTTAGTGCTGTGTTAGTAGCGGAGAGGGAGGCAGATGATGAGCTAGCAACCGTGGCAGGGGCATCCAGCGACAAGCTCTGGTCCCGACAAAGATGGATCTGCGCAGGCGTGCGAGGAGATACGGAAGAAAATGGTGCAGCGCCCAGTTTACTTTGTCAGCTCCCTTCTGCAGGGGGCTAGGTCAAGGTACTCGGGTGTGCAGAAATTGCTTTTTGGCCTTCTCATGGCCTCGAGAAAGCTGCGCCATTACTTCCAAGCACATGAGATCACAGTTGTCACTCGCTTTCCGCTGAAGAGGATACTGCAGAATCCAGAAGCAACAGGCAGGATTGTTGAGTGGGCACTAGAAGTATCAAGCTTTGGCCTCAAGTTTGAGAGCACTTAAACTATCCAAAGCAGAGCATTGGCAGAATTCATAGCAGAGTGGACGCCAACACCAGATGAAGAGATTCCAAAAACGAGCATCCCCGTCAAGGAAGCAAGCAAAGAGTGGCTGATGTACTTTGATGGTGCCTTCTCGCTGCAAGGCGCCGGTGCTGGCGTGCTGCTTGTCGCACCCACCGGAGAGCACCTCAAGTACGTAGTCCATATGCACTTTCCCAAGGAGCAAGCAACAAACAATACTGCAGAGTATGAGGGTTTGCTTGCCGGTCTCAGGATCGCGGCAGACCTTGGTATCAAGAAGCTCATTGTCAGGGGTGACTCACAGCTTGTCGTCCGCCAAGTGAACAAGAATTATCAGAGTCCGTTGATGGAGGCTTAAGTCAATGAAGTGAGAAAGCTTGAAGAGCACTTTGACGGCCTACAGATGGAGCATGTTCCAAGAGCTCAGAACGACATCGCCGATGGCCTGTCAAAGTGCGTCGCACTTAAGTTACCTGTGGAACCAGGGTTCTCTGTGCTCAAGTTGACTCAACCATCCGTGACGCCATCAACTGGACAGAGTAAGAAGAGGAAGTTGATTTATGGTGACTATTTTCTGGCAGAGCTTCCCGAAGCCGCCGCCAAGAAAGTCCCCAAGATCAACACCAAGAGCGCCGAGGGGCAGTCTGCTCCGGCAAGCCCTAGGGTTTGTTCCGTTGAAGCAGACGCTCCCGACAAGTTTTGCTCCGGCAAGCTTGCCGGGGAACATCAAGCTCCGGCTGAGCCGCAGGTCCTCGCCGTAGAAGCGGATGTTCCCACAGCGGCAGATGTGCCTTTAGTCCTTGCTGTCGAGCCGCAAGCTCCAGCATGGGCGCAGCAGATTGTCCGTTTCCTTCAGACAGGAGAACTTCCCGAAGAGCAAGAAGAAGCGGAAAGAGTAGCCCGGCAGTCAAGTATGTACCAGTTTGTCGACAACACACTGTGCAGAAGAAGACTCAACGACGTGAAATTGAAGTGTATTCCCCGGGAAGACGGACAGAAGCTGTTGGTAGAGATACATGGAGGCATATGTGGTCACCACATTGGCGCAAGAGCACTTGCCGGCAAGGCATTCTGACAAGGTTTCTTTTGGCCGACAGCCCTCCAGGACGCAACTGCACAAGTAACCAAGTGTGAAGCGTTCCAGTTCCATTCCAAGCAGATACACCAGCCAGATCAAGCTCTCCAGACGATCCCTTTATCCTGGCCATTTTCGGTTTGGGGGCTCGACATCCTCGGCCCCTTTCCCCGCGCAGCCGGGGGCTTTGAGTACTTGTACCTTGCAATCGACAAGTTCAGAAAGTGACCGGAAGTGGAACCAGTGAGGAAGGTGACCGCACAGTCAGCAGTCAAGTTCTTCAGGTCGATTGTTTGCCGCTTCGAGATCCCTAACAGGATCATCACCGACAAAGGTACGCAATTCACGAGCCGCACCTTCATGCAGTACGTCCAAGATCTTGGCGCCAAGGTCTGCTTCGCTTCTGTTGCTCACCCGAGAAGCAACGGTTAAGCGGAGAGGTCAAATGCTGAAGTGTTGCATGGACTCAAGACCAGAACTTTCGACAGGCTGCACAAGTGCGGAAGAAACTGGATCGAGGAGCTGCCAGTGGTTCTTTGGTTGATCAGGACGACGCCAAATCGAGCCACTGGACAGACACCTTTCGCTCTAGTCTACGGAGCAGAGGCAGTTCTCCCCACGGAACTCGTATACGGGTCACCTCGAGTGCTCGCTTATGATGAACTCGAGCAAGAGCAGCCGCGACAAGATGACGCGCTGCTCCTTGAGGAAGACCGTCTTCAGGCTGCTGTACGAGCTGCTCGCTACCAGCAAGCTTTGCGCCGCTACCATAGCCGCAAAGTTAACGCCAGGAGTCTCGAGGAAGGCGACCTTGTTCTTCGGCGCGTTCAGTCTGCCAAGAATTCCAACAAGTTGACGCCGAAGTGGGAAGGCCCTTATCGGGTGAAACGAGTCACTAGGCCTGGTGCTGTCCGCCTTGAGACCGAAGATGGCTTTCCGGTGAGCAACTCCTGGAACATCGAGAATCTACGTAAGTTTTACCCGTAAGGTGCGGTTGCTAGGACCCGTTCCGGCAACCACCTTTTGTACAAGTCTTGCCGCTGTTGCATGTAAACCTTTGTACAAAGCCGAGCGCAGACCCCGTGCATCAGTAAAGCTCATGTGCTCCGCACATCTTGTAAATTTCATCCTTTCTATATTTTGCATGTGTTATCTGACGCTTTGTGCAGCACCTACCCCCGGTAAGCAATAACGAGACGTAAGGCTCTATATTGTTATTTTCTCTTCTTTCTTTTTCTCAAGGAAAGGAAGGTTCCCACGCCCACAAGTTTGCCGGGGGGGGGGGGAGGAGAAGATAGTGGTATGGACCAGGCGCGTTCAAGAAAGTTTTGCCTTACCGGGAAGCAAACAACAGAAAAGCTAAGTTGCCAAAGTTTGAGCAGTCAGATTTTTAATTTTTAAGTTATCTTCCTTGAACGATCGTGCTTTGTATGGAAAACCTGTGCGCGGAGGAACCAGCTCGTAGCTAGTTGCGCCCTTACTTTGTTTCGAGTTCGCTCAACGACTTAAGTGTGCCGCGACTAGTGTCGCGCCCTTACTTCGTTTCGAGTCCGCTCAACAACTTAAGTGTGCTGCGACTAGTTGCGACAAGGTTTCTTGTCGGTAACGGCACCGCCAGCAGGCTGCTGAAGTTCCGCACTCAGCGCTCGCGGCTAAGGTGCCTGCGCCGGCAAGTTCCCTAAAAGCGTAGGGCAAAAACATACAAATGAAGGAATCAAGTAAAGGAAATAACATTGCAATTACTACCCAGAGTTATAAAGTAGCTTGTCGCAGCTCTAACGGATTGTTCTCATAACATAGTCAGCAGCGACAAGGAAAGAAGAAAATGGGCGGCCTAATCTGCGCGATCGCCCTCAACTCTCTTGATCCCGCTCACCTTGTCCACAATGGGTGCGACAAGGGCCTTGAGCGCGTCCAGATCAGTGTCCGATGGCAGGGACTTGAGGACGTTGGTGAGGTTGAGGCCTGGATTGCGGAAGGCCACCTTCACCAACACCTTTTGAAGGGCTCCCACGCAGAGCTTGCGCGACTCGTCCGCCAGCTGCTTTGGGATCCTCTCCCAGAGTTGCTGGAGGGCCGTCGCCACGCCTCTGAAGAACAAAGTGAGTTTGGCGCTGGGGTGGAGGTTCTCATCGGAGGAATACCCGAGATACTCCGCCAGCTCCCTGTCAATATCTGCGGCAGCATTGACGAGACCCTCCGTCCAGTGCTCCATAGTCTCCCTAAAGGTGTTCTGGGTGATAGCAGCACTCGTCAGCAACGCCTTCTCGGCCTTGACCTCCTCCTTCAAGGACGCCTCCGCTCCTTGGCGCCGTCCAGCGTCTTGGTCAAAGTGGTCAGCTTCAACTCAAGATCAGCGTTGGAGTCCTTGGCGGCGGCAAGCTTCTTGCCCTTCTCGGCGAGACGAACCTGCAGCTCTGAGTGGCTGTGGGCGTCCTTCTCCCGCTCAGGCTTGAGCGCGGCGACCTCTTCACCTCTCGCCTTGAGATCGGCCTCCAGCTGCGCCACGTTCGCCTCCAGTTCCTTCTTGGCGGTCTTGGCAGGTGCGGCAGCGTCCTTTGCTTCCTGGAGGGCCCCGCCAAGTGATTGCTCGCATGCGGCAAGCTCCTCCTCGTGGCTGTCGAGGTTGACCTTCCGCTGCGCCAGCTCACCCTCCCGCGTGGATAGCTTCTCGGCAGCAAGCCGCTGTTGCTCTTCGACTTCGGCCTTCTCGAGGAAGAAGGTCGTCTGCTCTTCGGCAAGTTGCTCCCGCTCCTCTGCCAAGGACCGGAGAGCTACCTGGTTGAGGGCCCGGAGCTCCTCCGCGTGCTTCTCAATGTCGGCTCCCGCCTTGGCGGCCAGCGCTTCGCGGGACTCCAGCTTGGCCTGCCGAGTGTGGTAGAGCGACAGCAGCTTCCGCAGCAGCCGCTCCTCCTCAGGCTCGCCGCTGCTGCTGCTCGGCGCGTCGACCAGCGTCAGCCCAGTGGAGGCGAGCACCTCTCCGTCGAAGACTTCTCCCTCGACCGGCGCCCTGGAGCTTGAGGCCCAGGGGAGTTTGATGAAGACACCGTCGCCGGCCTTCAAGTAGGCGCCTGGCTCGGGCTTTTCGGAGCCTGGGGCTGCAGCAGCGGCGGAGGACTCGGCGGTCACTGTAGCGTCTGGCGCTCCTACGGCCTCAGGGCCGTTAGTGCGATCGCCGGACCCCTCGCCAGCTGCTGCGGCGGCAGCCTTGGTGGCCTCGTCGCCGGCGGGATCGTCAGCACCGGCCGCCTCTTCGGTGGCAACGGCATCGCCGGTGTTGCCGCGCGCGTTCTCTTCATCAGCAACCTCCGTCTCCATCGGCTCCGTAGCAGATGGATCTGACGGCTGGAAAGGGGAGAAAAACAGCCAAGCAAATATCCAAAAAAGAAGAATCAAAAGAAGAAAAGCCCAAGGGAAGTTTGAAGCAAAGGGATTACCTGCGCGGGCCGGCTCCTCGGTAAGGTTCCTTGCCGGGGAACTCTCCCTTGGCGGCGTGGTTGTAGTCCCCGCCGGCGGAGGGCCGTTGGTACTGTCCCTCACCGGAGAGCTCCCCCTTGCCGGAGGACTCTCCCTTGCCGGGGAAACCCTTGCCGGAGAGCTTTCCCTTGGCGGCGTAGTTGAAGCAGATGGCACGCCGGGGGCGGTCTCCGGGCGCTCCTGGCGTGGCTGCTCTGCTCCTACACAGATCAACAAACAAATATCAGCAAAGAAAGAACGCCCACGCGCGCCTAACAACAGAAAGTGAACCATACACTTACGCTGGGGGCTGCGCTGGGGGCTGCTCTGAAGATCAGTTGCCGGGTCCGGCAAGTTTGTCTTAGGCGCACCCCCTGCTGTCACATTGGGCTCGTCCTCGATGACAATCACCGGGACCTTGGCTCTCTTTGCCGCCCTCTGGGCCAGAGTTCTGAAAAAAGGAGCAGGTTCAGAGTGAGGCAAATGAGATACAAGACAAAACAACAGAAAATCGAAGAAATACAAGAACAACAAAGTCTTACTCTTCTTCTTCCTCGTCGGAGCTGAGCGCGGAGAAGTCGAAGTCCGGCTGACGCCCGGTGCGAGGAGGCGAAGGAGTAGGCTCCCTTGGCCGCTTGGCGGGAGCAGTGGCGGTGGTCTGAGACGACCCCGCTCCGGCTGCCGCCATGGCGTGAGGAGCGGCAGGAGCAGAAGCGGTGGTCTGGGAAGACCCCGCTCCAGTTGCAGCAGATACGCGAGGTGCTCCCGCGGCAACCTTGCTTGCCGCGGTGGAGTGTGTCGCGCGGCGCAGCTGCTGTCGACTCGTTTGCCGCTCCGTGACGTCCCCGGCCTTGCGGAGACGCCTTCTTGGTGGAGCTGGAGGCTCTGCTGGTGGCGAGCTGCCTGAAGATGAGGAGGAAGAGGAGTCGATCTCCAGAGAGCCGCTCGTATCCTCGGCGGGCTCACTCGACTCGTCGCCCTGCTCGGCGGGCTCGCTCGACTCGGCGTCTTGCCCGGTAGGCCCCTCCTCGCCGGCAAGCTCCTCTCGCTCGGCAAGGCTTGCCGCCTTTGCTGCATCCGCCTCCTCCACGGTGATTCCGAACTCGCCTGCGACTGCGGCTGCCGCCGCCTCTTCCAGCCTATTGGCGATGTACGCCATCTCCTTATCGGTGGTGTCGCGGGTGAGGCCCTTCTTCTCGTCGGAGCGAATCGGCACTTCTTCTAAGTTCTCGAAGAACTCCTGCACGGCGTCATCGGCAGGCTCTTGCCAAGTTGGGTCAATCCCATGAGAGTCGCACAGCGGCATCATTGCGTGGATGCGGCTGAGCGCGGAGTTGTTGCACAGCGGGACGACCCCCCTCGGCAACCTGAACACTTCGGGATGATCGGGCTCATACTTGAACAGCTCCTGGAGCATCGCGTTGAGCTCCAGGACAGTGAAGTTGAAGTTGAGGCCCGGGCGCAGCCTCATGATATCCGCCGCATTCTCGAACTCCCAGGCGGGCCTCTTCCTCTCCTGCAAGGGGGCGATGCGGCGGCGAAGGAAATCTGCGCCAACTGCGCCTACAGTGAGCCCGGCAAGCCTGAGGCGTCGGATCCGGGCAGTGGCAATCTTCAGTCTACCGTCTTCCGGGGCCAGGTCGCTCCAATCGTTGCCGCGCACTACTGGGGCTTGGCGCCGGGCGGTAAATGGCTGCGGTTCTCCTCGACAATCCAACACCAATTGGCTCTCCATTCCACCCATTTGCTGCGGAGCTCTCCCTCCAGATAAGCCTCCTTCTTGTGGGCTCTCGAGATCCAAGAGACTCCGCCGGATAAAGGCTCTCCTCTCTCAACTCGAGGCGTAAAGAAGTGGCGAAAAAGGGCTACATTGGGATGGACTCCGACAAAGTTTTCGCAGAGATGTGCGAAAACTGCCATGGTCAGAACAACGTTGGGGGTGAAGTCAAGGAGGTGGAACCCGTAGGTGTTCATTATGTCGCAGAAGAATTCAGAGAAAGGCGGGCAGAGCCCGCAGTAGAAGAACAAGGCGAAGAACGCATATCCGTTCGGAGCCATTTTACAAGCAATGGCTGGGAGTACCTTGGTGCGTGGATGCGCCCGCGTCTCCCCCGACCAGAAGAGGTAGTAGTTCTCCCTCAGCTTCCTCGCGGCAAGCTTGGGGGGGAAGACAGCCCGCTCCTTTCGCAGCGCCGCGAGCCGCAGCGCCTCGGCCGACTTCGCAGCCTTTCCCTTCTCGCCTTTCGGAGCCATGGTGGAAGCGGTGAGGGAGGTCGACAGCGCTGGTGGTGCTAGTGGCGATGGGGGGCGGAGCGCTGCTCTCTTTCGGCTTTGGGAAGAAGGGGAGCGGCGGAGGCTTTCGAGGTTGAAGTAGCAACGGGCGAATGGACGAACTGCCCCTGTTTCCCCTGCTTATAAGGAGGGAGGGGGCGGACGTTCCGCATTTCTGAATAAAGAAACCAGCCACGATCTCTCCCATGACGCCGCAATCAATGCGTGCCGTTCAGGGAGAGCGCGGTGGATACGGAGAAAGATACGGCATGACCCAGGCCGCGCGTGCCCGTGCCCTGTTTTGGGCCTGGCCCAACAGCGCTCTTCACCGTGTATGGCCCAGGCCCGGGGGCTCCTGTCGGTGTACTAGAATAGGGGTACCCTAGTATCCTGAACTTGTGCACGGGCAGTCGCAGCGCCCCACGGCAAGGCTTGTCGGGTGACTGCCAAGGTCCTCCGTGGTTCCTTTGGAGCCATTCAAGAACAAAGTATTCAAGCAAAGGAGACAAGACCCCGGCAAGAGGAGCTTGCCGGGAAGGCCAACCAAGGCATATCAAGGAACTTGCCACGACGCGCCATGCATCCCGGCAAGGCCCGGTGAGCGGCAAGCTCCAGGAAGCGACAAGACAACGACCGCGGCAAGGCACTTGCCGCGGCAAGCTACCACCCTGTACCCGCGCTCCAGCGCACCCATCCACGTGTCGCTCTGGGACCCTCCCAAGCGTACGTGGCGGTAGGCTGTGCAGCCAGGGGTGCGCGGTGGCAAGCGGCGCTGACAAGATTGCCATCGTGGCGAACGGTGGCGCCCCTGACGGCCCCTTTTTTTGCACTGTTTGGGCGACGTCGATGGGCATTTAATGCCCTTGTCCCCTGCCGTCAGGGTTAGGTATTGAACACTGTATAGGTAGCTGTACCAACTACAACACTTTTCCCTTTTTACCCTCAACTGCGTTGCCACCTGTCAGTGACCCCTTGAGCATATAAAAGGAGGCCCATGTGCAACGTAAGAGGGGATTCGACATTCAAAGACTCTCACGCTCGGTCTCGTTAGCTGCTGAAGAGTACTGTAGCTCTCAGCGCTCCCGAGCAAGAACTCAATACAAACCAAAGCAGGAGTAGGGTTTTACGCATCCGTGCGGCCCGAACCTGGGTAAACTGCTCGTGTGCCTCGCTTCGATCTGCTCTTCGTGCGACCTCCGCCCCCTGCCGTACCGAAAGGGGCTCGGTCCCCATAGGTGTTCGTGGGTGGATCAGTTTCCCCAACACTATTCCTGTTTGTCAGCCTCCTATTGTTGCCATGAAACCCTCTAACCGCCTTCCTAAGAAACCATTGATTGGCTAAGTACGCATTGCTCAGCCCCTCTTATAGCATTGTTAGTTGCAGGTGAAGTTTTGAAGATTGCTCCATGATGAACTTGTTATTGGGATAACACAATATATACCTGTTATAAACTAATGCACATATATATTGGTAATGGGTGGAATGCTAAGCCTTCTGCTTGGTGTTTTGTTCCACTCATGCCACCTTAGGACCCGATAAACCGGTGTTATGTTCCTTGATTTTGCATTCCTAACACGGTTTGGGTTTATGGCCCCCCCTTGATAATTCACTCTGTTTAAAGCTTTTCCAGCAAGGCCCAACATTGGTTTTACATTTGCCTAATAACTAAAACTTGCATATGGAGTTATAAACCCGAGTTCTTAGAGCCTGTTTGGGACTGCTCTGCTCCTTAGAATTCAGCTCTGCTCCAGAAAACTCAAGCCAAACGGGATAGCTCCACGATATGCCGCTCCACAGAAAAACTAAAATCTGGGGTACAACTCCCAGTTTTTTATGAAACTCGTGAGGGGGTGCTCCAAACAATTCTAGAAGCTAGAGTTGGGGAGAAATTACCCACCACTGCCACCAGTAAGTGGATACCCCTTCGTTTCTCCACTCTCATCCAATCAAATAGATCCTTTCCACCAAATTTTCCATTCTTGAAGCTGGAGCTACATGTAAGCCAAACATTATCTTTGGTAGTGCTACAACTTCTGTATGAAACTGCTCCAAAGTGGATTTGGTGGAGTGAAACTGATTTTGGTCAAGCAGAGCAGTCCCAAGCAAGCCCTTAGTCAACAACCCGGGCCAGTGCTCCTCATGAGTGTTGGTCCAAACTGGGCGGACGGTGGGGCCACCACGAGGAAACTCGAGGATTGGTATATACCTATAGGATGTCCCATCTGGTTGTGGCCTAAGACGAGATACGCGCGGCTACTATCAGGGTGTCGGCACGCCGGGAGGTCTTACTGGATTAGTTTTACCTTTGTCGAAATATCTTGAGCACGGGATTCCGAGAATACTCAGGTCTTCCCACTTTGGAGTTGCGACTCCGCAGATTGTGAGCTTGTGATGGGCTAAGTTGGGACGCCCCTGCAGGGTTTGATCTTTCGAAAGCCATGCCTGCGATTATGTGGCAGATGGGAATTTGTTAATATCCGGTTGTAGATAACTTGACACCTTATTCATAAGAATACACTACCTATGTGAGTAACCGTGTTTTTCTCTTTCCGATGGGCTTCAGGAAGCGAACACGGTGGGGTTATGTTTGATCGTGAGTAGCTAGGATCACTTCTTGATAAACTTAGCGATCGATGGCACTTGTTCTCTTCTCGCTCTAAACTTGTAAGCTAGTGCTTAGTGATGCTTCAAGCACTTTTACAACCTTTCCACACCTAAGGCTTTGGTAGTTTTGATACCCGGGAATGGGATTGCTGACTCCTGTGTGGCTCACAGATTCAACACACACCAGATGCAGGTACCGCTGAGAACGATGAATGAGATGGTTCAGAACTTCAGTGGGAGTTTGATGAAGAGCGTGGACGTTACTATGTTTCGTATCCCGACGATCAGTAGTGGTTCCCACTAGGGGCAATCCGGCCTTGTGTTGTGGTATCTTTCTCATTTGGATTTTCGTCCGTAGAGTAGGATTTCTTTTTACTCCTCATCCCTTCATCACTCTGGTGAGGACTCCTGACGTTGTTCTATCTCCTCTACTCTCGAAATTTTACCAATTTTTTTTTAGGATCACGCGGGTATTGTTTGGATTGTTCTGATATCTTTGTGATGAGAACATTGTTCTCGATGGCTCCTGTCATTTATGGGTTGTGGCAGTGTCTCGGGGAGTTGAGCTCCGAGGTGTTGTCGTCACAAATGTATCGTAGCGGTTCTAGAATACCAGAGTCGGCCGACATCGAAAACTCTTCTATGAGGTTAGTGGTAAGATAACCCCGACGTCACCCAGTACTGGTGGGATAGTTCGAGAGTATTGCCACAGCTAGTATAGCGGATGCGTTTCGAAGGTCCGAGGTAAACAATTTCCGAAGATGACTGGTTATGTGTTGACGGATGGATACAGCTAGATGTAGGTTTAGAGTTGAGTGCGCGGTGCTTCCCCTGTATCCCCAACAACAGATTGCATAACCGGAAAGCTTCGGGAATTAATAGATGGGTTTTCAAGTAGCTCGTAGGTAATCTTGCAACGAGTGCATGGTATGAGATTTGGGGTTCAGCATCTAGAGAAGAGGTTTCATGGGCGTTGTTCCAATTGGGAGTTGCATCTTAAAGGGTCATTGACTATGCTGATCCGGGGATTGCAAGACCCTTTGTAACACGTTCTTTGGGGCATTCAACACGACCATGTGGGACGAAACATCATGTATTTGTTCCATCTGCACCTTGTTGTTTTATTTTATCTTTTTGTCTCCCAAGTGGCTTCTCGACAAGTTGATGTACCATTAAGCTATGGAATTCATTCGTTCAATTTTGTTCGAATGTTCGTTGTCAAGACTTTATGTTGCAACATATCTATCCTTTGTTTTGTTGTGAGTTGTGGTATCCGAGTTGCTTCGATGTAAAATGTTGATTCCATACCTTTCCTAATCGGTGTTCTCATATTTCTACGTGAGTCCTAATCCTTAATCATCGAGATTGTCATGTAAATTCTTTTCAACCGGCGTGCTTCTCTTCATGTTAACTCGATCCTTTCAATATGTGCAAGACCAAGTCTTGGTTATTCTCAACGGTGTCTGTTTCATTCATCCCAAGTTGTCTTTGTTTTTCCCCACCCTCCCACCCTTTTCTTTATGGAGCCAGAGTCCTTAATCAAGTATCCATTTTATTCATGTGATGTTTCTCCATTCTTTTCCTTCAATGTCCTTATCCGGTGATTCTCAGGAAGATGCTCAGGAGCTTCAAGTTTATCATTCTCCGTTCTCGTTTCTTCTCCGGTGGATTTAATTCAAGCTTTGGTGTTGATTATATCCTTCTTCCTATTTCACATGTTTTTCCAGTTGGAATTTCTTATCCGAAGTCTCTCCTGTTTATTCAACTCTCTCTAATTCTTCTCCGGAGTGTTCAAGATATCTCGGAAGATTCGTATTTCCATTCTTAGGCAGTTCAATCTATTTCGAGGTTGTTATCTCATTCAAGCCATTTGATTCAACCGGTGCAATCTCTCTTTCAAGTAATCATTTCAACGGTGTTTCTTTTCAGTGGGCCCTAACCCACAGGTCTTTTCCAGAATCTTACCTGACTGTTCTAATTTTTCTGGAGTTATACTCAAATTCTTTTCAAAGTGTGACGTAAGAATGATTTCCATCAGTCACATGCCTTCTCCAAGATTGTTTTCAATTATTTTCATCTTTAGCTCCACCTTCCTCTTGTCATTCGTCCGGAGTATCTCGAAATTCTTCATGGCATTTCTCGTCTTCATTCTCAACATTTGAAGACCGAAGAAGAGTTTCTCTTAAATCTTGGCCCGTTCGCTGGAAGATTCGTGGTTCTAGCTTCATGACATCCTCATAAGTTGTATCGATCACGAGGAATCTTTTCATATCATCTGAAGCATTTGATGAATTCTTCCCATTGTGATCCTCCGAAGGCCATCATTTCAGAAGATTTCTTCGTTCTCAGTTTTCAACTTCATCCTCCAACCATTCTTAGTTGATGTCTCTTCGTTTGTCTCCTTATTCTTACGGTGGTTCATACAAGATTATTCTTCCATTGTTATCGTATCAACTCATTTGTTCTTTTCATAATCCTACCAGTGAGTCGTTCAAGATTCTTCTCAACTCATTTTCTTCTCCGTTGTTCAAGATTCTTCTCAACTCATTTTCTTCTCCGTGGTTCATACAAGATTATTCTTCCATTGTTATCGTATCAACTCATTTTCTTCTCCGTTCATTTCTTTCATTGATCTATATTCTATTCTTTCATTCCGGAGGTATTGTGATATTGCTCTCTTTGACCATCTTCTCGTTTTGTCAAGATCATGTTCTTTTCTTCTGTGGTCCAGTTAACAGGAGTGTTGTGTCATCCGTTCAAGTTCTCTCATCCTATCAAGTTTTTCCTCCATTTTCAGCCGGAGAGCTGTCTGAAATCATAGTTTTGGAGGCATTGTGTTGTTGCTTTCATCAAGTATCATCCCAACTTGGCAAGTTCATGTTAATTCCTTCCATTTTCGAACGTAGTGTTGTCCAAATTATGTCATTCTTATTGCTTGGCTATATCGTTGCGGTTGCATATTCTTTTGGTTCATGAGCTCTTGTTGCATGTCTTTCAACCTACAAGGTTCTCGTAATGTTCCTTGTTCCTCTTTTCTAATGGAGTGTTTTCATCTTCGTTCATCTCCGTTGTATTCTTCTTTCAATTTGGTCAACCTCTCAAGTTCGTGGTTTCTCTCGTTTGTCAAAGAAGCAATTTTGATTTACCTCTTCCTTTTCCTCTTCTATCCGGTGCCATCTCTAGGATCTCGGGTCGAGATCCTCTCTTAGTGTGGGAGAGTTCTGACGCCCCAAGGCCGACGCTCTAGAAGACTTCCAACTATTCCGGGTTTCGCCGTGTGTTTCTTTTGGTTGTTCTATTTGTTTTTGCATTGCATCATGTCATCATGCCATCATGTCATAAACCTTTTTTGCATCTCAACTAAATAAATGGTGTGGATGTTCGATCCATTTAAATCGAGGGATATTCACAATGGTGACTTCTCTTTATAACATATCCTCCTAATATTTATGGAGCTATATTAAAATATTCCATTAACTTGGAATCACCTATAACACATTTGCACCGTTCGTCAATTTTCTTTTATCCAGCTCAGCTTATTTTCTTCATTGAGCCTCTTAGTAAAATTGAGTTGCAATTTTACTTTATCCATAAATGCTCCAAATCTGCCCATAAATCACATCTAGTGTGTGGGGTCACCTCTTATAATTTCAAGCCATTTGGAGTTTATTGGAATGGGTTTCGGAATTCAAATATGTCGAGTTAAATTCAACATGTTTGGATTTTACTTCCTCTAGAGCACCTCAGGCCATTTTTGTTATATTCCTCATATTTTTATGAGTCCAAGAAAATTGGCCTCCTGCCCAAATCCTTCCTCTAACCCTTCTTTTTATCTCCTTTCTTTCATTGTGATTTTTTTCCTGTTTTCTAAAAAGTTTTTGAAAGAGATAAGAGGGATAGAGATTCGAGCCCACTTGGGCCTTGTAGCTGCAGCAAGGCCCAACCGCCCCTCCTACTCTAACCTAGCCCGACGCCCCACCTTGCTCCCTCGTTCCTTCCTTTCCTGTGAGCCACCACTACGCTCTCTCGATCCCATCGCCCTCTCTCTCTGCGTCACATCGCCATGGAGCGCCACCGTCTCTTCTTCCCGAGGACGGCCATGCTGTGCTCCCTCCTCTGCCTCGCTTTCTCCAGGGCCACGACCCCTCCTCTGCTCCACCTCCGTCCGCATCGTCGTCGACCCGCGCCTCTGCCATCAAGCGCAGCCGTCGCTGCCACACCGCCGCCAGCGACGGCCACCGCACGACCTCCTCCCCGAGCATGGCCCCCGCCTCGCCCGCTGGAGCGCCGGCCGTCCAGAGCCTCCATCTCCTGCTGCCCCGCCATGGCGCCGCGGCCCTGCCGGGCATTGGTGACCCCGAGCCGTCCAGTGCCGCGACCACCTCTCCTCTGCAGCCCGTCGCCCCGCCAAGTCCCAGCACTCCGTCAGCGTTGAGGATGTCGCCGACCTCACCATCGCCGGATCCGGCCTTCTCGTCCTCGGATCCACGCGCCCGCATCTTGCGCCTCCTTGCCTCGCCTACCGATGGGCCCTTCTTCGGCCTCCACAACTCCTCCGACCCGGCTGCTCGCCGTCCTTTGTTTGGCCGCCGCGACCTGAGCTCCTGCTTGCTTGGACCGCTGCCCGGCCAAGACTGCCCTATACCACGTCGCTTCGCTGCATCGTCTAGATCGCCTCAGTTTACGCCAAATACCATCTCCGAGGATTTTCGTCAAGTACCCCTACGACAAGTACTACGACGCTCGGAGCCCTCGGATCCATCAAGTTCGACTACGACACGCGTACGACTTCTACATGAACGAGTACCACGACGACCCTCGAGTACGACTACACGGTGGCACGTCAAGTACCTCTACCGCGGTCTTCGGAATCGCCAAGTACCACGACACGACGGCATGCACATCTACAAAAACGAGTACCGCTACGCCCGAGCGTCTACGGACCGAAACGACAAGTTCCTCTACAACATGTGTACCACTACCGTTGACCTCGGAGACCCGTGGACGTCAAGTTCCTCTACCAATGACTCGAACGAACTTGAACCGTGTACGACTACCATCGCGAGAACGACTACTTCCACTAATTCCCCTCGACGACTTGAACCACCCCGATCCGCACGCTTCAATGGTATAACCCCAAGACGACGCCCGTGGAACGAATGCTTGTTGTATGAGGTGTATCACTTGTTTGTATCGTGTCCGAGTTGTCGCTTGCATGTTCCTCCTCGTTTTCCCTGTCGCCGACCTGTGGGAACCCGGTAACGGGAACACCCCACCATCTTGCATGACACGCTCACGCCGCCCTTCATCTTTTGCACCGGTCTCTCAACGAGTTACCGGAACCGATATGTTGCCGTGGCATCATTTTCAGATTCGTCGACGTGGCACCTTCTCTTTCCACCATGGTGACAAATGCTTCCTAACTTATTCATGTTAACTTTTAGTAAAAATTGCATAAAACTTGAAAATGTCATCCGCATCATGATAAAAACCTTTAATGCTTAAAATTGTTCTTTGCTTTAACAATTGTTAAATATGCACATGGGGATTTTTCGGAATTGTTGTTGTTATTTCCGGCCTCATTAAAAATGCCTAGAGAGTGTAGTTTTTCTCATGCTTCACCTCTTGCCATGTGTAATAAAAACATTTACACTTGTTGGGTTGCATATTTAAACCAGACATGCATTATACTTGGTTGTTGTAACACTCCAAATTTTTGGTTTTGAATTCTTCCAAACTTTTGGTCTTTTGGAAGGGGGTATTTGATCTTCTCTTGAAACCCCTTTCTAAAAACTTTTCTGACCAAAGTTTGTGTGTTCTTCTCAAGCTTGATTCTGGTCTTGAAGGTTTTCTTCTTGTGTTAGCTGAAACACAAGTTGTTCTTCAAAAGGGTTTGTTTGATTTCCCCCCGTGAGTATCCATCTTATAAGAATCTTGGACTTGTATTCCCTCTCAAACTTTTCTCTTACCATGGCACCCAATGGAAGTATTTCCCTCCAAGACCTCCTCTTCACCTTGAAACAAGTCTCTCATCAATTCCAGTAAGTTTCAACCTTATTGGAATTTTTCTTATAATTATTTTGCACCAAAAACAATTTTTGTCCTTTGAAATGAACCATGGTGATTTACAAAGGAACCACCATGTTCATTTTGATATTTGATTCCAAACCAACTCCCCTGGATAGTTCTTAGTACCCACAACCTAGATCCATCTTGTTTCACTAGTCCACAGTTCAAAATTTTTAAATTTCACTTGCTGCAAGTTTGGACCAGATTTGCAAATTTTCGTGAAATTCATTTTTTTTCTTCTTCCTAAAAATCTGTGAAAATTCAGGCAGCCTCTAGATACATCAAGAGACCAGTCCACCAATTATCAGCTCCAGAAAGATTTTCCACATGCCAAAATCATTTCGTCAAACACCTGGCGTGCACTGTTTCTATCAGTTTCAGAAAAAGTTAACTGAACTTCACAAGCGACAGTGCAGCTTCGTCAGTCTCGTCAGAGAACGTTCGTCAATCTCACCAGTGCCTCTTTGGATCGATGCTGCACTGCACCTTGCTCTTATCCAGAGCACCGCACGCGCACTTGGCTGGTTCTTGGCGTCGGTGGCACCCTGGCCCGCCCACGCCGGCGTCTTTCGCGGCGGCAGAGCCACCCGTGGCGGCCGACAGGGGGCACCCTGCAGCACAACGCCGTTCGGCACCGCCCAAGCCGCCTGGGAGCTCCGCGTGGCCTTCTCCTTGCCAGCGCATGCCTGCAGCACCGTCGCCGTGGCCTGGCACGCACATGGCATGCTCTCTGCCGCCGACGTGCCGCACGACCGTTCCGTCGGGGACAGGCCGTAACCGCCCCTGCCCTGCTAGGTTAGGCACCGAAATGGAATCAGTGCACCTCCTGGTCGATGCTCAAGCACCTAATCCACCTGTCCAGCCACAGCGCCGCCGTAATCGATCGCCGGACTTATCCCGTTCACGGCAACCGCCTCGGGCTGGCTATAAATAGCGCCTCTGAGCTCGCTCTCGACCTCGCACACCTCCACCATCTCACCAGACCCCGCCCAACCACTGGAAGAGCCTCGAGGGCCCCTTCTTCTTCAACTCTGGCCACCTCAGTCCGCCTCGGGTTCCAGCAACGTTCTCTCTGGTGGGAGCTCCTCTACCGCCCTGGACTCGTTCGTAGCCTCCTAACACCTCTAGGAGACTAACCCCCACTTCAATTTGGCCCCAGCAACTCTCTCCGACGAGGCCCACGACCACCCGACCCGCCGTCCGCCGGAGATAGGGTCGCCGTCGACGTGGGGCTCGCCAACGCTCAACTCCATCACCCACTGACGCAGAAGAACACCAGGAACCCGTAGGTACCACTCCCTCCCTCTACCTCGCTATGGATCGGCGCCGGCGACCACCGCAGCCTTCTCGTGCCGGCGCGACTCTGTTTCAGTTTTAAACCTGACGAGTGGGACCCCCTCGTCGGCCTCTCTTTCCTTTCCGAAACGTTTTCCTGGGAGGCGCCTTCGGGCAAAGTACGTCTTCCTATTCGGCTGGCGTACTGCGTACCGATTCGTTTTCTGTTTTTATATTCTAGCCCCTGGAAACTTGATGTTTCATTACAGACAAGTCCCTATACAGAAACTTGAATAACTTTTAAGCAAAAGATGATTTTGAGTTGATTCTTTTTCTGTCTTCTTTAGTTTTCTGTCTAGTTATTTGTCATATTTATTTAAAAAATATTTGGGTCAACTTTTATGCACGCGCATTATTTATGTTAGTATTTGTTTTGTTTGAATACGTAGATACCGAAGGACGTGACGGAGCCGCGAACTTCACCGAGTTAGACTCCGACTACTCCGAACCAGGCAAGCATGTTTGAACCTTTGATATGATGAGTGTGTTGCATGTTTGCTCGAGTAGTTCTTTTTCATGGCATGGTCATTTGTGGATGATTATATTTCATGCAAGCAAGCTTCGGGTGAACCCGAATGATGATGATTGAAACACCTCGATCATGTGGTGACATGATGGGTTGTGTACTGGTATTGTTGGAGCATGCCAGTCAATGGTTAACTCTAGTATCAACGTGGATCAAGTCATGATTCCGTTCGTCTCCTTTTGGTACTGTCATATGCCGTTTGCTAAGATTGTGGTTTAGTCAGTTGCAAACCACTTTCTGTGTACACACCAAGTAGAGGGGCCGTGATGAGGGTTCCATGGCCCTGGATTAAAGCCCGTCATCCGGTCAGGGGGCATGGGCGTTTCCGGTTGGGACCAAGATGGGGGCACCCCTTAGAGCGCGCATATATAAATTTGGTCCCATGCTATTCGAGGCCGTAGCCTCCCCGTCTTAAAGTTTTTCGTGAATGTTGTCATGGGTGATTCCGGACAGCAGGATGTGAAATGGGTGTGTACTGGTCAGTTGTGTTTATGCTAAAACACCGTAGACAGAACTAGTCCCTATGGCTAGTGGAATCCGTTGGCTCTGATTTAAGAGTACAAGCTCTGCAGAGTCAAATCTTCCGAGTAGCCATGTTTATGGCCTAGAGTCAATCTTCGTGTCAACCCCGGTGACCGTCTCTAGTAATTTATGATAGTAACAAGAGTGGTGATTTTTGTCAAGTTCATTTTGGGTAGATGAACTAACCAGTTATCTCTGCACTGATTTATCTCTTGAAGTATTTTACCGTTACACCATTGTTTATATAAGCCCTTTATGTGATGTCGCTCAGACGTCCGACTGTGGCATACTTGTTATTTATTTTCATTATAAGCCCTTATTTGATGTCGCTCAAACGTCCGACTGTGGCATTCTTGTTATTTACTTTCATTATAAGCCCTTTATGTGATGTCGCTCAGACGTCCGACTGTGGCATTCTTGTTATTTATTTTCATTATAAGCCCTTTATGTGATGTCGCTCAGACGTCCGACTGTGGCATTCTTGTTATCTACTTTAATTATAAGCCCTTTATGTGATGTCGCTCAGACGTCCGACTATGGCATTCTTGTTATTTACTTTCATTATAAGCCCTTTATGTGATGTCGCTCAGACATCCGACTGTGGCATTCTTGTTATTTACTTTCATTATAAGTCCTTTATGTGATGTCGCTCAGACGTCCGACTGTGGCATGTTTTTATTCATTTTTCCTCATGAGGCGTCGCTCAGACACTCGTTTGGTTTTCTTTTATTTATCTTATGGATTTCGGGAGGACTACCGCCCAACTCCCATTTTTACATGCATCGCAGAAATTATATTATTCGGATACATATTGCTAGAATACTCACATGCTTCATGTTTGCATTTATTATATCTTATGTCCGAACTGTCTTGCGAGTACATTCAAAGTACTCACCTGGCTTGTTGATTTGGCCAGATGTTGACGAAGGCGATCTCATGGATGAGGAGTTCGATAGCGTGTCCGATGTCTTGTGGAGTCCCAGTCAGTGTCTTGCGATCCTGGAGTTGATCACTGTTTTATAACCGCTTCCGCCACCCACCAAATAAATTCATCGGGTCTCACTCTGACACTCGATGAACTGTAAGATATTGGAGTCACGTCACCCACGACACCGTGACATATCCACCACTTCTTTTTATTACGAGTTAGTAGCTACGCCACCCTACCATTGTGTCATAACCGCCCTTATGTACTATATCGGTGTACTTGTAATAAATTGTTGAGCAACCTCAGCTCAACCATGTATAATATTCAGTACTCTGGAATTCTGTATCAAGGATTTGTCCACCAGCAAGAAGTATTCTTCTGTGTTGGTTCGATTAAAAGGTCGGTCTCTCGGTAATTATTTTACTAAAAAACCGGTCCTGACAGTTGTGCATCATATGCCATGCTTAGGATTGTTTGTTTACCATGTTGTTTGCTTCTTTCCAGTACGCTTCTCTCGTTAGCTTCGGTTTCGTTCCGGAGTTGTGAGGAGTTGTTCGACTACTTCATGGACTCGTTCTTCTTCCTTGCGGGATCCTAGGGAAGATGACCATTCCCAGATATCACTTCTATCTTTGCCTATGCTAGATGTCTCATTCTTTAGATATTGCCTCGATGCCTATTCCTGTTTGTCAGCCTCCTATTGTTGCCATGAAACCCTCTAACCGCCTTAGTAACAAACCATTGATTGGCTAAGTACGCATTGCTCAGCCCCTCTTATAGCGTTGTTAGTTGCAGGTGAAGTTTTGAAGATTGCTCCATGATGAACTTGTTATTGGGATAACACAATATATACCTGTTATAAACTAATGCACCTATATATTGGTAATGGGTGGAATGCTAAGCCTTCTGCTTGGTGTTTTGTTCCACTCATGCCACCTTAGGACCCGATGAACCGGTGTTATGTTCCTTGATTTTGCGTTCCTAACACGGTTGGGGTTTATGGGCCCCCCTTGATAATTCGCTCTGTTTAAAGCTTTTCCAGGAAGGCCCAACATTGGTTTTACATTTGCCTAATAACTAAAACTTGCATATGGAGTTATAAACCCGAGTTCTTAGAGCCTGTTTGGGACTGCTCTGCTCCTTAAATTTCAGCTCTGCTCCAGAAAACTCAAGCCAAACGGGATAGCTCCACGATATGCCGCTCCACAGAAAAACTAAAATCTGGGGTACAACTCCCAGTTTTTTATGAAGCTCGTGAGGGGGTGCTCCAAAAAATTCTCTAAGCTAGAGTTGGGGGGAAATTACCCACCACTGCCACCAGTAAGTGGATACCCCTTTGTTTCTCCACTCTCATCCAATCAAATAGATCCTTTCCACCAAATTTTCCATTCTTGAAGCTGGAGCTACATGTAAGCCAAACATTATCTTTGGTAGTGCTACAACTTCTGTATGAAACTGCTCCAAAGTGGATTTGGTGGAGTGAAACTGATTTTGGTGAAGCGGAGCAGTCCCAAGCAAGCCCTTAGTCAACAACCCGGGCCAGTGCTCCTCATGAGTGTTGGTCCAAACTGGGCGGACTGTGGGGCCACCACGAGGAAACTCGAGGATTGGTATATACCTATAGGATGTCCCATCTGGTTGTGGCCTAAGACGAGATACGCGCGGCTACTATCAGGGTGTCGGCACGCCGGGAGGTCTTACTGGATTAGTTTTACATTTTTCGAAATATCTTGAGCACGGGATTCCGAGAATACTCGGGTCTTCCCACTTTGGAGTTGCGACTCCGCAGATTGTGAGCTTGTGATGGGCTAAGTTGGGACACCCTTGCAGGGTTTGATCTTTCGAAAGCCATGCCTGCGTTTATGTGGCAGATGGGAATTTGTTAATATCCGGTTGTAGATAACTTGACACCTTATTCATAAGAATACACTACCTGTGTGAGTAACCGTGTTTGTCTCTTTCCGAAGGGCTTCGGAAAGCGAACACGGTGGGGTTATGTTAGATCGTGAGTAGCTAGGATCACTTCTTGATAAACTTGGCGATCGATGGCAATTGTTCTCTTCTCGCTCTAAACTTGTAAGCTAGTGGTTAGTGATGCTGCAAACACTTTTACAACCTTTCCACACCTAAGGCTTTAGTAGTTTTGATACCCAGGAATGGGATTGCTGAGTCCTGTGTGGCTCACAGATTCAACACACACCAGATGCAGGTACCGCTGAGAACGATGCAGGAGATGGTTCAGAACTTCAGTGGGAGTTTGATGAAGAGCGTGGACGTTACTATGTTTCGTATCCCGACGATCAGTAGTGGTTCCCACTAGGGGCAATCCGACCTTGTGGTGTGGTATCTTTCTCATTTGGATTTTCGTCCGTAGAGTAAGATTTCTTTTTACTCCTCATCCCTTCATCGCTCTGGCGAGGACTCCTGGCGTTGTTCTATCTCCTCTACTCTCAAAATTTCACCAAATTTTTTTTAGGATCACGCGGGTATTGTTTGGATTGTTCTGATATCTTTGTGATGAGAACATTGTTCTCGATGCCTCCTATCATTTAGGGGTTGTGGCAGTGTCCCGGGGAGTTGAGCTCCGAGGTGTTGTCGTCACAAATGTATCGTAGCGGTTCTAGAATACTAGAGTCGGCCGACATTGAAAACTCTTCTATGCGGTTAGTGGTAAGATAACCCCGACGTCACCCAGTACTGGTGGTATAGTTCGAGAGTATTGCCACAGCTAGTATAGCGGATGCGTTTCGAAGGTCCGAGGTAAACAGTTTCCGAAGATGACTGGTTATGTGTTGACGGATGGATACAGCTGGATGTAGGTTTAGAGTTGAGTGCGCGGTGCTTCCCCTGTATCCCCAACAACAGATTGCATAACTGGAAAGCTTCGGGAATTAATAGATGGGTTTTCAAGTAGCTCATAGGCAATCTTGTAATGAGTGCATGGTATGAGATTTGGGGTTCAACATCTAGTGAAGAGGTTTCATGTGCGTTGTTCCAATTGGGAGTTGCATCTTAAAGGGTCCTTGGCTATGCTGATCCGGGGATTGCAAGACCCTTTGTAACACGTTCCTTGGGGCATTCAACACGAACATGTGGGACGAAACATCATGTATTTGTTCCATCTGCACCTTGTTGTTTTATTTTATCTTTTTGTCTCCCAAGTGGCTTCTTGACAAGTTGATGTACCATTAAGCTATGGAATTCATTCGTTCAATTTTGTTCCAATGTTCGTTGTCAAGACTTTATGTTGCAACATATCTATCCTTTGTTTAGTTGTGAGTTGTGGTATCCGAGTTGCTTCGATGTCAAATGTTGATTCCATACCTTTCCTAATCGGTGTTCTCATATTTCTACGGGAGTCCTAATCCTTAATCATCGAGATTGTCATGTAAATTCTTTTCAACTGGCGTGCTTCTCTTCATGTTAACCCGATCCTTTTAATATGTGCAAGACCAAGTCTTGGTTATTCTCAACGGTGTCTGTTTCATTCATCCCAAGTTGTCTTTGTTTTTCCCCACCCTCCCACCCTTTTCTTTATGGAGCCAGAGTCCTTAATCAAGTATCCATTTTATTCATGTGATGTTTCTCCATTCTTTTCCTTCAATGTCCTTATCCGGTGATTCTCAGGAAGATGCTCAGGAGCTTCAAGTTTATCATTCTCCGTTCTCGTTTCTTCTCCGGTGGATTTAATTCAAGCTTTGGTGTTGATTATATCCTTCCTCCTATTTCACATGTTTTTCCAGTTGGAATTTCTTATCCGAATTCTCTCCTGTTTATTCAACTCTCTCTAATTCTTCTCCGGAGTGTTCAAGATATCTCGGAAGATTCGTATTTCCATTCTTAGCCAGTTCAATCTATTTCGAGGTTGTTATCTCATTCAAGCCATTTGATTCAACCGGTGCAATCTCTCTTTCAAGTAATCATTTCAATGGTGTTTCTTTTCAGTGGGCCCTAACCCAGAGGTCTTTTCTAGGACCTTACCTGAATGTTCTAATTTTTCTGGAGTTATACTCAAATTCGTTTCAAAGTGTGACGTAAGAATGATTTCCATCAGTCACATGCCTTCTCCAAGATTGTTTTCAATTATTTTCATCTTTAGCTCCACCTTCCTCTTGTCATTCGTCCGGAGTATCTCGAAATTCTTCATGGCATTTCTCGTCTTCATTCTCAACATTTGAAGACCGAAGAAGAGTTTCTCTTAAATCTTGGCCCGTTCGCTGGAAGATTCGTGGTTCTAGCTTCATGACATCCTCATAAGTTGTTTCAATCACGAGGAATCTTTTCATATCATCCGAAGCATTTCATGAATTCTTCCCATTGTGATCCTCCGAAGGCCATCATTTCAGAAGATTTCTTCGTTCTCAGTTTTCAACTTCATCCTCCAACCATTCTTAGTTGATGTCTCTTCGTCCGTCTCCATATTCTTACGGTGGTTCATACAAGATTACTCTTCCGTTGTTATCGTATCAACTCATTTGTTCTTTTCATAATCCTACCAGTGAGTCGTTCAAGATTCTTCTCAAGTTTGGCTATATCTCTCTCCAATCCTTTTCAAGAAGAATAAGTAGTAGGCCAAATCAGTTGCTTCTCATCAATTTAATTTGATGAAGGATAAGCATACAGTAAATCTTATTCTTATTTCCTCAAAGTGATTAATATCTTTTTCCAGAGCTTGTTCATCATATCATATTCTCGGTTCTAAGTTGTTCATATTCTTTTCCGGAGCTCCAAGTTATTTCAGTTATATCTTGCAAAGTTCAATCTAATCATCGCAAGGCTTCAATCTTACTCTTTTTATCCTTCACTTCTCATCATTTTGTTACCGGAGTTCTTCATGGTGGTTCATCATGATTTAATTCATCCTCGAAGTGTTCATCAAGATTCTTGTGAAAGGAGTTCAATTATTCTTCTTCTTACATTCCAAAGTGCAATTCTTTATACCTTTTTTCTTTTGAGGTGGTGTTATGTCATTCTTGACAATTTCCCTTCGTGCTTCATGATTCACAAGTTATCAAGAATGAGATATTTAAAACCATCATTTTCTGTCCATTCAAGAGATGTTTCAACCCTTCAATCTCTATGTTGGAGTTATTTGGGTTGTATCTCACCTAAAAGCTTTCCCCAAGGATTGTTTCTATTTATGGTGCTTATAAATGACCCAACTTCGTCATCTATCCTTCCGGTGATATAAATTTTTCATCTCTTTGGTGCCCTCAATCAAATCAATTGTTTCCGTTAGTGGCCGAATTTTACCTCAAATTTTGAGATATTTTCCATAAGCCCACATCAAGCTTATTCTTTTTTTTTTGTTGATTTTTCCAACAACTTCATTCAATCATTCTTTCTAAGGATGCTTTTTCAAATTCATTTGTGGGAGAAGTTGTCATTTTCTTCTCCGTTCATTTCTTTCATTGATCTATATTCTATTCTTTCATTCCGGAGGTATTGTGATATTGCTCTCTTTGACCATCTTCTCGTTTTGTCAAGATCATGTTCTTTTCTTCTCTGGTCCAGTTAACAGGAGTGTTGTGTCATCCGTTCAAGTTCTCTCATCCTATCAAGTTTTTCCTCCATTTTCTGCCGAATAGCTGTCTGAAATCATAGTTTTGGAGGTAGTGTGTTGTTGCTTTCATCAAGTATCATCCCAACTTGGCAAGTTCATGTTAATTCCTTCCATTTTCAGATGGAGTGCTGTCCAAATTATGTCATTCTTATTGCTTGGCTATATCGTTGCGGTTGCATATTCTTTTGGTCCATGAGCTCTTGTTGCATGTCTTTCAACCTACAAGGTTCTCGTAATGTTCCTTGTTCCTCTTTTCTAATGGAGTGTTTTCATCTTCGTTCATCTCCGTTGTATTCTTCTTTCAATTTGGTCAACCTCTCAAGTTCGTGGTTTCACTCATTTGTCAAAGAAGCAATTTTGATTTACCTCTTCCTTTTCCTCTTCTATCCGGTGCCATCTCCAGGATCTCGGGTCGAGATCCTCTCTTAGTGTGGGAGAGTTCTGACGCCCAAAGACCGACGCTCCAGAAGACTTCCAACTATTCCGGGTTTCGCCGTGTGTTTCTTTTGGTTGTTCTATTTATTTTTGCATTGCATCATGTCATCATGCCATCATGTCATAAACCTTTTTTGCATCTCAACTAAATAAATCGTGTGGATGTTCGATCCATTTTAATCGAGGGATATTCACAATGGTGACTTCTCTTTATAACATATCCTCCTAATATTTATGGAGCTATATTAAAATATTCCATTAACTTGGAATCACCTATAACACATTTGCACCGTTCGTCAATTTTCTTTTATCCAGCTCAACTTCTTTTCTTCATTGAGCCTCTTAGTAAAACTGAGTTGCAATTTTACTTTATCCATAAATGCTCCAAATCTGCCCATAAATCACATCTAGTGTGTGGGGTCACCTCTTATAATTTCAACCCATTTGGAGTTTATTGGAATGGGTTTCGGAATTCAAACATGTCGAGTTAAATTCAACATGTTTGGATTTTACTTCCTCTAGACAACCTCAGGCCATTTTTGTTATATTCCTCATATTTTTATGAGTCCAAGAAAAATGGCCTCCTGCCCAAATCCTTCCTCTAACCCTTCTTTTTATCTCCTATCTTTCATTGTGATTTTTTTCCTGTTTTCTAAAAAGTTTTTGAAAGAGATAAGAGGGATAGAGATTCCAGCCCACTTGGGCATTGTAGCTGCAGCAAGGCCCAACCGCCCCTCCTACTCTAACCTAGCCCGACGCCCCACCTCGCTCCCTCGTTCCTTCCTTTCCTGTGCGCCACCACTACGCTCCCTCGATCCCATCTCCCTCTCTCTCTGCGTCGCATCGCCATGGAGCGCCACCGTCTCTTCTTCTCGAGGCCGACCATGCTGTGCTCCCTCCTCCGCCTCGCTTTCTCCAGGGCCACGCCCACGCCGCCCCGCCGCGATCCCTCCTCTGCTCCACCTCCGTCCGCATCGTCGTCGACCCGCGCCTCCGCCATCAAGCGCAGCCGCCGCTGCCACCCCGCCGCCAGCGACGGCCACCGCACGACCTCTTCCCCGAGCATGGCCCCTGCCTCGCCCGCTGGAGCACCGGCCGGCCAGAGCCGCCATCTCCTGCTACCCCGCCATGGCGCTGCGGCCCTTCCGGGCATTGGTGACCCCGAGCCATCCAGCGCCGTGACCACCTCTCCTCTGCAGCCCGTCGCCCCGCCAAGTCCCAGCACTCCGTCGCCATTGTGGACGTCGCCGACCTCACCACCGCCGGATCCGTCCTTCTAGTCCTCGGATCCGCGCGCCTGCATCTTGCGCCTCCTTGCCTCGCCTACCGATGGGCCCTTCTTCGGCCTCCACAACTCCTCCTACCCGGCTGCTCGCCGTCCTTCGTCCGGCCGCCACGACCTGAGCTGCTGCTTGCTTGGACCGCTGGCCGACCAAGACTGCCCTGTACCACGTCGCCTCGCTGGATCGTCTAGATCGCCTCAGTTTACGCCAAATACCATCTCTGAGGATTTTCGTCAAGTACCCCTACGACAAGTACTACAACGCTCGGAGCCCTTGGATCCGTCAAGTTCGACTATGACACGCGTACGACTTCTACATGAACGAGTACCACGATGACCCTCGAGTACGACTACACGGTGGCATGTCAAGTACCTCTACCGCGGTCTTCGGAATCGCCAAGTACCATGACACGACGGCATGAACATCTACAAAAACGAGTACCGCTATGCCCAAACGACTACGGACCGAAACGACAAGTTCCTCTACAACACGTGTACCACTATCGTTGACCTCGGAGACCCGTAGACGTCAAGTTCCTCTACCAATGACTCGAACGGACTCGAACCGTGTACGACTACCATCGCGAGAACGACTACTTCCACTAATTCCCCTCGACGACTTGAACCACTCCGATCCACATGCTTCGATGGTATAACCCCGAGACGACGCTCGTGGAACGAATGCTTGTTGTATGAGGTGTATCACTTGTTTGCATCGTGTCCGAGTTGTCGCTTGCATGTTCCTCCTTGTTTTCCCTATCGCCGACCCGTGGGAACCCGATAACGGGAACACCCCACCATCTTGCATGACACGCTCACGCCGCCCTTCATCTTTTGCACCGGTCTCTCAACGAGTTACCGGAACCGATATGTTGCCGTGGCATCATTTTCAGATTCGTCGACGTGGCACCTTCTCTTTCCACCATGGTGACAAATGCTTCCTAACTTATTCATGTTAACTTTTAGTAAAAATTGCATAAAACTTGAAAATGTCATCCGCATCATGATAAAAACCTTTAAATGCTTAAAATTGTTCTTTGCTTTAACAATTGTTAAATATGCACATGGGGATTTTCCGGAATTGTTGTTGTTATTTCCGGCCTCATTTAAAATGCCTAGATAGTGTAGTTTTTCTCATGCTTCACCTCTTGCCATGTTTAATAAAAACATTTACACTTGTTGGGTTCATAACGAGATCAAACTAAATAATCTAATGTGGTGTTTCGTCAGTATGCAACTTGTTGCATATTGAGCTCCACTTAACTTGTAGTATTGTTTGTGAACTTTGCCATGCCATGCATATTTAAACCGCACATGCATCATACTTGGTTGTGCATCATATGCCATGCTTAGGATTGTCTGTTTACCATGTTGTTTGCTTCTTTTCGGTATGCTTCTCCTTAGCTTCGGTTTCGTTCCGGAGTTGTGAGGAGTTGTTCGACTACTTCATGGACTCGTTCTTCTTCCTTGCGGGATCCCAGGCAAGATGACCATTCCTAGATATCACTTCTATCTTTGCCTATGCTAGATGTCTCGTTCGTTAGATATTGCCTTGATGCCTCTTCTTGTTTGTCAGCCTCCTATTGTTGCCAGGAAACCCTCTGACCACCTTCCTAGCAAACCTTTGATTGGCTAAGTACACATTGCTCAGCCCCTCTTATAGCGTTGTTAGTTGCAGGTGAAGTTTTGAAGATTGCTCCATGATGAACTTGTTATTGGGATAACACAATATATACCTGTTATAAACTAATGCACCTATATATTGGTAATGGGTGGAAGGCTAAGCCTTCTGCTTGGTGTTTTGTTCCACTCATGCCACCTTAGGACCCGATAAATCGGTGTTATGTTCCTTGATTTTGCGTTCCTAACACGGTTGGGGTTTATGGGCCCCCCCTTGATAACTCGCTCTTATTAAAGCTTTTCCATCAAGGCCCAACATTGGTTTTACATTTGCCTAATAACTAAAACTTGCATAGGGAGTTATAAACCCGAGTTCTTAATCAACAACCCGGGCCAGTGCTCCTCATGAGTGCTGGTCCAAACTGGGCGGACTGCGGGACCACCACAAGGAAACTCGAGGATTAGTATATAACTGTAGGATGTCCCATCTGGTCGTGGCCTAAGACGAGATACGCGCGGCTACTATCAGGGTGTCGGCACGCCAGGTGGTCTTGCTGGATTAGTTTTACCTTTGTCGAAATATCTTGAGCACGGGATTTCGAGAATACTCAGGTCTTCCCACTTTGGAGTTGCGACTCCGCAGATCATGAGCTTGTGATGGGCTAAGTTAGGACACCCCTGCAGGGTTTCATCTTTCGAAAGCCGTGCCTGCGGTTACGTGGCAGATGGGAATTTGTTAATATCCGGTTGTAGATAACTTGACACCTTATTCATTAAAATACACTACCTGTGTGAGTAACCGTGATTGTCTCTTTCCGAAGGGATTTGGGAAGCGAACACGATGGGGTTATGTTTGATTGTGGGTAGCTAGGATCACTTCTTGATCAACTTGGCGATCGATGGCACTTGTTCTCTTCTCGCTCTAAACTCGTAAGCTAGTGCTTAGTGATGCTCCAAACACTTTTGCAACCTTTCCACACCTAAGGCTTTGGTAGTTTTGATACCCAGGAATAGGATTGCTGAGTCCTATGTGGCTCACAGATTCAACACACACTAGATGCAGGTACCGCTGAGAACGATGCAGGAGATGGTTCAGAACTTCAGTGGGAGTTAGACGAAGAGCGTGGACGTTACTATGTTTCGTATCCCGACGATCAGTAGTGGTTCCTACCAGGGGCGATCCGGCCTTGTGTTGTGGTATCTTTCTCATTTGGATTTTTGTCTGTAGTAGGACCCTGATGTTCTTTGGATGATGTATGCTATTGTATTCTTTGTGTGACGTGGTGAGTGTAAGCCAACTATCATTTTACAATTTCATCCCTGAATTTTACATGAGATGTGCAAAGGTACCATACTCGAGATCATTCTAGTATGCGTTTATGTCCTTAATGTTGGGGAACATAGTATTTTAAAATTTTCCTATGATCACGCAAGATCTATCTACCAGATGCATAGCAACGAGAGGAAGAGTGTTTCTACGTACCCTCATAGATCGGGAGCGGAAGCGTCAAGTGACGCGGTTGATGTAGTCGAACTTCTTCGTGATCCAACCGATCAAGCACCGAACGTACGGCACCTCCGCATTCATCACACGTTCAGCTTGATGACTTCCCACGAGCTCTTGATCCAGTTGAGCTTCACGTGAGAGTTTCGTTAGCACGACGACGTGGTGACGGATATGATGAAGTTACGGGCGCAGGGCTTCACCTTAGCAATGCGACAGTATGACCGAGGTGTGTTTCTGTGGAGAGGGGCACCACACACGGCTAAAACAATTCAACTTGTGTGTCTTTGGGTGCCCCCCTGCCCCCGTATATAAAGGAGCAAGGGGGAGAGGCCGGCCGGCCCCTTGTGGCGCGCCTAGGAGGTGCAATCCTACTAGGAATAGGATTGCAATCCTATTCCTAGTAGGAACTACCAAAAGGAGAAGGGGGAAAGGAAGGAGAGGGAGAAGGAGAAGGAAAGGGGCACCGGCCCCCCCTCCTTCCTTGTCCAATTCGGACCAAGGCGTGGGGGGCGCGCGGCCCATCCCTGGCCCTCCTTCCCTCTTTCTCCTACGGCCCATTAAGGCCCATAGCTTCCCGAGGGGTTCCGGTAACCCCCTCGGTACTCCGGTAAATTCCGAAACTTTACGGAACACTTCCGGTGTCCGAATATAGTCGTCCAATATATCAATCTTTACGTCTTGGACATTCCGAGACTCCTCGTCATGTCCGTGATCTCATCCGGGACTCCGAACTACCTTCGGTATATCAAAACTCATAAACTCATAATACCGATCGTCATCAAACGTTAAGCGTGCGGACCCTACGGGTTCGAGAACTATGTAGACATGAACGAGACTCATCTCCGGTCAATGAACAATAGCGGAACCTGGATGCTCATATTGGCTCCTACATATTCTACGAAGATCTTTATCGGTCAAACCGCATAACAACATATGTTGTTCCTTTTGTCATCGGTATGTTACTTGCCCGAGATTCGATCGTCGGTATCTCTATACCTAGTTCAATCTCATTACCGGCAAGTCTCTTTACTCGTTCCGTAATACATCATCTTGTGACTAACTCATTAGTCATTTTCTTGTAAGGCTTATTATGATGTGCATTACCGAGAGGGCCTAGAGATACCTCTCCGACACTCGGAGTGACAAATCCTAGTCTTGATCTATGCCAACACCACGAATACTTTCGGAGACACCTGTAGAGCATCTTTATGATCACCCAGTTACGTTGTGACGTTTGATAGCTCACAAGGTGTTCCTATGGTATTCGGGAGTTGCATAATCTCATAGTCATAGGAACATGTATAAGTCATGAAGAAAGCAATAGCAGTAAAACTAAACGATCATAGTGCTAAGCTAACTGATGGGTCTAGTCCATCACATCATTCTCCTAATGATGTGATCCCGTTGATCAAATGACAACTCATGTCTATGGCTATGAAACATAGCCATCTTTGATCAATGAGCTAGTCTAGTAGAGGCATACTAGGGACATGCTATTTTGTCTATGTATTCACACATGTACTAAGTTTCCGGTTAATACAATTCTAGCATAAATAAAAGACATTTATCATGATATAAGGAAATACAAATAACATCTTTATTATTGCCTCTAGGCATATTTCCTTCAGTCTCCCACTTGAACTAGAGTCAATAATCTAGTTTACAAAGTAATGATTCTCACACCCATGGAGTCCTGGTGCTGATCATGTTTTGCTCGTGGAAGAGGCTTAGTCAACGGGTCTGCAACATTCAGATTCGTATGTATCTTGCAAATCTCTATGTCTCCCTCCTTGACTAGATCGCGGATGGAATTGAAGCGTCTTTTGATGTGCTTTGTTCTCTTGTGAAACCTGGATTCCTTCGCCAAGGCTATTGCTCCAGTGTTGTCACAAAAGATTTTCATTGGACCCGATGCACTAGGTATTACACCTAGATAGGATATGAACTCCTTCATCCAGACTCCTTTATTTGCTACTTCTGAAGCAGCTATGTATTCCGCTTCACATGTAGATCCCGCCACGACACTCTGCTTGGAACTGCACCAACTGACAGCTCCACCGTTCAATAAAAATACATATCCGGTTTGTGACTTAGAGTCATTCGGATAAGTGTCAAAGCTAGAATCGACGTAACCGTTTACGACGAGCTCTTTGTCACCTCATACACGAGAAACATATCCTTTGTCCTTTTCAGGTATTTCAGGATGTTCTTGACCGCTGTCCGGTGATCCACTCCTGGATGATTTCGGTACCTCCCTGCTAGACTTATAGCAAGGCACACATCAGGTCTGGTACACATCATTGCATACATGATAGATCCTATGGCTGAGGCATAGTGAATGACTTTCATTTTCTCTCTATCTTCTGCAGTGGTCGGGCATTGAGTCTTACTCAACTTCATACCCTGTAACACATGCAAGAACCCTTTCTTCGACTCATCCATTTTGAACTTCTTCAAAACTTTATCAAGGTATGTGCTTTGTGAAAGTCCAATTAAGCGTCTTGATCTATCTCTATAGATCTTGATGCCTAATATATAAGCAGCTTCATTGAGGTCTTTCATTGAAAAACTTTTATTAAAGTATCCTTTTATGCTATCCAGAAATTCTATATCATTTCCAATCAACAATATGTCATCCACATATAATATCAAAAATGCTACAGAGCTCCCACTCACTTTCTTGTAAATACAGGCTTCTCCAAAAGTCTGTATAAAGCCATATATTTTGATCACCTCATCAAAGCGTATATTCCAACTCCGAGATGCTTGCACCAGTCCATAGATGGATCGCTGGAGCTTGCATACTTTGTTAGCACCTTTTGGATCAACAAAACCTTCTCGTTGCATCATATACAATTCTTCTTTGAGATATCCATTCAGGAATGCAGTTTTGACATCCATTTGCCATATTTCATATTCATAAAATGCGGCAATTGCTAACATGATTCGGACAGACTTAAGCATCGCTACATGTGAGAAAGTCTCATCGTAGTCAACTCCTTGAACTTGTCGAAACCCTTTCGCGACAAGTCGAGCTTTGTAAACAGTAACATTACCGTCTGCGTCGGTCTTCCTCTTGAAGATCCATTTATTTTCGATGGCTTGCCGATCATCGGGCAAGTCAACCAAAGTCCACACTTTGTTCTCATACATGGATCCCATCTCAGATTTCATGGCCTCAAGCCATTTTGCGGAATCTGGGCTCATCTTCGCTTCCTCATAGTTCGTAGGTTCATCATGGTCTAGTAACATGACTTCCAGAACTGGGTTGCCGTACCACTCTGGTGCGGAATGTACTCTGGTTGATCTACGACGTTCAGCAGAAACTTAATCTGAAGATTCATGATCATCATCATCAGCTTCCTCACTAATTGGTGTAGGAATCACTGGAACAATTTTCTGTGATGTACTACTTTCCAATTCAGGAGAAGGTACAATTACCTCATCAATTTCTACTGTCCTCCCACTCACTTCTTTCGAGAGAAACTCCTTCTCTAGAAAGGATCCATTCTTAGCAACGAATATCTTGCCTTCGGATCTGTGATAGAAGGTGTACCCAACAGTCTCTTTTGGGTATCCTATGAAGACACATTTCTCCGACTTGGGTTCGAGCTTACTAGGTTGAAGCTTTTTCACATAAGCATCGCAGCCCCAAACTTTAAGAAACGACAATTTTGGTTTCTTGCCAAACCATAGTTCATAAGGTGTCGTCTCAACGGATTTAGATGGTGCCCTATTTAACGTGAATGCAGCTGTCTCTAAAGCATAACCCCAAAACAATAGTGGTAAATCGGTAAGAGACATCATAGATCGCACCATATCCAATAAAGTACGGTTACGACGTTCGGACACACCATTACGCTGTGGTGTTCCGGGTGGCGTGAGCTGTGAAACTATTCCACATTGTTTCAAATGAAGACCAAACTCGTAACTTAAAAATTCTCCTCCACGACCAGATGGTAGAAACTTTATTTTCTTGTTACGATGATTCTCTACTTCACTCTCAAATTCTTTGAACTTTTCAAATCTTTCAGACTTGTGTTTCATTAAGTAGATATACCCATATCTGCTCAAATCATCAGTGAAGGTCAGAAAATAACGATACCCGCCGCGAGCTTCAACACCCATTGGTCCGCGTACATCAGTATGTATGATTTCCAACAAATATGTTGCTCGCTCCATAGTTCCAGAGAACGGAGTTTTAGTCATCTTTCCCATGAGGCATGGTTCGCAAGCACCAAATGATTCATAATCAAGTGATTCCAAAAGTCCATTACTATGGAGTTTCTTCATGCGCTTTATACCAATATACCTAAACGGCAGTGCCACAAATAAGTTGCACTATCATTGTTAACCTTGCATCTTTTGGCTTCAATATTATGAATATGTGTATCACTACAATCGAGATCCAACAAGAATAGACCACTCTTCAAGGGTGCATGACCATAAAAGATATTATTCATAAAAATAGAACAACCATTATTCTCTGATTTAAATGAATAACCGTCTCGCAATAAACAAGATCTAGATATAATGTTCATGATCAACGCTGGCACCAAATAACAATTATTTAGGTCTAAAACTAATCCCGAAGGTAGATGTAGATGTAGTGTGCCGACGACGATCACATCGACTTTAGAACCATTTCCCACGCGCATCGTCACCTCGTCCTTAGCTAATCTTCGTTTAATCCGTAGTCCCTGATCGAGTTACAAATATTAGCAACCGAACCGGTATCAAATACCCAGGTACTACTACGAGCATTAGTAAGGTACACATCAATAACATGTAGATCACATATACCTTTGTTCACCTTGCCATCCTTCTTATCCGCCAAATACTTGGGGCAGTTCCGCTTCCAATGTCCAGTCCCTTTGCAGTAGAAGCACTCAGTTTCAGGCTTGGCTCCAGACTTGGGTTTCTTCGTGGGAGTAGCAACTGAGTTGCTATTCTTCTCTAAGTTCCCCTTCTTTCCCTTGCCCTTTTTCTTGAAACTAGTGGTCTTGTTAACCATCAACACTTGATGATCCTTTTTGTTTTCTACCTCCGCAGCCTTGAGCATAGCGAAGAGCTCGGGAATTGTTTTCTGCATCCCTTGCATATTATAGTTCATCACGTAGCCTTTATAGATTGGTGGCAGTGATTGAAGAACTCTATCAATAACACTATCCTCGTCAACTTTGAAACCAAGTTGAGTCATATGATTGTAGTACCTAGACATTCTGAGCAAGTGTTCACTGATAGGACTATTCTCCTCCATCTTGCAGCTGTAGAACTTATTGGAAATCTCATATTTCTCAATCCGGGCATTTGCTTGAAATATTAACTTCAACTCCTGGAACATCTCATATGGTCCATGACGTTCAAAACGTCGTTGAAGTCCCGGTTCTAAGCCGTAAAGCATGGCACACTGAACTATCATGTAGTCATCAGACCGCGTCTGCCAGACGTTCAAAGCATCTACATTGGCAGGAGGGGGCTTGTCACCTAGCGGTGCTTCAAGAACATAATTCTTCTGTGCAACAATGAGGATAATCCTCAAGTTACGGACCTAGTCCGTGTAATTGCTACCATCATCTTTCAACTTAGCTTTCTCTAGGAATGCATTAAAATTCAAAGGAACGGTAGCACGGGCCATTGATCTACAACAACATAGATATGCAAAAACTAAGTTCATGATAAATTAAAGTTCAATTAATCATATTCCTTAAAGAACTCCCACTTAGATAGACACCCCTCTGGTCATCTAAATGATCACGTGATCCAAATCAACTAAACCATGTCCATCATCACGTGAGATGGAGTAGTTTCAATGGTGAACATCTTATGTTGATCATATCTACTATATGATTCACGCTCAACCTTTCGGTTTCCAGTGTTCCGAGGCCATATCTGCATATGCTAGGCACGTCAAGTTTAACCCGAGTATTCTGCGTGTGCAAAACTGGCTTACACCCGTTGTATTTGAACGTAGAGCTTATCACTCCTGATCATTACGTGGTGTCTCGGCACAACGAACTTTCGAAACAGTGCATACTCAGGGAGAACACTTATACCTTGAAATTTAGTAAGGGATCATCTTATAATGCTACCGTCGCTCTAAGAAAAATAAGAAGCATAATAAGATAAACATCACATGCAATCAAAATATGTGACATGATATGGCCATCATCATCTTGTGCTTTTGATCTCCATCTCCAAAGCACTGTCATGATCACCTTCGTCACCGACGCGACACCTTGATCTCCATCGTAGCATCGTTGTCGTCTCGCCAACTATTGCTTCTACGACTATCGCTACCGCTTAGTGTAAAGTAAAGCAATTACATGGCGATTGCATTTCATACAATAAAGCGACAACCATATGGCTCCTGCCAGTTGCCGATAACTTTACAAAACATGATCATCTCATACAAAATCGTATAACTCATCATGTCTTGACCATATCACATCACAACATGCCCTGCAAAAAAAGTTAGACGTCCTCTACTTTGTTGTTGCAAGTTTTACGTGGCTGCTACGTGCTTAGCAAGAACCGTTCTTACCTACGCATACAAAAAACCACAACGATGTTTCGTCAAGTGTGCTGTTTTAACCTTCACAAGGATCGGGCGTAGCCACACTCGATTCAGCTAAAGTGAGAGAGACAGACACCCGCCAGTCACCTTTAAGCAATGAGTGCTCATAACGGTGAAACCAGTCTCGCGTAAGCGTACGCGTAATGTCGGTCCGGGCCGCTTCATCTCACAATACCGCCAAAGCAAAGTATGACATGCTGGTAAGCTGTATGACTAGTATCGCCCACAACTCATTGTGTTCTACTCGTGCATATCATCTATGCATAGAACTGGCTCATGATGCCACTGTTGGGGAACGTAGTATTTTAAAATTTTCCTACGATCACGCAAGATCTATCTACCAGATGCATAGCAACGAGACGGAGAGTGTGTCTACATACCCTCGTAGACCGGGAGCGGAAGCGTCAAGTGACGCGGTTGATGTAGTCGAACTTCTTCGCGATCCAACCGATCAAGCACCAAACGTACGGCACCTCCGCGTTCAGCACACGTTCAGCTTGATGACGTCCCACGAGCTCTTGATCCAGTTGAGCTTCACGGGAGAGTTTCATCAGCACGACGGCGTGGTGATGGATATGATGAAGTTATCGACGCAGGGCTTCGCCTAAGCAATGCGACAGTATGACCGAGGTGTGTTTCTGTGGAGGGGGCACTGCACACGGCTAAAACAATTCAACTTGTGTGTCTTTGGGTGCCCCCTGCCCCCGTATATAAAGGAGCAATGGGGAGAGGCCGGCCGGCCCCTTGTGGCGCGCCTAGGAGGTGAAATCCTACTAGGAATAGGATTGCAATCCTATTCCTAGTAGGAACTACCAAAAGGGAGAAGGGGGAAAGGAAGGAGAGGGAGAAGGAGAAGGGAAGGGGCGCCGGCCCCCCTCCTTCCTTGTCCAATTCGGACCAAGGGGTGGGGGGTGCGTGGCCCAGCCCTGGCCCTCCTTCCCTCTTTCTCCTACGGCCCATAGCTTCCCTAGAGGTTCCGGTAACCCCCACGGTACTCCGGTAAATTCCGAAACTTCACGGAACACTTCCGGTGTCCGAATATAGTCGTCCAATATATCAATCTTTACGTCTCAGACATTCCGAGACTCCTCGTCATGTCCGTGATCTCATCCAGGACTCCGAACTACCTTAGGTACATCAAATATCATAAATTCATAATACCGATCGTCATCAAACATTAAGCGTGCGGACCCTACGGGTTCGAGAACTATGTAGACATGACCGAGACTCATCTCCGGTCAATAACCAATAGCGGAACATGGATGCTCATATTGTCTCCTACATATTCTACGAAGATCTTTATTGGTCAAACCGCATAACAACATACGTTGTTCCTTTTGTCATCGGTATGTTACTTGCCCGAGATTCGATCGTCGGTATCTCTATACCTAGTTCAATCTCATTACCGGCAAGTCTCTTTACTCGTTCCGTAATACATCATCTTGTGACTAACTCATTAGTCATTTTCTTGCAAGGCTTATTATGATGTGCATTACCGAGAGGGCCTAGAGATACCTCTCCGACACTCGGAGTGACAAATCCTAGTCTTGATCTATGCCAACACCACGAATACTTTCGAAGACACCTGTAGAGCATCTTTATGATCACCCAGTTACGTTGTGACGTTTGATAGCACACAAGGTGTTCCTACGGTATTCGGGAGTTGCATAATCTCATAGTCATAGGAACATGTATAAGTCATGAAGAAAGCAATAGCAATAAAACTAAATGATCATAGTGCTAAGCTAACTGATGGGTCTAGTCCATCACATCATTCTCCTAATGATGTGATCCCGTTGATCAAATGACAACTCATTTCTTGTCACACCCTGATTTTCATGTCACATTGCTTGAGCTAATTCTCATGTTAAAAATGTGGATTTACAAAAACTTTTGAGTGTTTTTGACTTCCCTTGATTTGACTTTTTTCTGCTGTTTGCTAGTGCTCTAAAAAATCAAATAAATCCTCCAACTCTTATACTTCATTTCCTTGGTCCAAAACCTTTTCCCAATGATCATGCCATGTGTATAGACCAGCATAGAATTTTCTTATAAAAATATTTTGGCCAAATAGTATTTTCTAAACTTAGTTTTCCAAAAACCCCTGAATTGAGGTTTGCACTGCAAGTACCTTATTTATGGTGTGAAAAATCTTTCCAAAAGTATATTTGAATCCTATTAGGTATAGGACTCCCAAAAACCACAAAATTATAATTTTAAAAGTTATTTTTATATTTTATTTAAAAGCTTTTTCTTAAGGCCAGAAATGGTCTTTAATAGGGAAAAATTATATAACTATTTCAAAAATATTTGCCAAAATTCAGGGAGACTCATGGGACATATATTGTCCATATACAAGAGTTTCAGCACATGGTCATGTTCAAAATATTGGGCAAATCCTTCCAAAACCCTTTCTGGATATTTCAAGCTTTTGAAATATTTACAAAGGGAATATTCTCCAAAAATTCCAGGGAAATTCTATCATGTCAAATATGACATATTTGATGATATTGCAAAGCCTCATGCCTTGAAGATCAAGGGAACATCATATAATCCCCTCAAAACCATTCTATCCATATTTGAAGTTTGAGCAACTTTACATTGCCAAACTTGTCCAAATGCTCTCAAACATAGTGCACATGCTATAATGGCCTAATAAGGCATCTATGCCAAATGGCACAAGTTTTGGAGAATCATAACTTGGTCTAAGTACCCCAAAACCATTTCTGTTCAAATTCAAATTTGAACAACTTTACATTACCAACTTTTTACCTAGGGCTTCAAACTTTGTGGGCATGATCATAGCCCCAAATGATGATGCTACACCAAGTGGTGCATCAAGGGGAGATGATTAGCTTGACTCAAACAAGGTGAAACCATTTCTGTTGATTTTAAGGGTTCACCAAAGTTACATTGGCAACTTTGCACAAATGATCTCAAATTTGGTGGAAGGCCCTAATTATATGTGACATTTGATCCTGTTAAGTCCCATGTCAAGTGGAGGTCATTTGCCTCCCCAAAACCTGATCAAACACCTACTGCAAGTTTGCCAAAACCATTGGTTGGACCCCTTTTACTATTTCCCTTTACCTCAAATTCTTACCACAACTTCCCCTAGTCCTATTCTACCTCCAGTAACTCTCCTCTGCCTTAGCTCAATTATTGCAAGGGGGTAAAACCCCAATTCCTACTGCTGGACAGCAGTTTTCGCCTTCTTCCTCACCTCCCTCCTCATTCCAGTGGCTCCCTAGAGCATCCAAGGCCACAGGACATTTCTTTACTACTCCCTCTACCCTCTGGACACCGTTGGCCACGCCCTGGATGCCAGGCCATGCCAATGGTAGCCAAAAGCACGCTCTGGAGCGCGCTACAGTGCTCTGGAGCACTGCAGCCGCCCCCCAATCACCAGTCCCGACAGCCTTGGGCCTCCCCCTCATGTCCCCCGAGGCTGCCTCGACGTCCACGACACGCCCCGCTGTCGGCCTTATCCTCCCCTGCCCTCCTCCTCTCTCCACGAGCTTGCCCAAGCGCGTCCATGCACGAAGCTCATGGTGTACCGCGGCTGCGCCTATATAAAGCCTCCCCCCGAGCATCCCTTGCCTCTTCTGGATCCTCCTCTCTCCTGCGAACCCTCTGGACAAGCCAGCCCTCCCCCTGGTCCTCTCTTCCTCCCTCCATGGCCGGAATGTCGCCGTCGGCCTCCTCCCGAATTTGCTCCCTGTGGCCTCCCTCTTCTCTGTTGGCCACCAGGAGGAGAACGGCCACTGGTCTGCGGAGCTCTCCGTCCCCTCGCCGCCTCTTCTCGTGCCCCGTGGTGCCCGCGCCACCTCCGCCCGACGAGGCCGCCCGCCATGGCCGGTGCGGGAGGCGCTCCGGCCCCTCCCCTGCCGCCCCAAGGGACCTCCGCGACGCGCCGTACCCTGGGGGCCCCTCCGGTGGCCGCGCCCTGGCCAAAGGCGGCCTGTGCCGCCGGGAGGGCGAGCGCCGGCCGGCGCGCACCCGTGGCACCGAGCCCCTCCGTCACGGGCGCGGGAGGAAGGGGACGACCCTGCGGGTGGGGCCCGCAGGCCAGCGACCCCGGAGGCCGGCCCACTTGTTTAAGTGGAGGCGGGGCAGCAGACGACGCTTCCCCCGCGCGGAGGCGCACTCTGCGAGGACGTCTTCGGCGTCACCATCTCTCCTCGCGCAGCCGAGCCGCTGGGCCGGCCTACCGTCTATCCCTCGCCATGCGCACAGTAAAAGGGTATAAGCCCTTTTCTCTTTCCCTTTTCTTTTTCTGTGAACTTCAAAAATGCCTAAACAATTCATTTGAACTCCAAACTTGATGATTCAAATTTCCTATGGCTCCATAAATCATGCTCTATCACATGGTGCAACATGCACACTATTCCAGAGACATTTCCTTCACACATATTTATCAAATGCCAATATATCATTTTCTGTGATGAACTTTAGAAAATCACGGAGAGCTCAATTTTGATCCAAATGCAGTGGTTCAAATTCCTAGATGCTTGTCATATCCAAACTTAGTTTTGCAACATTTTTATTAATACTTTCTGTACCCCACCAATTATTGAGCCATTTCTTCATATTTATCAGCTTTGCAAAATCCTAGGAAATTCATTTGAATTCCAAATCTAGTGAAACCAACTCCTAGATGCTTCTAAAATCATGACTTGTTGATGGGTGCCTTGGCTCATCATTCAAGAAAATATTTCTGTATACTTCTTCCAAATCCATAAACCCCTTGGTTCTAGCACATTGAAATGATCCAAGCTATTCATTGATCCAATACCTATGAAACCACCTTGGTTATTTTTCATATGACCAGAGGTATCCTAGAAAAGTCCAACTCCTATTTTTAGAGCACTTTTATTCTTGCTTTGATTGTGTTGCTTATTATGATTGTTTCCATCGTTAGTTGACGAAATAAACAGAATACTCGGAGTTGGACCAGAAGGTTTGAAGACTCGGGAGAATAAGGCAAGCAACCCTTTGACCATGTCCGAGAAACTTTTTATGCATGTCTCATAGCACCTTGTTATCTATGCATCGGAATCATGTTGAGGTGGAGACCACTTTGGTTGCTACCTTTGTTACTTACTGTTGAAACTTGCATCAAACATGACCCTATCTTCCTATGAGGGTTATGTGGGTGGGAGTAGATAGATGTATACTATAGTAGTTGGCTACGCAAAATGGGTCAGGGTTATGCATTGAGTGAAACAAGTGTGGTCTGACATACTTGCAAACGACCCAGAGGGTGCCATTAATGCCCCTGGGAGATAATGAGAAACTAGGGCACTACTTGGTGAAGAAGTAGTGTGCCGAGGCTTGATGAGAGTGTTGTTTACAGAGATGGATTAGATTTATGTGTGACTACCGTCCCAACCAAACATGCGCAACCACTCTACCCTTATATGGGAAATGGCATTATTGATTACCTAGGTCGATACTAGCATGGTGCCCGCATTACTAGTGACGGGGGTGACATGAGGTCACTCTCGGGACGGGGTCGTGCTTGGATAGGCGGCCATGACTGTCTTTACAGGGCACCGGACACACCGTTGGTACCCCGTGCTTGTGGTATGTGATGAATATGGGAGCGAGTCTCCACAATTATTAAGATGTGAATGTGGGGCACGAGGATTGCTACCAATCGAGTGGACTCTGTATTAGTGTCGTCTAGGGAAAGATAGTGATCGGGTGCTTACACCGGGTACTTGAGGTACCGCGGGTCATGGATGTCACGGAAGTTCCCCGGATCTTGTGGGTAAAGTTTGTGGGTAAAGTGTGCAACCTCTGCAGAGTGTCAAACTATTCGAATAGCCGTGTCCGCGGTCAAGGACAGTTGGGTGGTGCTACTTAGACTATGTCCATAAGTTTCTGGGAAACAACACGATTCAGAGATATTGATGATGTGATTGTGAGAAAGTCACAATGAGCTTGAGTATGAGTTGATTACACTCTTTCTCGATAATGATGTCTGTGACCTCCTGATACTTGTTACAGACTCACGCATGCCCATGTTATATGTTGATCATACTTGCATATGAAAAACTAGCTTTCCGCAAAACAGCCAACTTAGCAGTAGAGCCTTGCATAATTATTCTGTCATCACACTTGGGTTGCTTGCGAGTACATTCAATGTACTCATTGGCTTGCCACTAGTTATTTTATTGGCCAGGCAGGAGAGAACAGGATATGATGAAGATTTCTTGGTGACGAGCATGCGAGCTAGGACGCTTCCCAGTCAGAATGCCTGTAGGGTTAAAGGCAGATGGCATGGGTCCATGTTGTTATTAAAGATTTCCGCTGCAATGTTATACTCAAGACTTGACCATTATGGTCCTATTTGTGTAATACGGTATGTATGGATGTAAGACTCTTGTTATTCAGCTTCTGTGTGTTCAGTGAGCATTGATCTCTGGGATCACTGTACACGTGCATTCGGTGATCACGACTTATGAGTCGGGGTCCCCACAGAGCTGGCATCAGAGCCATCCTGACTGTAGGAAGCCTTAGTTAGCATGGTCGTTAGTTAGGGTAAAACTATTTTTAAAAAACTATTACTAGTTTTCAAAACTATCTATACTTCTCTTCCCTTCTCAGTTTTTCGAAAACTAGGCTATACTTGATCTCTTCCCCTTCAAAACCTTGGTCGCTAGAACCCTTATGCCCCTGACCACTGGATTTTCTGTAATCCTCGTGGAATGCACCTTGCCAAACACTCACCCACCTCTTCTGAACGCAAGATTGGTGACACCACGACAAGATGATACCAACAGAAATTACATCCTCGGTGGATGAGGACATGATGACCCAGAAGATGGTGACACCTTTGACAGTGCCCCAAGAAGATGCAACATAGGCCTATGATGACCAGGGTATAGGTTATGCAAAATCACGATATGCATCGCTAATAGAGTAGTCCTGTCACTACCGTTGTTGTATCGACAACCACCGGTGGATGAGAACCTCGCCATTTGGTCCGCCTCACCATAGTGAGCAGGAAGACGGTTCTCCTCGTCCCCCGCTCTTGGTGTCGATGTTTTCAACAACAAAACCAACATGTTGGACCTCTATTATGCCTTGTTATTGTCATTGCATACGGATCGCCTACCTGGTACCCTCGACGCCCCAGAAGGCCCAAGGGATCGTCATGGTTAAAGAGACAAGAGAAGACCAAGTCAACGCCAGCTACAAGGAGGCACCTTCACCACCTCACCTCATCAGGCGAGAAGTTGTTGAAGATTCTTCAGGCTCAACCTAGATCGTTCATCAAGCAACTACAAGGGGCATAGCAACACCTGAGGAAGCTCAGAAGACTGCACGAGGCACAAGTCACGACACTGAGTCCGAGAACCCCTAGGGTAGGATGAGTCGTGTACCCCCTATGCGCAGTCGAGTCCGTATGATGGTTCGAATAGAACCATGATTGTGAGTTGCTTGCTTTTTTTTTGTTTGTGTTTTGATATAAGTCGCACTTTTGCCCCAGGCAACAAGTGCATGGCTATATCACCTTCCTTGCCTTGTTTCTTTTGTTTCGGCCTTTTTGCACCTGTTTGTTGCATCTGCACTATAGAACCCCCTTTAGGCATTTCCCTCCTCTACGCTGCTTCTTCCCTCTATTCTCTCTCTCCCCAACTGAAGACCCGCAAGACAAGATGCACCAAGGATTCTACCTCAGCAACCAACTGGCACTGAAGACTTCTGCTACAACCTCCATGACCAAGTGCAACCCCGTAGAATTATGTCTAACCCTCCAGACTAGTAACCCATTCCTAGACCCCTTGAGACTTCACAAGACACTCCAGCACGAATCCTTAACCATGTGCCTAACCCATAGTAAAGCGAGAGAACCAGTTAAGCCTTTATAACCTTGCACAACACTGGGTTCGTAATGGAACTAGTGGACACAATGAGTGAGCACCTTTTCATCCTAATATAGCACGAGAACTGACGATGCCATAGATAGACCAGTTCGAGGATATTGGACAGATGACTTGGTGGCTTTATGTCAGTGACTTCGAGGAATTATATGAGACCTTGGTAGATTGTGAGGTTTTTATATTGGTGGGATCATGACTTTGGGGAAGTATGTAGAGGTACCCGTTGGGCATGAGATTTGGATTTATGTAGGTGATTCTGGTTGGTATAGATGTTGTATATGTCTGCATGGGTTGGAGTAAATTGGATTTGGATCGATGATCTTGATCATGATACCATGCTTCTCGGTGGACAATAACCTAGGAGATTGGATTATTTGTCGGAGTTGATTTAGGGATCTATATAATCATGACCTTGGAGTTTACTTGACCCGGATGATGAGAATTTGGTGGACTTACTATCATAATGCATAGTCCTTCCAAGTGTTTGGGTATTATAGGGACTTGAGATCTTGTGGAACACCGTAGACATCGGATTTGTAGAATTGTTGGATTATGTGGAGATTGATGGAAATTACCGGGCTATTGGAGTTGATCTATAGGAAGGAAACAAAATCTTGGAGTGGCATATGACGTGTTTCCTTAGAATAGAGGTGCATTGTTATGAGCCTTGCAAGAATAGGTTGAGTGCTTGGATTATGGAGTTTAATTTAGGCTTAGCAGCTTGTATGACCTACCCATGGATTTTAGGGGTAGACATACATATGGATTTGGGGTTCGTAGACAAGTATAATTTTGTTAGACCGTCTCTTGAGAGTCATGAGGACATGTATGGCATGAGTGGTGATTGAAGTTGGTCTATGCGAGAAGATGCTTTTTCGTTCGGAGTACTAGATAGAGCTAATGGCATCTCAGAAACCGTGCTTAAGGATAAGATGATATAAGTTCACTCACTCACTAGAATCCTTGAAACCCTTAAGCCCCACCAAGCCATAACCTGGTCAGATTCCGACCACGGGCCTTGGCTCTAAGTCGGGAAGGCCTCTGCAAGTACTCAGCAGAGACCACCACCAATACCCCAGCTTACCTTGCGTACCCCCATGGACCTCATGGAGTGATTGGACAAGTTGGGTAACGTCATTATTTGATGGCCCGCTTGTCTGCCCGAAGACAAAAGAAGAGACAGACAACTCGATAGAAGACATTTGAAGACCGCCCTGTCAAGAAGGAAGATCTACATCAACCGCCGTCATCAAGAAGTAAACTTCCGCGTCGAAGACCGGTCGTATCTGTAAACCACTCCTCTCAAAGGAACCGAGCATTTCCGTGTCGAAGGAACGCTCACACCAAGATGTATCAAGACTTGAAGGCACGATTCTGGTGGCACGGGATGAAAAGAGAGATTGCAACCTATGTTGCAAAGTGTGATGTGTGCCAAAGGGTCAAGGCTGAATATGAGCGACCCGCTGGATTGCTTCAACCACTCAAGGTTCCTGAGTGGAAGTGGGATAAAGTCGGAATGGACTTCGACACGGGATTACCAAGGTCAGATAGAGGACATGACTCTATCTGGGTCATAGTCGATCATTTGACCAAGGTGGCCCATTTCATTCCTGTCAGGACCACTTATGATGGCAACCGGCTGGCAGCTCTCTACATCGACCAAATTGTAAGTCTTCACGGCATTCCCAAGGAGATTGTGTCAGATCGAGGAACCCAGTTCACCTCAAGGTTCTGGAAGAAGTTCCAAGAAGCCTTGGGAACCAAGTTGTCTTTCAGCACGGCTTTCCACCCACAAACCGGAGGTCAGACAGAACGAGTCAATCAGATTCTCGAAGACTTGCTCCGAGCCTGTGTCTTGGCATATGGAGCCAAGTGGGAGGATTGTCTCCCTTTTTGCCGAGTTCTCCTATAACAATAGTTACCAATCGAGCCTTCAGATGGCACCATTTGAGGTGTTGTACGGACACAGATGTCGCACACCCCTCAACTGGTCAGAGACTGGAGAAGGGCTAGTCTTTGGACCGGATATTCTCCGCACAGCAGAAGAGCAAGTCCAACTAGTCGGAGAGCGTTTGAAGGCAGCCAAGTCAAGGCAAAAGAGCTATGCTGACACTCACCGTCGGGACATGAGTTTCCATGTCGGGGACCGTGTGTACCTGCGGGTAACTCCTCTGAAGGGAACCAAGCGTTTCCACGTCAAGGGGAAGCTTGCACCAAGGTTCATTGGACCCTTTTAGATCACTGCACGACGAGGAGAAGTGGCTTACCAGTTGGAACTACTACCCGAGCTATCCGGTGAGCACAATGTATTCCATGTGTCACAACTCCGGAAATGTCTCCAAGTTCCAGACAAGCCTAATCTCTACAAGGATGTTGATCACCAAGCCGTTGATCTGCAGCCTGATTTGACCTACCGCGAGAAGCCATCCGCATTTTGGACGAAGCAGAACGACGGACGCGAAGCCATACCATCAAGCACTTCAGGATTCCAAGGAGCACCACTCGGAAGCAGAACCAACAAGAAGAAGTGAAGACTACCCCGTATCCAAGACTCCGCCTTTCTTTCCACGCCTAGTCTGGGAATCTCGGGGACGAGATTCTTGTAAAGGGGGTAGGTCTGTCACACCCTGATTTTCATGTCACATTGCTTGAGCTAATTATCATGTTAAAAATGTGGATTTACAAAAACTTTTGAGTGTTTTTGACTTTCCTTGATTTGACTTTTTTCTGTTGTTTGCTAGTGCTCTAAAAAATCAAATAAATCCTCCAACTCTTATACTTCATTTCCTTGGTCCAAAACCTTTTCCCAATGATCATGCCATGTGTATAGACCAGTATAGAATTTTCTTATAAAAATATTTTGGCCAAATAGTATTTTCTAAAGTTAGTTTTCCAAAAACCCCTGAATTGAGGTTTGCACTGCAAGTACCTTATTTAGGGTGTGAAAAATCTTTCAAAAAGTATATTTGAATCCTATTAGGTATAGGACTCCCAAAAACCACAAAATTATAATTTTAAAAGTTATTTTTATATTTTATTTTAAAAGCTTTTTCTTCAGGCCAGAAATGGTCTTTAATAGGGAAAAATTATTTAACTATTTCAAAAATATTTTCCAAAATTCAGGGAGACTCATGGGACATATATTGTCCATATACAAGAGTTTCAGCACATGGTCATGTTCAAAATATTGGGCAAATCCTTCCAAAACCCTTTCTGGATATTTCAAGCTTTTGAAATATTTACAAAGGGAATATTCTCCAAAAATTCCCGGGAAATTCTATCATGTCAAATATGACATATTTGATGATCTTGCAAAGCCTCATGCCTTGAAGATCAAGGGAACATCATATAATCCCCTCAAAACCATTCTGTCCATATTTGAAGTTTGAGCAACTTTACATTGCCAAACTTGTCCAAATGCTCTCAAACTTGGTGCACATGCTATAATGGCCTAATAAGGCATCTATGCCAAATGGCACAAGTTTTGGAGAAGCATAACTTGGTCTAAGTACCCCGAAACCATTTCTGTTCAAATTCAAATTTGAACAACTTTACATTACCAACTTTTTACCTGGGGCTTCAAACTTTGTGGGCATGATCATAGCCCCAAATGATGATGCTACACCAAGTGGTGCATCAAGGGGAGATGATTAGCTTGACTCAAACAAGGTGAAACCATTTCTATTGATTTCTAGGGTTCACCAAAGTTACATTGGCAACTTTTGCCAAATGATCTCAAATTTGGTGGAAGGCCCTAATTATATGTGACATTTGATCCTGTTAAGTCCCATGTCAAGTGGAGGTCATTTGCCTCCCCAAAACCTGATCAAACACCTTCTGCAAGTTTGCCAAAACCATTGGTTGGACCCCTTTTACTATTTCCCTTTACCTCAAATTCTTACCACAGCTTCCCCTAGTCCTATTCTACCTCCAGTAACTCTCCTCTGCCTTAGCTCAATTATTGGAAGGGGGTAAAACCCCAATTCCTACTGCTGGACAGCAGTTTTCACCTTCTTCCTCACCTCCCTCCTCATTCCAGTGGCTCCCTAGAGCATCCAAGGCCACAGGCCATTTCTTTACTACTCCCTCTACCCTCTGGACACCGTTGGCCATGCCCTGGACGCCAGGCCATGCCAATGGCAGCCAAATGCACGCTCTGGAGCGCGCTACAGTGCTCTGGAGCACTGCAGCCGCCCCCCAATCACCAGTCCCGACAGCCTTGGGCCTCCGCCTCGTGTCCCCCGAGGCTGCCTCTACATCCACGACACGCCCCGCTGTCGGACTTATCCTCCCCTGCCCTCCTCCTCTCTCCACGAGCTTGCCCGAGCGCGTCCATGGACGAAGCTCACGGTGCACCGCGGCTGCGCCTATATAAAGCCTCCCCCCGAGCATCCCTTGCCTCTTCTGGATCCTCCTCTCTCCTGCGAACCCTCTGGACAAGCCAGCCCTCCCCCTGGTGCTCTCTTCCTCCCTCCATGGCCGGAATGTCGCCGTCGGCCTCCTCCCGAATTTGCTCCATGTGGCCTCCCTCTTCTCTGTTGGCCACCAGGAGGAGAACGGCCACTGGTCTGCGGAGCTCTCCGTCCCCTCGCTGCCTCTTCTCGTGCCCCGTGGTGCCCGCGCCACCTCCGCCCGACGAGGCCGCCCGCCATGGCCGGTGCGGGAGGCGCTCCGGCCCCTCCCCTGCCGCCCCAAAGGACCTCCGCGACGCGCCGTACCCTGGGGGCCCCTCCGGTGGCCGCGCCCTGGCCAAAGGCGGCCTGTGCCGCCGGGAGGGCGAGCGCCGGCCGGCGCGCACCCGAGGCATCGAGCCCCTCCGTCGCGGGCGCGGGAGGAAGGGGACGACCCTGCGGGTGGGGCCCGCAGGTCAGCGACCCCGGAGGCCGGCCCACTTGTTTAAGTGGAGGCGGGGCAGCAGACGCCGCTTCCCCCGCGCGAAGGCGCACTCTGCGAGGACGTCTTCGACGTCACCATCTCTCCCCGCGCAGCCGAGCCGCTGGGCCGGCCCACCGTCTATCCCTCGCCCTGCGCACAGTAAAAGGGTATAAGCCCTTTTCTCTTTCCCTTTTCTTTTTCTGTGAACTTCAAAAATGCCTAAACAATTCATTTGAACTCCAAACTTGATGATTCAAATTTCCTATGGCTCCATAAATCATGCTCTATCACATGGTGCAACATGCACATTATTCCAGAGACATTTCCTTCACACATATTTATCAAATGCCAATATATCATTTTCTGTGATGAACTTTAGAAAATCACAGAGAGCTCAATTTTGATCCAAATGCAGTGGTTCAAATTCCTAGATGCTTGTCATATCCAAACTTAGTTTTGGAACATTTTTATTAATACTTTCTGTACCCCACCAATTATTGAGCCATTTCTTCATATTTATCAGCTTTGCAAAGTCCTAGGAAATTCATTTGAATTCCAAATCCCGTGAAACCAACTCCTAGATGCTTCTAAAATCATGACTTGTTGATGGGTGCCTTGGCTCATCATTCAAGAAAATATTTCTGTATACTTCTTCCAAATCCATAAACCCCTTGGTTCCAGCACATTGAAATGATCCAAGCTATTCATTGATCCAATACCTACGAAACCACCTTGGTTATTTTTCATATGACCAGAGGTATCCTAGAAAAGTCCAACTCCTATTTTTAGAGAACTTTTATTCCTGCTTTGATTGTGTTGCTTATTATGATTGTTTCCATCGTTAGTTGACGAAATAAACGGAATACTCGGAGTTGGACCAGAAGGTTTGAAGACTCGGGAGAATAAGGCAAGCAACCCTTTGACCATGTCCGAGAAACTTTTTATGCATGTCTCATAGCACCTTGTTATCTATGCATCGGAATCATGTTGAGGTGGAGACCACTTCGGTTGCTACCTTTGTTACTTACTGTTGAAACTTGCATCAAACATGACCCTACCTTCCTATGAGGGTTATGTGGGTGGGAGTAGATAGATGTATACTATAGTAGTTGGCTACGCAAAATGGGTCAGGGTTATGCATTGAGTGAAACAAGTGTGGTCTGACATACTTTCAAACGACCTAGAGGGTGCCATTAATGCCCCTGGGAGATAATGAGAAACTAGGGCACTACTTGGTGAAGAAGTAGTGTGCCGAGGCTTGATAAGAGTGTTGTTTACAGAGATGGATTAGATTTATGTGTGACTACCGTCCCAACCAAACATGCGCAACCACTCTACCCTTATATGGGAAAGGGCATTATTGATTACCTAGGTCGATACTAGCATGGTGCCCGCATTACTAGTGACGGGGGTGACATGAGGTCACTCTCGGGACGGGGTCGTGCTTGGATAGGCGGCCATGACTGTCTTTACAGGGCACCGGACACACCGTTGGTACCCCGTACTTGTGGTATGTGATGAATATGGGAGCGAGTCTCCACAATTATTAAGATGTGAATGTGGGGCACGGGGATTGCTACCAATCGAGTGGACTCTGTGTTAGTGTCGTCTAGGGAAAGATAGTGATCGGGTGCTTACCCCGGGTACTTTAGGTACCGCTGGTCGTGGATGTCACGGAAGTTCCCCGGATCTTGTGGGTAAAGTGTGCAACCTCCGCAGAGTGTCAAACTATTCGAATAGCCGTGTCCGCGGTCAAGGACAGTTGGGTGGTGCTACTTAGACTATGTCCATAAGTTTCTGGGAAACAACACGATTCAGAGATATTGATGATGTGATTGTGAGAAAGTCACAATGAGCTTGAGTATGAGTTGATTACACTCTTTCTCGATAATGATGTCTGTGACCTCCTGATACTTGTTACAGACTCACGCATGCATGTTATATGTTGATCATACTTGCATATGAAAAACTAGCTTTCCGCAAAACAGCCAACTTAGCAGTAGAGCCTTGCATAATTATTATGTCATCACACTTGGGTTGCTTGCGAGTACATTCAATGTACTCATTGGCTTGCCACTGGTTATTTTATTGGCCAAGCAGGAGAGAACAGGATATGATGAAGATTTCTTGGTGACGAGCATGCGAGCTAGGACGCTTCCCAGTCAGAATGCCTGTAGGGTTAAAGGCAGATGGCATGGGTCCATGTTGTTATTAAAGATTTCCGCTGCAATGTTATACTCAAGACTTGACCATTATGGTCCTATTTGTGTAATACGGTATGTATGGATGTAAGACTCTTGTTATTCAGCTTCTGTGTGTTCAGTGAGCATTGATCTCTGGGATCACTGTACACGTGCATTCGGTGATCACGACTTACGAGTCGGGGTCCCCACATGTCTATGGCTAGGAAACATAGCCATCTTTGATCAAAGAGCTAGTCTAGTAGAGGCATACTAGGGACATGCTATTTTGTCTATGTATTCACACATGCACTAAGTTTCCGGTTAATACAATTCTAGCATGAATAAAAGACATTTATCATGATATAAGGAAATACAAATAACATCTTTATTATTGCCTCTAGGGAATATTTCCTTCACTTAAGTCGTGCCTCGACACGTGGGGGACATAGCCGCATACTGGGCATTACACTAACAAACATAATTTTCAATGTAATTCTCTTTATTGTGGCATGAATGTTCAGATCCGAAAGATTCAAGACAAAAGTCTATATTGACATCAGAAATAATAATACTTCAAGCATACTAACAAAGCAATCATGTCTTCTCAAAATAACATGGCTAAAGAAATTTATCCCTACAAAATCTTTTAGTCTGGCTATGCTCCCTCTTCATCACACAAAATATTCATATCATGCACAACCCCGGTTTCAACCAAGCAATTGTTTTCATACTCAAGTTTTTCAAACCTTTCAACTTTCATGCAATACATGAGCGTGAGCCATGGATATAGCATTATAGGTGGAATAGAATGGTGGTTGTGGAGAAGACAAAAAGGAGGAAGATAGTCTCACATTGACTAGGCGTACCAACGGGCTATGGATATGCCCATCAATAGATATCAATGTGAGTGAGTAGGGATTGCCATGCAACGGATTCACTAGAGCTAAAAATATATGAAAGCTCAACAAAAGAAACTAAGTGGGTGTGCATCCAACTTGCTTGCTCACGAAGATCTAGCGTATTTGAGGAAGCCCATCGTTGGAATATACAAGCCAAGTTCTATAATGAAAATTCCCACTAGTATATGAACGTGACTAAACATGAGACTCTCTATCATGAAGAACATGGTGCTACTTTGAAGCACAAGTGTGGAAAAAGATAGTAGCATTGTCCTTTTTTTCTTTTTCTTTTTCTTTTTTGTGCCTTTCTTTTTCTAGGCCTTTCCTTCCTTTTCTTCTTCTTTGGGACAATGCTCTAATAATGATGATCATCACACTTATATTGATTTACAACTCGATATTACAACTCGATACTAGAACAAAGTATGACTCTATATGAATGCCTCCGGCGGTGTACCGGGATGTGCAATGAATCAAGAGTGACATGTATGAAAAAGTATGCATGGTGGCTTTGCCATAAATACGATGTCAACTACATGATCTTGCATGGCAATATGACAATATGAAGCGTGTCATATGAACGGAATGGTGGAAAGTTGCATGGCAATATATCTCAGAATGGCTATGGAAATGCCATGATAGGTACATATGGTGGCTGTTTTGAGGAAGGTATATGGTGGCTGTTTTGAGGAAGGTATATAGTGGGTGTATGGTACCAGCAAAAGTTGCGCGGTACAAGAGAGGCTAGCAATGGTGGAAGGGTGAGAGTGCATATAATCCATGGACTCATCATTAGTCATAAAGAACTCATATACTTATTGCAAAAATTTACGAGTCATCAAAACAAAGCAATCAACGCATGCTCCCAGGGGGAGGTTGGTAGGAGTTAACCATCGCGCGCCCCCGACCTCCACACAAAGGATGACATTCTACAAATACCTCATGCTCTAACTTCGTCACATAGCGGTTCACCATACGTGCATGCTACGGGAATCACAAACTTTACCACAAGTATTTCTCAAATTCATAAGAACTCCACTAGCATGACTCTAATATCACTATCCCCATATCTCAAAACAATCATCAAGTATCAAACTTCTCATCATATTCAATGCACTTTGTATGAAAGTTTTTACTACATTTATCTTGGATGCCTATCATATTAGGACTAGTTTTATAACCAAAGCACATTACCAGGTTGTTCTAATAGACTCTTGATACGTCCAAAACGTATCTATAATTTCTGCTTGCTCCATGCTACTTTTGTGTGATATTGCTATGATATTGATGCACTTCCATACACTTTTGATCATATTTGGACTAACCTATTAACTCAGTGCACCACAGTGCCAGTTCCTGTTTTCTGCTGTTTTTCTATTTCAGGTTTCCCCCATATTAAAAGTGCTCCAAAAATTCCAGGAGAAATATAGGAAAAATCAGCGTACAGGAAGCTTCGCGAAGAACCAAAGATGGGCCAGAGGGGAGCCAGGGGAGGCCCAGGCGGCCACCTGGCGCGGCCCCACCCCTGGCCGCGCCAGGGGGCGCCTGGGGCCCCTGCTCCGCCTCTGGCTGCCCCCATTCGCATATATATATCCCTCTCGTCCCAAAACCCTCGAGGACAGAACCCTTTTTCGCGATCTCGCCTCTGTTCCGCCGCCGCAGCGCTTCCAAGATCAGGAGCATCAGGAGAACTCTTCCCGGCACCCTGCCGGAGGGGAGAACCACCACCGAGAGCTTTTCCACCACCATGGACGCTTCCCGGATGAGTCGTGAGTAGTCCACCTTGGACCATGGGTCCATGATCAGTAGCTATGCGATGTTCTCCTCCCCTCTTTGCTCTTCATGGTTTAGACCTCGTGAGCTGCCCTACATGATCGAGGCACATATGTAATCTTTCTGCTGTTGCTTTGCTGAGTTTGCTGGGATCTGATGGATTATGAGACTATGTTCAGATTGTGTTTGAGTAATATATTTGATTCACCTCTTTTATATCCTTGTTCTTGAGTAATTCTTGCATGTTCTCCCTTGCTGTTTATTGCTTTGGCCAAGTAGTAGGTAGTAACTCCAAGAGGGAGCGTTATGCTTGATTGTGGGTTCATGCCCCCTGATGACTAGCTTGAGTGACAAAAACATGAGTCTAGGGGATGTGCTGTTGCCACAAGGGAGAAAACAACGGTGCTTGTACTTGCGGGTGCAAGGATTGTTTACTTTACGCAAAGTTCTTTTAATGCAGTTGTTTGTTGCTTTGAGTTTACACTTTGGGTGGGATTCGCAACTTAATACCAGCGAGATGTTCTGGATAGATATCTCAAGGTGGATGATTAGTAGTAGATGTAGATGGATTTCGGTCTACTTGCCTTGGCGTACCGCCCATGCTTTTGAGCCTCTACCTTTCTTTGCAGCATAGTTAGCATTGGTTTGCGCACATAATCCTGTCAATTGCCCAGCTGTAATTTGTTTACCTCGCTTTGCTGTTTTATCGTCTTTTGGGAGAGAGACATCACTAGTGAACATCATGGGACCCCGGTCCATATTACCATCGCTGATCACACCTTCTATTTACTTCCTGTTTTTATTTCCTAGTTGCAGTCATAGCTATCATTATTATCTCTTGTGTTTGATCCTTTGTAAACAACAAGGCCGGAGGGATTGACAACCTCTCTGTACTCGTTGGGAGCAAAGTTATCTGTATCTGTGTGCAGGTCCCGTCAACCGCTAAGTTTCTGGCACCGTTGACACCTACTTGTCGACCCTCGGAGTCTCACGTGATTCGATCCTTGGTACCTTTGCCAAGGGAAATTTGCCGCTACGCTACATCTCAACCTTCCACTTGGGGTAACCAACGAGGGGTGAGAAGCCATCAACTCTCAAAAGGATATAAGTGAAGCATGAGAGATCAACAATTTCTACAAAATAAAATCACCACCGTGCTCTAAAAGATATAAGTGAAGCACATAGAGTGTTCTAACAAATTCTAGGCCATATTTATCTCTCTAAAAAAGGTGTGTCAAGCAAGGATGATTGTAGCAAGCTAACAAGCAAAGACTCAAATTATACATGACGCTCCAAGTATAACACATATCATGTGGTGAATAAAAATATAGTCCCGAGTATAGTTATCGATAGATGAAGACGAAAGAGGGGATGCCTTCCCGGGGCATCCCCAAGCTTAGGCTTTTGGTTGTCCTTGAATTTTACCTTGGGGTGCCTTGGGCATCCCCAATCTTAGTCTCTTGCCACTCTTTGTTCCATAGTCCATCAAAGCAATACTCAAAACTTGAAAACTTCACAACACAAAACTTAGAAAAACATCTCGTGAGCTCCGTTAGTATAAGAAAACAAACCACCACTCAAAGGTACTGTAATGAAATCATTCTTTGTTTATATTGGTGTTAAACCTACTGTATTCCAACTTCTCTATGATTCATATCCTCCAATACTACTCACAGATTCATCAAAATAAGCAAACAACACACGAAAAACAGAATCTGTCAAAAACAAAACAGTCTGTAGTAATCCGTAACTTTCGCATACTTCTGTAACTCCGAAAACATTGAAATAAATTGGTAAACATGAGGAATTTGTCTATTAATCATCTGCAAAAAGAATCAACTAATAGCACTCTCCTATAAAATCTGGTGACTATTCTCGTGAGCGCTAACGTTTCTGTTTTTTTTTACAGAAAGATCATATAAACTTCACACAAGTCTTCCCAAAGGTTCTACTTGGAACAAACACTAATTAAAACACAAAACCACATCTAAACAGAAGCTAGATGCAATATTTATTCCTAAACAGAAGCAAAAACAAAGAAAATAAAATTGGGTTGCCTCCCAACAAGCGCTATCGTTTAACGCTCCTAGCTAGGCACTGATATTTCAATGATGCTCACATGAAAGATAAGAATTGAAGCACACAAAGAGCATCATAAAGCATGTTAAAATCACATCTAAGTCTAACATACTTCCTATGCATAGGCATCTTATAGGCAAACAAATTAGCAAGACAAATAAGATCTACCATATGTAAGGAAGAAGAAAGGAACGATGGCAATCTCAACATAGCGAGAGGTAATTTAGTAACATGAAGATTTCTACAACCATATTTTCCTCTCTCATGATAATTGCATGTAGGATCATAAGCAAATTCAACAATATATCTATCACATAACATATTCTCAACACAATCCACATGCATGCGAAGTTGACACTCTTCCAAAATAGTGGGATTAACATTAACTAAAGTCATGACCTCTGCAAACCTACTTTTAATATTATTTCAAACATTATTATCAATCTCATATATATCATGGGGCTTAAATAATTTTTTAAGATCATAAGAAGAATCACCCCAATCATGATCATTGCAACAAGTGGTGGTCAAAGCAAAATAAGCATCCCCAAGCTTAGGGTTTTGCATATCATTAGCACAATTATTTTCATTAGAATTTATAATAACATCATTGCAATCATGCTTTTTACTCAAGGAGCTATCGTGAATCACTCTATAATTTTCTTTCAATACTTCATCGCAATTTTCAGATTCACAAATTTCAAGCAAAACCTCATAAAGATAATCTAGTGCACGCAGCTCACTAGCAATTGGTTCATCATAATTGGATATCTTAAAAAGATTAGCAAGTGGATGAGGATCCATAATTTAGCAAGCGAAGCTGCAAGCTAATAGAGGGCACACAGCAACACAAGCAAACAAGAAGCAAGCAAACGGTAAACACACGGCAAAAAGAAGGGCAAATAAAACGGCAAGGGTGAAGTGGGGGATAGGAAAACAAGAGGCAAATAAATGTAATGCGAAGGATAAGGGTTTGTGATAGGTACTTGGTATATGACTTTTGCGTAAGTCTCCCCGGCAACGGCGCCAGAAATTCTTCTTGCTACTTCTCGAGCTTGCGTTGTATTCCCTCGAAGAGGAAAGGGAGAGCACAATAGCGTAAGTATTTCCCTCAGTTTTTGAGAACCAAGGTATCAATCCAGTAGGAGACCACGCGCGAGTCCCTCGCACCTGCACAAACAAATAAGAACTTCGCAGCCAACGCGATAAGGGGTTGTCAATCCCTTTACGATCACTTACAAAAGTGAGATCTGATAGATATGATAGTTTGGTATTTTTGGATATAAGAACAGAAAGTAAAAACAACAAAGTAAAGTAGATTGTAGATTGATATGTTGAGAATAAACCCGGGGGCCATTGGTTTCACTAGTGGCTTCTCTCATGATAGCAGATTTCTATGGTGGGTGAACGAATTACTGTCGAGCAATTGATAGAAAAGCGAATAATTATGAGACTATCTAGGCATGATCATTATATATAGGCATCACGTCCGAGACAAGTAGACCGAAACGATTTTACATCTACTACTATTACTCCAAACATCGACCGCTATCCAGCATGCATCTAGAGTATTAACTTCAAAAGAACAGAGTAACGCTTTAAGCAAGATGACATGATGTAGAGGGATAAACTCAAGCAATATGATATAAAACCCATCTTTTTATCCTCGATGGCAACAATAAAATACGTGCCTTGCTGCCCCTACTGTCACTGGGAAAGGACACCACAAGATTGAACCCAAAGCCAAGCACTTCTCCCATTGCAAGAACTATAGATCTAGTAGGCCACACCAAACCGATAATTCGAAGAGACTAGCAAGGATATTATAATCATACATAAAAGAATTCAGAAAAGAACCAAATATTTCTCATAGATAATATTGATCATAAACCCACAATTCATCGGATCTCGACAAACACACCGCAAAAAGATTACATCGAATAGATCTCCTCGAAGACCGAGGATAACTTGGTATTGAGATCCAAAGAGAGAGAAGAAGCCATCTAGGTACTAACTATGGACCCGGAGGTCTATGGTAAACTACTCACAACTCATGGTGAGGCGATGGTGTTGATGTAGAAGCACTCCGTGAAAGACCCCCCTCCGACGGAGCTCCGGAACAGGCGCCAAGATGGGATCTCACGGGAACAGAAGGTTGCGGCGATGGAATTAGGTTTTTTCTGTTGCTTCGATGTTTTCAGGGTACATGGGTATATATAGGAGGAAGGAGGGAACCGGGGGAGCAATATGGGGCCCACGAGGCAGGGGGCGCGCCCCCACCCTCGTGGACGCCACGTGTGTCCTATTCCGTGGTTCTCAAGTCTCCCGTGAAGGTATCGCTCCAAAAATATCTCTCCCGAAGGTTGCATTCCGTTTGGACTCCGTTTGATATTCCTTTTGTGTAAAACCCTGAAATAGGCAAAAACAGCAATCTGGACTGGGCCTTTAGGTTAATAGGTTAGTCCCAAAAATAATATAAAAGTGTATAATAAAGCCCATTAAACATCCAAAACCATATATAATAGCATGGAACAATAAAAAATTATAGATACGTTGGAGACTTATCAGTATGAACCATAGAGAAGTTGGAATACAGTATATATTACGCCAATATGAATTTGGAATGAGTTCACAACAGTACCTAAGTGGTGGTTTTAATTTCTTATACTAACGGAGCTTACGAGTTTTGTGTGGAGTTTTGTGTTGTGAAGTTTTCAAGTTTTGGGTAAAGATTCGATGGACTATGGAATAAGGAGTGGCAAGAGCCTAAGCTTGGGGATGCCCAAGGCATCCCAAGGTAAAATTTTAGGACAACCAAAAGCCTAAACTTGGGGAGGCCCCGGCAAGGCATCCCCTCTTTCGTCTTCGTCTATCGGTAACTTTACTTATGGCTATATTTTTATTCACCACATGATATGTGTTTTGCTTGGAGCGTAAATTTATTTTATTTTGTTTTGCTTGCTGTTTGAATAATATACCAAGATCTGAAATTCTTAAGTGTTGGAGAGTCTTCACTTAGTTATATAATTATTCAACTACTCATTGATCTTCACTTATATCTTTCGGAGTTTGTCGTTTGCTCTAGTGCTTCACTTATATCTTTTTAGAGCACGGCGGTGGTTTTATTTGAAGAAATAGATGAACTCTCATGCTTCACTTATATTATTTTGGGAGTCTTTTAGAACAACATGGTAATTTGCTTTGGTTATAAAATTAGTACTATTATGATAGGCATCCAAGATGGGTATAATAAAAACTTTCATATAAAGTGCATTGAATACTAAGAGAAGTTTGATACTTGATGATTGTTTTGAGATATGAGGATGGTGATATGAGAGTCATGCTAGTAGAGTAGTTGTGAATTTGAGAAATACTTCTGCTGAGGTTTGCAAGTCCCGTAGCACGCACATATGGTAACCATTGTGTGACAAATTTGAAGCATGAGGTATTTCATTGATTGTCATCCTTTGTGTGGAGGTCGGGATCGCGCGATGGTTAACTCCTACCAACCCATCCCCTAGGAGCATGCGTGTAGTACTTTGTTTCGATGACTTGTAGATTTTTGCAATAAATATGTGAGTTCTTTATGACTAATGTTGAGTCCATGGATTATACGCACTCCCACCCTTCCACCATTGCTAGCCTCTCTTATACCGCGCAACTTTCGCTGGTACCATACACCCACCATATACCTTCCTCAAAACAGCCACCATACCTACCTATCATGGCATTTCCATAGCCATTCCGAGATATATTGCCATGCAACTTTCCACCGTTTCGTTTATTATGACATGCTTCATCATTGTCATATTGCCATGCATGATCATGTAGTTGACATCGTATTTGTGGCAAGGCCACCATGCATAATTTTTCATACATGTCACTCTTGATTCATTAATTGCACATCCTGGTACACCACCAAAGGCGTTCATATAGTCATACTTTGTTCTAGTATCGAGTTGTAAGTAAATAAAAGTGTGATGATCATTATTATTAGAGCATTATCCCAAAGAAAAGAAAAAGAAGAAAAGAAGAAGAAGAAGAAAGGCCAAAGAAAATAGAAATGCCCTAAAAAAGAAAAAAATGAAAAGGAAAAAAAGAAAAAGAAAAAAAGGGACAATGCTACTATCTTTCTTCCACACTTGTGCTTCAAAGTAGCACCATGATCTTCATGATAGAGAGTTTCTTGTTTAGTCACTTTCATATACTAGTGGGAATTTTCATTATAGAACTTGGCTTGTATATTCCAATGATGGGCCTCCTCAAATGCCCTAGGTCTTCGCGAGCAAGCAAGTTGGATGCACACCCACTTAGTTTCTTTTGTTGAGCTTTCATACATTTATAGCTCTAGTGCATCTGTTGCATGGCAATCCCTACTCACTCACATGATGTCTATTGATGGGCACCTCCATAGCCCATTAATACGCCTAGTTGATGTGAGACCATCTTCCTCTTTTGTCTTCTCCACAACCACCACTCTATTCCACCTATAGTGCTATATCCATGGCTCACGCTCATGTATTGCGTGAAAGTTGAAAAAGTTTGAAAAAATAAAGTATGAAATAATTGCTTGGCTGAAACCGGGGTTGTGCATGATTTGAGTACTTTGTGTGACGAAGATGGAGCATAGCCAAACTATATGATTTTTGTAGGGATGAACTTTCTTTGGCCATGCAATTTGAGAAGACATAATTGCTTTGTTAGTATGCTTGAAGTATTATTATTCTTATGTCAATATTAAACTTTTGTCTCGAATCTTTTGGATCAGAACATTCATGCCACAATACAGAAAATTACATTGAGAATTATGTTAGGTAGCATTCCACATCAAAAATTCTGTTTTTGTCATTTACCTACTCGAGGACGAGCATGAATTAAGGTTGAGGATGCTTGATACGTCTCCAACATATCTATAATTTTTTATTGTTCCATGCTATTGTATTATCCTTCTAGGATGTTTAGTGGGCTTTAATATACACTTTTATATGATTTTTGGCACTAACCTATTAACCTAGGGCCCAGTGCCAATTTTTGTTTTTCCTTGTTTTTGAGTATCACAGAAAAGGAATACCAAACGGAGCCCAATTGACCTGAAACTCAACGGAGGTTGTCTTTGGACCAGAAGAAGCCCAAGGAGTACCGGAGGAGGACCAGAAGATTCCCGGGCTCCCCACGAGGGTGGGGGGCGCCCCCCTGGGCACGCCCCCTACCTCGTGGACAGCCCGGAGATCTCCCTTACTTGTTCCTGACTCCGACACCCCCTATAGATACAGAAACCTCCAGAAAATAACCTACATCGGGAGTTCCGCCACCGAAAGGCTCTGTTGCCACCAAAAACCAATCTAGACCCGTTCTGGCACCCTGCAGGAGGGGGGAATCCCTCTCCGGTGGCCATCTTCATCATCCCAGCGCTCTCCATGATGAGGAGGGAGTAGTTCACCCTCGGGGCTGAGGGTATGTACCAGTAGCTATGTGTTTGATCTCTCTCTCTCTCTCTCTCTCATGTTCTTGAGATGGCACGATCTTGATGTATCGCGAACTTTGCTATTATAATTGGATCTTATGATGTTTCTCCCCCTCTACTCTCTTGTAATGGATTGAGTTTTCCCTTTGAAGTTATCTTATCGGATTGAGTCTTTAAGGATTTGAGAACACTTGACGTATGTCTTGCGTGGCATACCCGTGGTGACAATGGGGTATTCTATTGATTCACATGATGTATGTTTTGGTGATCAACTTGTGGGTTCCGTGACCTTGGGAATCTATGCATACGGGTTGGCACACGTTTTCGTCTTGACTCTCCGGTAGAAACTTTGGGGCACTCTTTGCAGTTGTTTGTGTTGGTTGAATAGATGAATCTGAGATTGTGTGATGCATATCGTATAATCATGCCCACGAGTACTTGAGGTGACAATGGAGTATCTAGGTGACATTAGGGTTTTGGTTGATTTGTGTCTTAAGGTGTTATTCAAGTACGAACTCTAGGATAGTTCGAACGGAAAGAATAGATTCGTGTTATTTTACTACGGACTCTTGAATAGATCGATCAGAAAGAATAACTTTGAGGTGGTTTTGTACACTACAATAATCTCTTCGTTTGTTCTATGCTATTATTGACTTTGGAGTGACTCTTTGTTGCATGTTGAGGAATAGTTATATGATCAAGTTATGTTATTATTGTTGAGAGAACTTGCACTAGTGAAAGTATGAACCCTAGGCCTTGTTTCAAAGCATTACAATACCGTTTGTGCTCACTTTTATCATTAGTTACCTTGCTGTTTTTATTTTTTTCATATTACAAAAACCTATATCTACCATCCATATTGCACTTGTATCACCATATCTTCGCCGAACTAGTGCACCTATACAATTTACAGTTGTATTGGGTGTGTTGGGGACACAAGAGACTCTTTGTTATTTGGTTGCATGGTTTTTTGAGAGAGACCATCTTCATCCTATGCCTCCCATGGATTGATAAACCTTAGGTCATCCACTTGAGGGAAATTTTCTACTGTCCTACAAACCTCCGCACTTGGAGGCCCAACAACGACTACAAGAAGAAGGTTGCGTAGTAGACATCACAGGGCCGCACTCATGTGGCTCTAATTTTACATACAGTCACAGATTGAAACGATTTTTATATTAAAATTAACCGTTTCGATGAGACAAAGACAATTCGTGTAGAAAGTTTTCTCATTTGAGGCCGCTCTTGTGGCGTAATCGGCCGAACAGTGCTCTGGATACAAAATCTAAGTATTTCGAACACAACTTCGGCCTTCGAGATGAGATCGGATGGCGATGGCCCAAACTTCAAAGATGTTCATGTCGACAACATGTAACTTTTTCATATAGATCACTTCCTCATTTGCCATCTTAATTGCATTTCGTACCATGTCAAAATCTGGTGTCAACACATGCCCCCCTATTTCTCAGCAAAGCTTGAATGCCGAAAAGTAATTTGCACCACGTTTGTTCTAATGATGATGTCAACACTCCATCGGCCATTTGTATTTCTCAGGGCGATAATTATGTATCGTCCATTGATTTTAACTTCTTGTTTACATCATACCGATTACCACCAATCAACTTTAAAGAAATGTGAATGAACCCGTTCCTTGTGGCACTAAGGAAATCAAACTCTGAGAGGTGACGCCCTATTAAGCAAGTAACATCGGGATGATTCCAATCCACCGATGCATCGACCAAAGCAACACTAGCCGAATTATCCGCATGAATGACTTCTACCTCATCATCGACCCATTGTATTAAGTATTGATGTATCATAGATGACACACATTGCTTAGCATGAACCCAATCGTAGGCTAATATAACATTACAGTTACCTTTCACCTTGGCGATGAAGAATGTGGTGGCCAAAGTTTTGCTTCCCACAGTGAGTTCCATGCACATCACACCATTGGCCTCTATCTTTTGTTTACCCTCAAATCCATTAAGGACCATATTGGTCTTCATTAATGCATCGTCCTCTAATCCCAACTTCTTGAAGACCGAATAGGGCATAAGTGTGACGCCCCCGATTTGACCGTACACTAATCATGCACGCAATGTGTGTACGACCAAGATCAGGGACTCACTGGAAGATATCACAACACAACTCTAGACACAAATTAAAATAATACAAGCTTTATATTACAAGCAAGGGGCCTCGAGGGCTCGAATACATAAGCTCGAAACACAAGAGTCAGCGGAAGCAACAATATCTGAGTACAGACATAAGTTAAACAAGTTTGCCTTAAGAAGGCTAGCACAAATGTAGCAACGATCGAAGAGGCAAGGCCCCCTGCCTGGGACCTCCTAACTACTCCTCGAAGCCGAACTCCATGTAGAAACATCATCGGGATCCTCTGGCTCCTGGACTCCACCATCTGGTTGCGTCATCCGAGAAGAAGGGACAAAGGGGGAAAAGGGGGAGAAAATGCAACCGTGAGTACTCATCCAAAGTACTCGCAAGCAATGATCTACACTACATATGCAATGATATCTGTGTAAAGGGGTAATATATGTGGACTGAACTGCAGAAAGCAGAATAAGAGGGGGATAGCTAATTCAATCGAAGACTACGCTTCTGGCCACCTCCATCTTGCAGCAGTAGATGAGAGTAGCTGGAAAGTATCAAGTATCCTTGCTTCTCGCAGCCTCCGTCTTGCAGCAGTAGAAGGGAGTAGATGGTAAGTTCACCAAGTAACAACGTATAGCATAATCCTACCCGGTGATCCTCCCCTCGTCGCCCTGTGAGAAAGCGATCACCGGGTTGTATCTGGAACTTGTTTGGGTGTGTTTTATTAAGTATCCAGTTCTAGTTGTGATGAGGTCAGAGTACAACTCCGGGTCGTCCTTTTACCGAGGGACACGGCTATTCGAATAGATTAACTTCCCTGCAGGGGTGCACCACATAACCCAGCACGCTTGATCCCATTTGGCCGGACACACTTTCCAGGGTCATGCCTGGCCTCGGAAGATCAACACGTCGCAGCCCTACCTAAGCACAACAGAGAGGTCAGCACGCCGGTCTAAACCATAAGCGCACGGGGGTCTGGGCCCATCGCCCAATGCACACCTGCACGTTGCGAGGGCGGCCGGTAAGCAGACCTAGCCTCTCCTAATACCAGAGTAGGCGTTCCGGTCCAATCCGGCGCGCGCCGCTAAGTCGCTGACGTCAAGAAGGCTTCGGCTGATACCACGACGTCGAGTGCCCATAACTGTTCCCACGCAGCTGGTTAGTGCGTATAGACCAAATGGCCAGACTCAGATCAAATACCAAGATCTCGTTAAACGTGTTATTATGAAATAACCGCGGACAACGACCAGGGCCAGGCCCACCTGTCTCCTAGGTGGTCGCAACCCGCCCTGTCGCTCCGCCACAAAGTAACCATCAGGGGGCTGTCAGGGAACCCAGGCCCACCACTACCTGGGTGGAACCACCTGCCCCTTCAGCCCCCATTTCCGAATCATCATCATGTGTATGTAAAGTATGTATATAGTATATACCCGTGATCACCACCCGAGTGATCACGGCCCGATGGTATAGCATGGCAGACGGACAAGAATGAAGGGCCACTGATGGGAAACTAGCATCCTATACTAAGCATTAGGATGGCAGGTACATGTATCAACAGTTGTAGCAGCAATGACAGGCTATGCAACAGAATAGGAGTAACCGAACAGTAACATGCTACACTACTCTAATCCAAGCAGTAGAGAGAAGAATAGGCGATATCTAGTGATCAAAGGGGGGGGCTTGCCTGGAAGCTCTGCAGACGAAAGGAATCTTCGGAAGCGTAGCCGTAGTCGAACCCGAAGCATCAATGGTCTCGGGGTCTATCACAGTATCGGGGTCTACCGAAAATAAGCAACGAAGGGGAAACAAATAAATAACAGAGCAAACAATAGCATCACAAAGCATTACATGGAAAAAGGCGGTGCTACGTGTGACCTAACGCGGTGCCCGGTGATACAGACGAAGAGGAATAACATCCGGGAAAGTATTCCCGGTGTTAGGCATTTTCGGGCAGATGAAACAGAGGGGAATGTTGCATGTTCTGTATGATAGAGATGTGTGGGGGACGAACGGACCGCGTATTCGGATGCGTATCGAAATTCTGAGCAACTTTCATATATAAGTTATTTTCATCCGAGTTACGGATTAAAAGATATGATTTTCCAAAGTTTTTATTAATTTCTGGAATTTAATATAAATTAAATTAATTCTAAAAGGATTTATGACATCAGCATGACATCATGCTGACGTCAGCATGGTTGACTGGTCAACCTGACCAGTGGGTCCCACCTGTCATACACTATTTAGTTTAATTAGGATTTAAACTAATCCAATTACTGTTTAATTAAACTAACTAGTTAATTGGATTAATTAAACATGATTAATTAACTTAATTAATTCACTAATTAATTAATTAATTAGTTATTTTAATTATTAATATTTATTATTATTATTATTATTATTATTATTATTTACTTATTATTATTTTTTTATTCCTTTTTTTAACGATCTGGGGCCACGGGGCCCCACCTGGTAGTGGCCAGGGGCCTTAACGGGCGACGGTGTTTACGGGTGCGGGCGTCGGGCGCCCACTGGGACGGCGCATCGCAGCGCTGCCCGCCTGGGCGTGCGAGCGAGGCCATGACCAGGCGAGGCGCTGGCGGCCAGGGTCGCGGGTGCGGGCGAGGCCGGCGGGGCAGCACGGCGAGGTCGGCCGAAGGTCGCGCCGGACCTGGCCAGGACGGGGAGGGGGCGGTGCGCAGTGGCGGCCGGAGGCGGGCGGGGCCGCAACGGCGGACGCGGTGGAGGCAGGTGGCGGCGCGGCGAGCGCTGGTGGCCGGAGCCGGCCGCAGCTGCCGGCGCCGGCGGGCGAGGCCAGACGGAACGGGCACGGAGGCGGCTGCGCGGGCGGCTGTTGGAGAGGACTGGCAGGGGAGTTTGGGAGTGCGGGGCGCTCGCGGGCGTGTGAGGTACGGCCGGACCGCGAGGCACTCAGGGAGCGGCTGCGCACGATAGCACGCCGGATTATGACCGGCGCACAGCACGCACACGGGGAGGCACGGAAAGATGCTCGAGAGCACATACGGGACTGCGGGGGCGTGCGGAGGTGCGTCCTCGTTCAGAGGAGCCCACGGGCGAGGCGGACAGGTCCTAGAGCTCGGCTAGGTCCAGCTCGCGGCCATGACGGGCAGCGGCTACGAGTATGAGCGGACGCGTTAAGGGACCGAATCTGACAGGAGGAAAAATGGAAAAGAAGTAGAGGCTCACGGCGGCTCGAGGAGGAAGGTCGGGGAGGCCGGGGAGAAGTCGATGCAGCAGGACGGCGACGCATTTAGGCGACGAGCTCCGATGCCCGACGATGGAGGCGACGATGTAGGCAGCATCGATGCAGCGTCTTGGTGATGCTCCGGTGGTGAAGATGAAGCGGCGGCGAACGGAGGTCCTCGTGGACTCGAACTCAGTCATCGGGGAGGACCGTGGCTACGCGACGAATCAACGGCGACGACCTGTGCGGCCATGGCACGGGAGAGGAGAGAGCGGCGCCAGGGAGAGGCAGAGGGAGGGGATTTGCGGGTTAGGGTTTGATAGGGGGGTTGGGGGCAGCCTTGTAGGTCGCCGGAAACGGCGGATGGCCGCGGGATGGCCGGCACGTGGCTAATCCCCGCCATGGACGATGCTCTGGCGGCCAGCACGCTCTCGATGAACAGAGCAAGGAGAAAGGGGGCATAGGTGGGCTGGGATGCACTGTAGCTACCAGGCCTAAGTGCATAGTGCACTTCGGCCTTTTACTTTTCTTCTCTTCTCTCCTTTTCTTTTCTGTTTTATTTTAGTTACACATTATTTTTAGTTTTAGGGAAATATGACAATAGCTCCTAAAATAATGTTCCATGATAACCCACTGTCATAAAAGTTTTTCCCCGAATTAAAATAATTTATTATTTTATAAAATACCAAAGGCATTTAAATAATTGTTTTTGCTACTATTTAAATCATTATAGTGCATTTAAATATTTTATTTCAATTTAAGATCTTCACCAAAATTACCTATGCATTATTTGCCACCTCAAGAACATTTTAGTTTTAATGTTCAAAAACTTTTATCATTTGACTTGATTTTGAATTTTGAATTCGAATAGGATTTAAACCAACGTGAGATTAGCAACAGTAATAGCGGTGACATGGCATCGTTAGTGTGTGGTTACTGTAGCTTAACTACCGGGGTGTTACAATAAGAGTTACCACAACACCACCATCAATGAGCATCCTAGCAACCGACGATCCGTTAATATGACCTTTGAGGTACAATGACTTCAAATGTTTCACCAGTTCTTTTGGCTTCTCAAAGATAGCGTTCTTAGGACCAAAATCCAACTAGGCCACCTCCTCTTCTGCACCTATAGCACGAAACTCGACAGGTAAGTAATACACCATATTAATATCCACACCTTCCCGAACCAACATAGATTCATAATCCACCATCTCATCTTCATCTCCCATTGTGTATATTGGTATTAAAGTTTCCTCAATTGAAGGAGACGTTTTAGGTGGTGTAGACGATGTAATAGGGGTCGCATCATCCTATTTTGATGATGAAGGTGTTGTTGTAGTTAATGTAGAAGCATCCATGTTTTCTATTTGTTTAGGCCTCTGTTAGGGCATATTTCTCCCTAAGTGGTTGTTGGATTTCGGGTTCCACAAACCCTTGAGAGGTTCGAACTCTGGGGTGCGCACGAAGAACACTCTCTCCCCAGCGCGCTTGCCCTACGATTCCACAACCCAGCTTGTCGGAGTCATAGAACAAGGGACATAGGGGATTATACTGGTTCGGGCCACCTTGCGATGTAATACCCTACTCTGGTGTGTGTGGTGGATTGCCTCATGGGGCTGAGGATGAACTAATACAACGGACGAACAGCCTCCGAAGGAGAGGTGTTCTTGGGCTCAAATGAGCTTGTGGTGTGTGTAGGGTGGAATGGATTCGATCCTCCTCCACGGTGGTGGCTAAGTCCTATTTATAGTGGCCTTGGTCCTCTTCCCAAATATCAGCGGGAAGGGATCCCACAATGGCCAAATTTGAAGGGGAACAACTAGTACAAGCTATCCTGACAAAAGTGGTTTCCGCCTGCCAAAGGCTCTGGTGGTGATGCCGCGCCGGGCTCCACGATGACCTCCATTCTGCCGTCCTAACGATCCTTGGTCTTGTTGCACCGATATAGAAACCTTTGCTTGATTCCTCGGGACTATGTGCTTGCGCTTGCCCCCTTGGCACCAAAGGGGAAACTAGTACACTGCGCCCGCTGGCGCCCGCCTAGCCTTGGTCGTGATGGCTCACGTCATGTGAACCTCGCAAGGTGCGCCTTCCATAGATATCTCCGCTCCTCGGGAGCCAGCCTAGAGAGGCTGCCCCCAAGGAGGTCTTGCTGTCTTCCGCCTCGTGGGGCATGGCCCCTCGCTAGGGTCTTGAGTTGTGGTTGTTGAAACTGGGTCATACCAGGCCGTCGATGGAGCCACGTCACGGGCCGCTGGCAGGCAAGTCTGGGTACCCCCATTCCTAGAATGCCGACAGTAGCCCCCGGGCCCAAGGCACGCTCGAACTTGGCTTTGAGGCGAAGCCAAAGGGGCAAGGGAGAAGCGTTGCGGGCCCCAAACGGCTGTAGCCTTGGTAGACGCATGGCGACTTGATTGGCGTGGGCGTCTCCGCTTCCCCATGCTGCCTCGGCAACTGCCCGACTTGACGAGACCCTGCTGCATGCATAGAAAAACCCATCATTATGTGCGATCATGGAGGCCGGTGGTTGGCCTCCTCCTGGCTATAAATGAGGAGAGGGTGAAGCCCCCGTTGCTCATCTCCTTCTTCTTGTCGCCTGCTCTTTCCTTCTTCCTCCTTGCCGCGCCGGCCTGCTGTGATGCCCATGGCACCGATAAGGAGATTCTCCGCTGCTGAGAAAGGAAAAAAAACCTGCAAGGAGCGGGAACCGCTTCCACCGAAGAAAAGGATCAGCCGCCCCCGTTGCGTCGACGAGAGGCTAGAGGTGACGAGGCCTTGGTGCGAGCGGCCTCCACCCAGCTACCCGTCGCCCCTGTACGCCCAGGCGCATGGCTCCGGAAGAGGGGGTTGCGCCCCGCGCCGCTCGCGTCGTGGTCAAGGTGGCCCAGCTGGAGTCGCGCGAGCCGCTGGTCCCCGAACCCACGCCGAGGGCTCCTCGTGCGAGTTCGTGGTGCGGACAGTGATGCCTCCGCCTTCTTGGATCAGGCTCCCGAGGTTCTTCGTGGAACTGATGCCGGCGAGGGGTCCTGCTGAGCTATGGTTGCAGTACGCTGGGTGCTGCAGCCAGGCTTCGGAGGCGGAGGTCAAGGTCGTCCCCCCGGCCGGTGTCTTCATGACTCGAGGATGGGGCGAAATCGCCCGCGTGTGTCGCCCTGATGGAGCTTCCATTATCCACTTCGAGTTCGACGACGCCTCCATGTTGTCCTTCAAGGTCTTCAACGGGGAAGGCCGCTGCCTGGAGTGCTGCCCTGGAGGGAGCCGTCAGGGTGGCGTGGCGGCGGACGTCATGCCTGCCCTAGCCCTGCCGACAGCTCCCCCAGCAGTAGCGACGGCCCCTGGGAATCCAGCAGCTCTCCCGAGCGTGACGAGTCTCTGTAGACGAGCGATGACAGCTACATGCCTCCGAGCTCACGCCGCGCCCGGAGCGCGGCAGCTGCATCAGCTCGTCGTCGCGGGTGACGTGAGCATGGTTGGTGCCGCCCTCTCGTGGCCCACTGTTGATGATGGCGTCGACGGCGGTAGCTGCAGTTAGGGCCTCCTGGGATCTCCTTCTTTTGTTCCTGCGAGGAATCAAAGCGAACCCTGTGGGGGCATGTAAAGAACCTATAATGCTTTTGCTCCAGTGTTTATTATTCTTGTTATGAAACCGTGATTGCTCGTCTCGCTTCGGCACTGTCCCCTCTTTTCGTCCTTACGGTAGCTTTGCACTCTACGCAGGCGGGTCCCAGTCCCAAGGCATGATTCAGCTGCGCTCATATGCTAGGTCGCGATGTCGTGGTCAAGGCCAGGAGGTGAGCGGCCCGGGGTCCAGTAAGAGCTCCTGAGGCGTGAAGCTCAAGAGGCCCCCCTTGGCATGCAAGCAGCTCCCGGAGGCTAAAAGGGAATGCGTCATTGCCGGAGGGAGACTGCAGAAATCAAACTTATTGAGTCGTGGCGTCGTGCCAATTTGAATGCGTGACTTATCTTGACGGGCCTGAGGTGATTCTCCATGTGGTGTGACTGGTTCATCCTTCAGCGGCAGCGCGTCTAGGATTTTGTGATCTCCTTCCCGCTTCCTTTAGTGTTCTGCGTCAGCAGAGCTCGGCCCCGCGCATACCTCAGCCGCCACTGGCTCGTCCAGATCACCAGGACGAGGCCAGGAGGTGAGGGGCTACGCGACTAGTTAGGCTCCTGAGACGTGATGCTCAGGAGTCCCCCTTGACGTACAAACAACCCTCTCGAAGGAAACACGGAACTAGGCCTTAGTGTTCTGCGTCGGTAGAGCTCGGCCCCGCGCATACCTCTGCCACCGTTGGCTCGTCCGGATCGCTAGGATAAGGCCAGGGGGTGAGGGGCTACGTGACTAGTTAGGCTCCTGAGACGTGATGCTCAGGAGTCCCCTTGACGTACTAACAGACCTTGACACTTCGCGTCGGCCTCCCCTTCTCGCGCTCTTCTAGGTGCTCTGCGTCCTCAGGTCCCGACCCTCGAGCAGAGCTCAGCCGCCGCTGGTATGCTAGGTCACGATGTCATGGTCAAGGCCAGGGAGTGAGGGCTGGAGACTCAGTAAGAGTTCCTGAGACTTGATGCTCAAGAGCCCCCCTTTAACACACAAGCTAATTACATGAGAAGGGAATAGCCGGCAAGGCCGCCTGTTGCTAGGCTCCGAAGATTCCCGCGGGTTAGTCCGATGAAACAGCATAAACCGCATCGACCGCCATTTCACTGATCTTTCTGCAGGAAGACGAAGGCACTGAGGACCTGGTGAGGTGACGTGCGCGAGGTGGGCCGCAAGTCAGAGCTCGATCTCTCAGATTTTTCAGCATTGCAGGGACAGACCCCAGCACAAGCGCCGTGCCAACGCGTGTAGCCCCCGTTGTAGGATGAGCAGGAGTCCGTTCAGCAGCACGGGTGGCCAAAAGAGGGGTGGTGAGTGAGCAAGTGATGATCATAAGGTAATTCATAGGAGGAAATGAGCTAATCCAGGTAATGCGAATGCGATATATGACATAGGGACGGACCCATGCGGACTGGGGATGATCCAGCCCGAGGGGCACCCCCCAACAGAGTAAGCTAAAGATGCAAAAGGATACACGTCGCAGGGGCAAGCCCATGCGAGTTGGGGATGATGCAGCCCTAGGGGCACACCCAACTAAACAAACTGAAACAAAGTCACCTAGCACCGCTGTTGGAGAGATGTTGATGTAGCTGAAGATGCTCATTGCAGATGTCGCTCCTCATGAGCCACCTGACTCCGAGACCTCATGAGGCTCCAGATGTTCCGAGAGCTCGCGAAGAACCGACGTCATTTCTACCAGGATCTCCTGATGCCTGGCCTCGCAAGCCGCCAGGACTTCCAGCATGTGCCGCTGGTGCAGGGCCGCCTGGTTCGACAAGCTGAAGGGCAAGCGAACATAGCTGTGAGGAGGGCCTTCGCACTGGCCCACCTGCAAGTCTTCGATGGTCTGGCCGATGAACTCCTCAGCACTCGGCGCTTCACGCCTTGCATTCTCGTGCGAAAAACGTGCGGCGAAGCACACCTCCACATGGTGCCCGAGTGCCTCCCTCGTGACATTAGCTAGGTCGGAGGCCTTCCAGAGAAGAGCCCCCGAGCCCAACCTGAGAGGGGCACCGTGCGCACCTTCCTATGCGAGGGAGGGAGGCGCCCCGTCCATGGGCGCGAATCTTCAAGCGCGGCCGCTGGGTGCTGCATCTTCATGAGGCTCCAGGGCGAGCAGTTGCTTCTTCTTCTTCGGGATAGCTTCAAGGGGGTAGATGATGTTTTCATTGCCTGGGTCCTTGACTGCCGCAGCCTGGTAAGCGCTCTCGGGGGAGCACACAACGTCCTTTTCCTTGCACGCGATGGTGATGATGTCACGGCTTCCCGGCATCTTGAGGACGTTGTAGCCATGGTGAGTCACTGCCAAGAACTTGGCCAGGGCTGGATACCCAAGGATGGCGTTGTCTGGGAGATGGATGTGAGCGATGTCAAATTCAATGAGCTCGGTGCGGTAGTTGTCGCGGGTGCCGAAGGTAATGGGGAGCCGGATCTGCTCGATTCGGGTGGTGGAGCCATCGATCACTCCTGAGAAAGGCCTGGTGGGCTGCAGCTGGTCATATGGCACTTGGAGACGGTCAAACGTGTCGACGGAAAGAACATTGAGCCCTGCACCACCATCGATGAGGGTCTTGGTGACTTGGACATTGCTGATGATGGGTGAGCAGAGCATTGGGAGAGCGATGGTGCTTGCCGCGCACTTGAGCTGGTCAGCTGAGCAGAAGGTGATGGTGCACTTGGACCACTTGAGCGGCCGCGTGGCCTGTATCCTGGGGAGAGCCGCGTTCACCTCTTGGGCAAACTGCTTGAAGATGCACTGAGAGGCTGGAGCATGCGCGCCGCCCAAGTTGCAGGCGATGGCGCGAGGCTCCTGGAAGCCGCCGGCCCCTTCGTCTTGGTCGTCGTTCCTCCTTGGCGGTGGTGGTAGCGGAGGGAGGCCAGCCTTGACCTGAGGGCGGTCCTCACGAGGCTGGTCCCTCCAGGCGCCCTCGCGAGGTTGATCGCGCTAGCGTTCCTCACAAGGCTGATCGCACCACTCCTGACGGGGGCCGTGGTCGTCCCAACGCCCCCAGTACGGCTTCCTCCATGGCTGTAGCCTCGGTCGTTGCGCTCAGGGTGTTGGCCGATGCGCGCATTGCTGATAGCCCTGAGCTCCTGATAGTCGTTGGTGTTGTGGTTGTGCACGTTATGGAAGGCGCAGAATGGACGTCTGCTCTTGGACGACTTTGGGTGGTCGTGGCCACGCTTCATATCTGGTTCCGCCTTGAGCACGGCCACCCCTTGCGCTTCACGTCCTTAGCCTTGGCCTTCTTATCTTCTGAGTCAGCAGCGGGGAGCTCGACGAGGGAAAGGCGCCCTTCCTCATCTCTAGCGCACTTGGTCGCTAGGTTGAACTGCTCTAGGGCTGTGCACAGGTCCTCATGGATGGCGAGCTCGTCGTTCATCTTGACATCACGGACGCCATCGGAGAATGCTGAGATGATGGCCTTGTCTATCACCTTGAGAATCTTGAGGCGGATGCTGTTGAAGCACTGGATGTACTTCTGCAGGGTTTCCCTAGGTTGTTGCTTGACGCATCGTAGGTCACCTGCGGCTGGTCGACGGTCGCGGGTGCCCTAGGAGGAGATCGATCCTGCAGGCAGGTTCAGGAGCCACGAGCGCGCGCCATCCTTGAGAGCCATGGGAAACCAGTTTGCCATAATCTTCTCATCGCCGTTGGACGTCTCGCTGCTCAGCTCGTAGAGCTGCAGGAACCCAGCAGGGTCGGGGGTGCCATCGTAGCATGGAGGCAGGTCGGGCTTGAACTTCACGGGCCAGATGATGCTGCGTAGCTCAGGGGTGAGGGCCCGACAGCCTGCTGCGGACACCGGAGCCTGTCGTGGAGGCAGAGCTTGGTCTTGGTTCTCATGCGCCACCATTGCAGGGGGCGCACGGTCTCGACGTGGTGGTGGCGAGAGCGCAGGAGCTCCTCCTTGCGGCTGTTGGACCTCTTGGCAGCTTCCTTCTTCATGCACGGGCGCCCCGCGCGGTGCGTCACGCCGCATGGCTATGTTCCTTGGAGCGTGGATGATGTCTTGACGCGAAGGAGGCGGGGGCGCTTCATGGGCCACGTCGCCCGCAAAGGGAGGTGGGCGAGGCAGCGAGAGGGACGGGGCAGGGGATCCCCCAGCGGCGCTAACAAGCTCGGCGATGCGGTCTAGCTAGTCCTCGTAGAAGTCGTCAATGGGGCGGTAGCGCAGGAGCTCGCGCGCCATGAGCAGCGCAGCTTGCGCATCCGGGACGACCGTGTGCTGATGAGCCAGCTGGGGTAAACGACGGGGTTGGGGTGCATCCATCCCGCCGCACCGAGGGGTGCAGCGATGAGGCCTGCTGCTCATGCCTTGCCGGGCCGGTGGCTGCGTTGGCAGCAGGCGATGGAGAACGGTGGGGAGGTCCACCGGCGGGAGTTGTCTGAGCGACACGGGCGGCGAGGGAGGCCCGTTGCTCAGCACGAGCCCGGCGAGCATCAAGCATGGTGGCGGTGGAGCGGTGATGCGTCAACCGACGGAAGAGAGGTTTCGGCACACCCCTACCTGGAGCGCCAAATGTCGGATTTCGGGTTCTGCAAACCCTTGAGAGGTTCGAACTCTAGGGTGCGCACGAAGAACACTCTCTCCCCAGCGCGCTTGCCCTACGATTCCACAACCTAGCTCGTCAGACTCAAAGAACAACGAACACAGGAGATTATACTGGTTTGGGCCACCTTACAGTATAATACCCTACTCTAGTGTGTGTGGTGGATTGCCTCGTGGGGCTGAGGATGAACTAATACAACGGACGAACAGCCTCTGGATGAGAGTGTTCTTAGGCTCAAATGAGCTTGTGGTGTGTGTAGGGTGGAATGGATCCGATCCTCCTCCACGGTGGTGGCTAAGTCCTATTTATAGTGGCCTTGGTCATCTTCCCAAATATCGGTGGGAAGAGATCCCACAACAGCCAAATTTAAAGGGGAACAACCAGTACAAGCTATCCTGACAAAAGTGGTCTTCGCCTACCAAAGGCTGTGGTGGTGACGCCGCGCCGGGCTCCACAATGACCTCCATTCTGCCGTCTTGACGGTCCTTGGCGTTGTTGCACCAATATGGAAACCTTTGCTTGATTCCTCGGGAATCTGCGCCTGCGCTTGCCCACTTGGCACCAAAGGGGGAACTGGTACACTTCGCCCGCTGGCGCCCGCCTGGCGATGGTCGTCATGGCTCACATCACGTGAACCTCGCGAGGTGCGCCTTGCATAGATATCTTCGCTCCTCGGGAACCAGCCTAGAGAGGCTGCGCCGAGAGAGGTCTTGCTGTCGTCCGCGTCGCGAGGCTTGGCCCCTCGCGAGGGTCTTGAGTTGTGGTTGCTGAAGCTGGGCTGTACCAGGCCGCCGACGGAGCCACATCACGGGCCGCAGGCAGGCAAGTCTGGTACCCCCGTTCCCAAAACGCCGACAGTGGTTTCGGTGGTTGATGACAATGTGATCGCAGACTAATCGTGTGCATTGAGCATTTTAGGCTATCAAGCCGTTGGCACAAGACAATTCGTGCCCCTCGGAGTTGTTGACGTTAAAAATGTCATGATCGCAAAGAGTGACTTGAGGCTATAATGGGATGAGGCTAAAATTATGAGTTCATGTCACCATTTGATGGCCCTCGTCAAGATGATCGAAATAAATATGAAGATGGACTAGAACGGAGTTCAACTACAAAAGATATGAAAATTTCGGAGATACCAGTGTTCACATCAGATTAGAAAATGGCATGAAACCTAATTAAGGTGGCCTCGTATGAAAAAGTCTTCAACTGGAAAAGTTCTTCTTCTCTTCGAAACGGACGATTTTGATATAAAAATCGTCTTAATCTGAGGTCGTATGCAAAAGTTACAGCCAATACCGTGTGTTGCAGCACTGCATGGCCGGATCATCCGGACCGGGGTCCAGATCATCCAGCCGGGGGCCAAAAAATTTGACTCAAATAACAAAAGCTAAAAGTTGAAGCCGGATGATCTGGGTCAAGTCCCGGATGATCCGGGTAAAGGCCAAACAATCTGGAAAACCGTCCGGACGTCCGGACTACTTTTTCTGTTACAGACTTTAGAAAATGGCCAGAAACATCCTCAAGATGGCCTCAGATCAAACAGTGTTCAACATGAAATTGTGCGTCTCGTCGTGGCGGTTGATTTTGATATAAAAAAACATCTTAATCCGAGTTCGTATGAAAAAGTTACAGCCCGATTAGTGGACTGCTATCAGAAATCTGGGCTTGGCCGGATCATTCGGGCCTAGAGCCGGACATCCGGGCCGGAGGTCGTGAGAAGTCCGAATTTGGTTAGATTTTGATGATTTGGACGGCAAGGCAAGTCGTTTTCTTGTACGGGAAGTTCATCCGCCTCTTATATAGACACGAGGTGACGGCCGATTGAACAACACACAATCGATCTATCATCTACCACTTTTACCTTTACTTTATCTTCTCCCTTTGTTCTTCTGCTTCCTCGTTCTTCGTTCGTTTTTCTTGTTGCAGGGCGGCAAACCTCGAGGCCCTAGGGGCGATCAGGTCGACCTAGGGCGGCCCATAGCAGTCGCGTGCCCTGACGGGGTCCCTCCCGGGCAAGCGGGGCTTCAGGTCTACAAAAGCGCCCGCCGGATTGCTTGCGTACCGCGCTTTCGGATGGGTCTCCTTCGACATGAGCTACGGTGTATCACCCCCGGCGTCGAGGGTACGCGATGGCGTGTTCATGTGTGAACACACTTTTTGTCGACTCCGCTAGGGACGAAGCTTTGAACGGTCTCCAGCATGTTCTTGCTACAAAGAGATCGTCATCTAGGGCTTGCAATCTACAAAGGTAATACGAATACTCAATTCACATATGTAGATGCAAATAATGCATATATTGTTGCTAGATCATCTAATGAGCATAATGTATCGGCTAGCCCTAGCTTTATCAATCATGCATCTAATTATGTGCAAGAGCCGATGCAACAAAATGTTCATGCTTCTACTTCATATAATTTTAGCAACATGCAACATATGTATTCCAACTTCCATGCATCGGCAACCCCAGAAATCCATATACCGGTGAACAACATGATGAGTTTGGTTAATTAAGTTGAAACACCTCACACGGGAACTTCTGATAGTATGCAACAAAGTGTTTCACCTTTTTATTCATTGGCAACTAGCTTGCAATATGTTAATCCAAACATGCCGGTGGATAGAGGAATTGGCCATGCTACTACTAGTTATCTGGCCAATTACCCTCAACCATCATATGCTACACCTCATGCTTCTAATGTTTTCGCACCATATGCAACTGTAGGTATTCATAATTCGGCTTTGCACCTTCACGCTAATAGCCGAATAACTGAAAATTCGATAGGATCACATGTGCCTTCACCTAGTACCATAGCATACAATGTTTCCCCTGCACAATTACAGAATTTCAGCGACATCTCGTTACCAAAAGAGTCTAAAAGTGTCGGGGGGCAATTCTATCCTGATTGGGTCATTAAGAAAAATATTATGCCTTTTTGGGACGAATGCAATGTTGTTCTAAATGAATTAATAAAAGAGGGAAAGCCTATTAATTCTACTGCAATACAAGCTAGATTATGTCAAAAAGAGAATGCATTGAGTGTGGATAGAATTATCAAAAAGTGTGGTGATTCGTATAACAAAGTTAATTCGGTTATTGAAAAGACCGAATCAAATATTACGTATGCCGAATCTGTTCTAGAAAAAGAGGACAACAAGGTGTTGGGGATCTATTCGAAAGAGGAACAACATATCGTTTAAGTAATGCAACCATCATGCTTTCCCAACATGTTTGAAAATGTATGTCTAGCAAGTGATTTACCTATCCTCTGATTTGGTCACAACTTTACTGTTGATGCTTCTATAAGAAAAATTCTCATAAGTAATTTTGAAAGACCAATGAAGAAGGGTAATTTACTTGTTAGCAATAAAATTGTTATAGAACATATCGGTCAACCTGTTGTGCCATTTACAAAGAACGATAGTGATTTATTATTGCAGCCAAAGTTTTTCCCATTGCTTTATTTAAAATTCATATCTAATTGGGTGGCTTTGCTTGCTTCACACTTGGCTTACGCATGGCCTCAATTGAGACATGTATGTTCTAACTATTTTGATTTCAGAAATTTAAAGCCAAGGTTATACTCTGTTGAGAAAACCGATGATAGTATAATTTGTTTCTCAAAGACATCGGAGATAGAGTGCAAAACACTATGCATAGCCGAATGGGGTGATGTAAAATCTGAACCATTCATTTGCTTAACTTCAAAGCCGTTCGCACGCCAAGATCGGCTAGAAAATAAAAAGTTTACCTTCAGTTCAAGCATGTGTGATCAAATATTTGATTTATTGCTGAAAAATAATTACATTAGAATTCTTGATCACCATATCAAGCCATCAGTCCAAGGACGAATATATTGTTAGTTGCATGATTCGTCCAAGCATAATCTTGAGGATTGCAACATATTTCGTCAAATAGTTAAATCGTCCATTGAAAAAGGATGATTGAAATTTGTTGAAACACCAAGAGATGATCAGTCTATTCCGATTGGTCCTGATGGCAATTTTGTTTTGCATCAGTTGCTTCAAGCTGATCCATTTAAAGAGAAGGTAAAAACTACAAGTGATGGGATCAAGCTTTCAAGTAAACAAGTTTTTGAAGAGCACAATGAACATAATCTTGAGGGCGAGAATTCCATCGAAGTTACAATGAAGACGCTAAGGACTAGGGGGCAACAAGAAAATCCAAAGATTGGTGCAAGCACAACCAAATAAAGCAAAGGCCGAGGTAAGAACAAAGGTAAAAAGTCGAAAGTTACTTTTGCGCAACTATTGGAAAAATATCGCTATTGGAAAAAATATCGGGAGATAAGTGAGGAGAACAGTGTTTACCGATCAAGTAATTCAAGAGCATCAAGACCAACCCCTAGGCGCAAACCCGAAGATAGGCATTGCCAAAATGAGAATTCTAATGCAGTATATTTGTATCCTTATTTTGGGCCGCCAATGTCAATGTCGTGGGTACCTCCTTATGCTCATGTAGATCCATATCCATCATGGGACATGTATGATACAAGGGCACATTCTCCATCTTATTTTAGACCATCTCACCAATATAATGCAGCTCCGAGAAGATCAATATTTGAACAATCACATGTTAAAGACTGTTTCAATCATAAGGAACCGGTCCAGAGCTCAAGGAAGAAGAAAGAGGTGGTCAAGCAAGTCTACCGTGTTAAAAAAAGATGGACGTAAGAGTGTAGCTTCAGATTTGATCTCAAATGAAAAGGAGCCAATTAAAGTATTGATGTTGGCTACTAAAGGTAGTGAGGCATGTCAATCAAATGTCAAATCTGAAGAGAAGAAGTTGAGAGTGCACAAGGTAGAACAAGAATTGCCATTGCTTCAAACAAAATCGCAGCTGGGGTGCCCACTCAGCTTATCTTATTGGCAAAAGAAGAAATTACAAAAACTTAGTGCACAAGAACTTAAAGAAAGGAACATGGCATGTGTTCCCAAAGGAATTACTCAAAATAAGAATTATGTGCAAGCTTCCATTACAAGAAGTCCGACAAAGGTGAAGAAGGAAAAGAATGGAAATTATAAAGGACCAAGCCGAAGGTTTCAACATCTTTAGTCTACACATTATCCATATTCTTCAGCTATGCCATTAATGCCTATGCCATTGAATTCTTCATCAGGTATGATTGGTTACCCGCAATGATCTTATTTTAATCCATGGACGCAATATAACTTCTTACATCATGCAAGGGTTTTACCACATCATCATTCATTTGATTAGCTGCATTTTGTTGCTGATCCATATGGCCAATATATAATTATCGCCCTAAGCATATAAATGGCCGATGGAGTGTTGACATCGTCCTTAGAACCAACAAGGTACAAGTTATTTTTCGGCACGCTAGCTTTGCCGAAAAACAGGGCGGCATGTGTTGACGCTCAAAAATGACATGATCGCAAAGAATGATTTGAGGCTATAATGGTATGAGGCTAAAATTATGAGTTCATGTCACCATTTGATGGCCCTCGTCAAGATGATCGGTATAAATATGAAGGTGGACCAAAACAGAGCTCAACTGCAAAAGATATGACAATTTCGGAGATACTGGTGTTGACATCAGATTAGAAAATGGCATGAAACCTAATAAAGATGGCCTCGGATGAAAAAGTCTTCTACAGAAAAGTTCTTCTTCTCGTCGAAACGGACGATTTTGCTATAAAAATCGTCTTAATCCGAGGTCATATGCAAAAGTTACAGCCAAAACTGTGTGTTGCAGCACTGCATGGCCGGATCATCCGGACCGGGGTCCAGATCATCCGGGCGGGGGCCAAAAAATTGACTCAAACAACAGAAGCTAAAAGTTGAAGCCGGATGATCTAGGTCAAGTCCCGGATGATCCGGGTAAAGGTCGGACAATCTAGAAAACCGTCCGGACGTCCGGACTACTTTTTCTGTTACAGACTTTAGAAAACGGTCAGAAACCCCTTCAGGATTGCCTCAGATCAAACAGTGTTAAGCATGAAAGTTTTGCGTCTCGTCGAGGCGGTTTATTTTGATATAAAAATCATCTTAATCCGAGTTCATATGAAAAAGTTACAGCCCAATTAGTGGACTGCTGTCAGAAATCTGGGCTTGGCCGGATCATCCGGGCCTAGAGCCGGACATCCGGGTCGAAGGTCGTGAGAAGTCCGAATTTAGTTAGATTTTGATGATTTGGACGGCAAGACAAGTCCTTTTCTAGTACGGGAAGTCCATACGCCTCTTATATAGACACGAGGTGACGGCTGATTGAACAACACACAATCGATCTATCATCTACAACTTTTACCTTTACTTTTATCTTCTCCTTTTGTTCTTCTTCTTCCTCGTTCTTCGTTTGTTCTTCTTCATTGCAGGGCGGCGAATGTGACGCCCGGATAATTAAGCTACATTAACCCTCTACTAATGATGCCACGTCACCACGATTGCTATTGTTAAACTCGCGAAGATTCAAACCAAGTTCAAATTCAAATTTAAAATAAAGTCAAATAAATTATTTCTTCAAATAGTGACACAAAAATGTTCGCAGGGATGTAAATATTTTCTAACTAATTGTCATGGATAAATCTATATCATTTGAGATATTTAGTTGCCCTTGGAATTTAAAACAGATCGAAACAACACCATAGTAGCTTCTTTAAATGCAAACATAATTCAAATGAATTCAAACTTGCCCCAAATGTTTTTACCAAACTAGTGCAATGCATAGTATTAATGTGACTAGTTTCATGCATAGAAAAAAATAGTTTGGTATGAAAACAGCTACAAGACAGAGCAGAAAATTGCAAAAGGGAAGAAAAGGATTAAAAACTAATGTCACTGGGCACTTTGGCCCAGTACCCCACTACTGTAGCCCAACCCACCTTAGGCCTTTCCCCTTCTTCTATAAAGTACAGGGGAGGAAGCAGAGGCCATGGTGTGGCAGCCATCCAACGGCGCCATGGCCGGATGGCCACCACGTCGCCTCCTTCGGCCTTTAAAGGCGTCCACCGAAACCCAAACCCTCATCTCGTTCATCCCTTCCATGATCCCCGTCGCCCCCTCTTCTCTGGCTCAACCTCGAGCTCGAAAATCCCGCGATCACCGCTGACTCGTCGTCGTTGTCGTGGCCAAAGACATCTCCGACGCGCAGGACCACGTCTAGGAGGTCCGCCGTGGCTGGCTTCGTCCGTTCCGGGTACTAGCTCGAGCCGGGGCGCTGCGTTGCCGACGTCATCGTCGTCTCCTTCATTCGGCCACCACAACCTCTGTGTCATAGCCACCCCTCTGGTCCACCCCGGCCTCCTCGAGCTCATTTACGACCTCTCCGTGAGTCCCTCCTCCGGATCCCCTCCCTTCCAGCTTAACTCTGCACCGTATACGCACCTCACCATGTTTGACCGCCATGGAAGGGAGCCCAAGCTCCTCACCCTGGGCCCCTGCCGCTAGTCCACGTCCGTGCGACCCCTGGCCACCGTGACCGCGCCCAGCGCCATCTGCGTGTGCACGCGTGCCCCGCAGCCACTTGCTGCTCATTGTTGCTGCGGTGTACTACTGCTTCTTGCTGACCCTGCTCGGCCCCTGTCGTTGCCTGCAATCACGTGCTGCTGCTCCTACGGTGGTGTCCCGCCTTTGGTTGGCCGAGCCAGCGCCCGTCCCGTGCCGCTGCTCCACCGCCGCTGTTCCCGTCGTGCCCCGCCGCCGCTGCGCCTCCCGCCGGTTCCTGCACGCGTGCGCGAGGCCGCGCCCGCTCGGGTCGGCCCCGCTGTTGCTCACTGCCCACCGTTCGACGGCTCTGCCGCGGCCACTGCTGCTGCTTGCTAGCCCGGCGGCCCGCCCCTACGCCGCCTCTCGGTGCGGCGGCCGCCACTTCGGTTGCCTGGCCAACGTCGTGGCCCCTGGCGCCCTGCAGCGCTCTGCCGGGTTCGGCCATGCCCGTGCGCCCGTAACCGTCACCCTCGTGCCCGCTAAGGCCTTGGGCCTTTGACATGTGGGGTCCAGCCCCTTTAAAAAAAGAAGAAAATAATTTAAAATAATAAATAAATAATAAAATTAATAATTAATTAGTTAATTAGTCAGAAAATTAATTAACTTAATTATGTCGGTTTAATTAACCTAATCACGTAGTTAAGCTAATTAACTATTCATAATAAACTTGGTCAATGACTAACGCCCCCCCACACGTCAGTTTGACTAGGTCAAATCAGTTGACTGCTGACATCACCCTCGCATCATGCTGACGTCATAATCACATTATCTAATTAAATTAAATTTGTTAATTCTAAAAATGATTTAAATCTTTAAAAATTAATATAAAATAATCTGTAACTCGGATGAAAATACTTTGTACATGAAAGTTGCTCAGAACGACGAGACGAACCGGATACGTTACCCGCATATTCGTGTGGTGCCTCTAAATACCTGAACATGGAACTTTGCCCCTCTGGTCATCTGTCAGACAAATGTCCGGAACCAGGAAAACTTTCCCGGATGGGATCCTCCTTTGTCGATAACATGTAACACTGCGTTAGGGCACACCCGGCACAACGTATCGCCATGTCATACTTTGTGTTACAGTTGTCTGCTTTATATTTACTGTTTCTTCCCCCTCCTCTCTCGATAGACACTGAGACCATCACCGCCGACGTTGCTGTGTACGACTACGTCGTCGATGACCAGATCATTTCAACAAAGCTTCTAGGCAATCCCCCCTTGATCAACCTGATATCGCCTATTCCTCTCTCTACTGCTTGCATTAGAGTAGTGTAGCATGTTACTGCTTTCAATTAATCCTATTCTTCTGCATAACCTGTCATTGTTGCTACAACTGTTGATACCTTTACCTGCAATCCGAAATGCTTAGTATAGGATGCTAGTATTCCATCAGTGGCCCTGGACCCTTGTCCGTCCGCCAGGCTATTCTATCGGGCCATGATCACTTCGGGAGGTGATCACGGGTATATACTATATTATTACATACTCATGATGATGATTCGGAGATGGGGGCTGAAGGGGCAGGTGGTTTCACACAGGTAGTGGTGGTCCTGGGTTCCCGGCAGCCTCCTGATGGTTACTTTGTGGCAGAGCGACATGGCGGGTTGCGACCACCTAGGAGATAGGTGGGCCTCGCCCTGGTCGTTGTCCGCGGTTATTTCATAATAACACGCTTAACGAGAACTTGGTATTTGATCTCAGTCTGGCCATTGGCCTATACGCACTAACCAGCTACGTGGGAATAGTTACGGGCACTCGACGTCGTGGTATCAGCCGAAGCCTTCTTGACGTCAGCGACTTAGCGACGCGTGCCAGATTGGACTGGAACGCCGCTTTGGTATTAGGAGCGGCTAGGTCTGCTTACCGGCCGTCCTCGCAACGTGCAGGTGTGCATTGGGCGATGGGCCCTGACCTCTGTGCACTTAGGACTTAGACTGGCGTGCTGACCTCTCTGTTGTGCTTAGGTAGGGCTGTAACATGTTGATCTTCTGAGGCCGAGCCTGACCCAGGAAAGTGTGTCCAGCCAAATGGGATCCAGCATGCTTGGTAATGTGGTGCACCCCTGCAGGGAAGTTAATCTATTCGAATAGCCATGTCCCTCGATAAAAGGACGACCCGGAGTTGTACTCCGACCTCATGACAACTAGAACTGGATACCTAATAAAACACACCCAGACAAGTTTCAGATACAACCCGGTGATCTCTTTCCCACAGGGCGACGAGGGGAGGATCGCCGGGTAGGATATTGCTATACGATGTTACTTGGTGAACTTACCATCTACTCCCTTCTACTGCTGAGAGACGGAGGCTGCCAGAAGCGAGGATACTTGTTACATCCCATCTAATCTCTTCTACTACTGCAAGATGGAGGCTGCCAGAAGCGTAGTCTTCGATTGGACTAGTTATTCCCCCCTTATTCTGGCATTCTGTAGTTTAACCCACTGATATTACCCCTTTACACAGATATCATTGCATATGTAGTGTAGATCCTTGCTTGCGAGTACTTTGGATGACTACTCACGGTTGCTTTGCTCCCGCTTTTCCCCTTTTGTCCCTTCTTCTCGGATGACGCAACCAGATGGTGGAGTCCAGGAGCTAGAGGATCCCGAGGACGTTTCTACGTGGAGTTCGGCTTCGAGGAGTAGTTAGGAGGTCCCAGGCAGGAGGCCTTGCCTTTTTGATCATTGCTACTTTTGTGCTAGCCATCTTATGGCATCTTGTTTAACTTATGTCTGTACTCAGATATTTTTGCTTCCGCTGACTCTTGTGTTTTCGAGCTTATGTATTCGAGCCCTCGAGGCCCCTTGCTTGTAATATAAAGCTTATATATTTCATTTGCGTCTAGAGTTGTGTTGTGATATCTTCCAGTGGGTCCCTGATCTTGGTCATACACATTTGCGTGCATGATTAGTGTACGGTCAAATTGGGGGCGTCACAAGCTGGTATCAGAGCTGACTGCCTGTAGGAATCCCCCTTTCGAACTCCTTGGCCGAAGTTGAGTCTAGCCATTGAAAAACCTTTACTAACATGGCTGTGTGGCTTACGGGCCCACGTAGCCATTGGGTGGTATTAGGATCTTTTATTCCTCAACCTATACTCTCGGACTCTGAGCTCTCTTCTATTTGAGTTAAATGATTGTACTAAAATCTAACTTTAGGTTCTCGTAACAACTTTCTCATGGAGGGCCCTTCATTCCAGATGATCGACTGCTGCACCAGAAGATTCTGAAGATACTCTTCAATGTTCTCTCGAGACTTTATGCTCGTCGCTTTTGCAATTCCCTACCACCGAAATATCCCTCTGGATAATTACATTCACCTTATCGTTCTTAAATTTATCCCCAGTTGATCTTATTATTACAAAATACCCTGTAATCCTCTCTATTGTTTCCAGAATACTTTGTGTCTACTGCCTTGCAGTTCCTTGTCGCATGAATACCCCTACGATGATTTCTCACACTTACCGAGCATCCGCTCATCCCCGGTTGATTCATGTATTTCACTAAAGTCTTAGAAATACCATTTGATCTTTCGAAAATCCTCAGTAGCCTATTGATTCAATGTGTGCGTATGCACGAAGTCATCAGGTTATCCTTTTTAAAATTATCTTTCTGGCTCAGATGTCATTCCGGACATGAGTTGGTTCTCGGCAATTCAATCCTTTATTGATTGTCCAACTAAGTGATTTCAACTTATCCATCCTTGATGAGAGCGTCTTCTTCTGATCCTTCATTTTGGAAACCATAATTTATTTCTATTTAAGCATCATACGAATCATGTGATTCTTGAATCTGATGCCTCTTCATTCTTTCTTCCTCTGAGTGAGTACCGATACTCACATCAGCTCCGTTGTGGATCGCCCGATCCATTGTTGGATTGTTATCCGACAGTGTCCTTCATATTTAATCCCCTTGTGAGTTCTTCCCCTGATACATAATGCCTTTGGTAAATTGTATCCTTTCTTGGCCAACCATGCTCTGCGTTTGAGCTTGTGTATTTACTTTTGAAACTTGTGGTATATGTTACTAAGATGCCCGATGGGTTGAACCGATGACTTTCCCTAATCCGCGAGAACCCGAAAGTTTTCACAAGTCATACTCTTTCGGTGTTCTACCAGATAAAATTCCAACACTACAGTTTTATCAAAGCGAGAGGTGAATGAAATGATATGCATTAATGAAGTGGGAGTAGACCTTGAACTTTGTGTTCATGCCCATGAAAATGATGTAGACCGTCTCAGAAGCTTCTTGTAAAATGATTATCCAGCCATATGATTCTTTCGGTATTCTTGAATTGATTACTTACAGTTACGGTTCCGACCATGCTGTCCTGATCTAATATACCCGATGGGAATTCATTCTAGTGCCTCGTCTATTTTTTGGCAAGGTTGAAGTATCTACTGTCATAGGTCAATGACCCAGTTCCACTTCTATCATGTTCTACCTTCGAGTATTACCCCCTGGTATCTTGAAGATGTCTTGCCATTGCACCACCTCTTACTAACTTTGTTGAAGTAATGTCTTTCCTTGTCGTAATCACTCTACAGGTTCTGGGTTGTTGTCAACTGAGGACACCGACTAGTGAAATTATTCCATGCTACAAATCAAATACACCTAGTATTTTTACTGGGAAATTGTGAATTCAATCTGGTCATTCCTAGACTGTCGGCTGCATCCTGGTCTTGCTATCTTTGACTGTGCTACCTCGCCCTTCTCTGGTGCACGAATTCTTCAGTGTGTGAGCACAACTTACGTCGAGCTTTCAACATCATGTTGGTTGTCTTGAAAGGAAACTTTGGTTCTGAGCTTGCATATTATATATTGATCCTATAACTTGCTAGTTCGTCAATCCCTTGCTTGTTGCCGATGTTGTTTGATTGCATCCTCTTAAAACCTCCCAGCAAATGTGTCGGATCACCTTCAACACTTTGACTTCTTCCAAGATGTCAACTATGTTCATGATGAGAAATACCCTCCTTGCCCTCGATGATTTTTTTTATCATCGACAACACCCTTGACTTCCTTTCATCGCGAACTTGTCCACATTATGAGTACAACTTGCTCTGCAGTGAGTGTTGTGTTCTGCCTTGAAGTATTACCATCTATTATGTCGAGAATGTTGTGTGGATTGCTCCACCTCTTAAAAATTCTCGGTATGATGATACTTCTCACCATCACCATTCTTCCTTAGTCCCGTGTTGTTTTTAACCGGGATACCAATATGCTAACGATGTTGCTTGAGTTCTGTACTTCTAGCAACCCTATTGCCTTGAAGTTAACGATCGACAGTTAGTTCTTAGACTGTTGGTTATTGAATCGTCACTCTAACATTTATCTTGCTGCCTAAGGTCATATTTCGGGCACACCTTTCAACTAATGATTAATGGTGTATGTTTTCCTCGAGCATACAACATTATATCATTTGAATTGACAAGTGTAATCATCTTGTTCACATTATTGTGGAAATCCATCCTATTGGAGTTCTCGATGAATTGTAGCTGAGCCCATTAGCCACCTCCTCATCCTCTCCTTGGTTTAATGATGAACTATTCTTTGGGAACCCGCTCCCATAGTTCAATTCCTGAGAATCTTGCAATGTCTTTTCGTTGATTTGTGTTGCACCTTTTCTTCTCGAACATCCTGAGTCTACGGTATCATGACACCTATCAGATCTGAATCTCGGTTAGATATGATGGTTGGGGAAACTTTCCAGGAGTTATAATGTTGGTCCTTTGATGTTCTTGTAATATGATGTCATGCCTAGCACCCCTGGCTGGTGGACCTATAATTATAATTTCTTTTGCAAGGATAACCATTCTTTCCAGGAGGAAATTGTAAGGCTTATTTTATAAGTTGCTCCTGATGGATCATTTGTGTATCCAAAGTATGGCCCTTGATTGAAACACCATATCATTGCTACCTTGAAGCAATGATACCCCGCTCATCAGCAAGAACATTGGAGGCGGGATGCTAAGTGTTTCTTGGTTAGTTATCCAAACACTGTTGTATGGGTAACATCTTGATTAATCCTTGCCTCTTTATCTGAATGGTTGGGTACTTGCTCTCCTACCATGTATGCCATGTTCTGCTTGTCCATGGGAAGGATATACTCCTAATAATTGTGTGTAATCACACTTTTCGTTTCCATTGTACTGTCTAACCTTCTTGATCTATATGCCCTAAGCAGTAATAATTCTCTGTTTATGTAAACACCTCGTGGTACAACTCTGTCAGTAAGACCTTGATTCTATTGTTAATAACATTTTGGTACTGCCGGTGGACGAGAACTTTGGCTATTGGTCTGCCTCGTTTCAACGAGCGGGAAAATGGTTCTCTTCGTTCCCCATCCTTGGTACCGACATTGTTGCCGTCATAGCTAACATGCTATCCTCTGACATGCCTTGCCTACATGGTCGTGCAAGATGACAGCACCCTCCCTAGTTTTAACCCACATGGTGGGCCCATAACCCACAGTTCCATATGATCGAAATCTGACTCTCCTATACACCCCATGTTCCCAAAGTTATTCCTAGTGCGTGGCCTCGGATGTAATTCATGAGCCACCTTCCGATGAGATCATCAATTCTGGTATCAGACACAATACATATTCCCGTTGGTATGAACCCCTTTCACGCCCTATTTCAGGCACCGAAGGATTGCCTGCCCGCTCGAAACTTCTCATGATACCTCCTTACTTTGCTCTCAATATGATCTAAAAGTTTCAGTTCGAGAATTACTTTTCGTCACCTTCCCTGATGTTAGCTACCAGGTAGTCAACCTTGCAGAGGTCCGTTCTTCCGGAATAACCCCCCCTATTTTTCTACCATAAGTACGATGTAGACCCCGAAGAAATGATGGCGACTTCATCATGATGACCTAAAGTAGGGAGAGGAAGACATCAATGTAATGGGTCAACCTGTTCGAGAAGAGCAACCAATACCGAGAAGATTTGTTAGAACTTCGTAACCACACCTTTTCCCCTTACTCCACCTTTTAAATCTCGCGATGAGATTTCTTGTAGTGGAGGAGAATTGTGACGCCCGAATAATTAAGCTACAGTAACCCTCTACTAATGATGCCACGTCACCACGATTACTGTTGTTAAACTCACGTAGATTCTAACCAAGTTCAAATTCAAATTTAAAATAAAGTCAAATAAATTATTTCTTCAAATAGTGACACAAAAATGTTCGCTGGGTTGTAAATATTTTCTAACTAATTGTCATGGATAAATCAGTATCATTTGAGATATTTAGTTACCCTTGGAATTTAAAACAGATCCAAACAGCACTATAGTAGCTCCTTTAAATGCAAACATAATTCAAATGAATTCAAACTTGCCCCAAACTTTTTGTACCAAACCAGTGCAATGCATTGTATTAATGTGACTAGTTTCATGCATAGAAAAAACCGTTCGGTATGAAAACAACTACAAGACAGAGTAGAAAATTGCAAAAAGGGAAGAAAAGGATTAAAAACTAATGTCACTGGGCACTTTGGCCCAGTACCCCCCTACTGTAGCCCAGCCCACCTTAGGCCTTTCCACTTCTTCTATATAGTACATGGGAGGAGCTAGAGGCCATGTTGTGGCAGCCATCCGACGGCTCCATGGCCGGATGGCCACCACGTCGCCTCCTTCAGTCTTTAAAGTCGTCCACCGAGACCCTAACCCTCATCTCGTTCATCCCTTCCTCGATCCCCATCGCCCCCTCTTCTCTGGCTCAACCTCGAGCTCGAAAATCCCGCGATCACCGCTGACTCGTCATCGTTGTCGCAGCCATCGACATCTCCGACGCGCAGGAGCAAGTCCAGGAGGTCCGCCGCGGCTGGCTTCGTCCGTTCCGGGTACTAGCTCGAGCCGGGGCGCTGCGTTGCCGACGTCATCGTAGTCTCCTTCATTCGGCCGCCACAACCTCTCTGTCATAGCCACCCCTCTGGTCCACCCCGGTCTCCTCGAGCTCGTCCGCGACCTCTCCGTGAGTCCCTCCTCCGGATCCCCTCCCTTCCCGCTTAATTATGCATCGTATACGCACCCCACCATGTTTGACCGCCATGGAAGGGAGCCCAAGATCCTCACCATGGGCCCCTGATGCTAGTCCATGCCCGTGCGACCCCTGACCACCGTGACCGCGCCCAGCGCCATCTGCGTGTGCACGCGTGCCCTGCAGCCACTTGCTGCTCATTGTTGCTGCGGTGTACTACTGCTTCTTGCCGAACCTGCTCGGCCCCTGCCGTTGCCTGCAATCGCGTGCTGCTGCTCCAACGGCAATGTCCCGCCTTTGGTTGGCCGAGCCAGCGCCCGCCCCGTGCCGCTGCTCCACCGCTGCCGTTCCCGTCGTGCCCCGCCGCCGCCGCGCCTCTCGCCGGTCCCTACACGCCCGCCCGAGGCCGCGCCCGCTCGCGCCGGCCCCGCTGCTGCTCACTGCCCGCCGTTCGCCGGCTCTGCCGCGGCCACTGCTGCTGCTCGCTAGCCCCGGCCGCCTGGCCCGCTCCGCCAACTGCTGCTGTTCTTTGGCCCGGCAACCCACCCCTACGCCGCCTTTCGCCGCGGCGGCCGCCACTTGGCCGCCTGGCCAGCGCCGTGGCCCCTGGCGCCCTGCAACACTCTGCCGGGTTCGGCCATGCCCGTGCGCCCGTAACCGCCACCCGCGTGGCTGCTAAGGCCTTGGGCCTTTGACTTGTGGGGCCCAGCCCCTTTAAAAAAAGAAAGAAGAAAATAATTTAAAATAATAAAATAAATTAATTAATTAATTAATCTGAAAATTAATTAACTTAATTAAGTCGGTTTAATTAACCTAATCACGTAGTTAAGCTAATTAACTACTCATAATTAACATGGTCAATGACTAACGCCCCCCACACGTCAGTTTGACTAGGTCAAATCAGTTGACTGCTGACCTCACCCTGACGTCATGCTGATGTCATATTCACATTATCTAATTAAATTAAATCTGTTAATTCTAAAAGTGATTTAAATCTTTAAAAATTAATATAAAATAATCCGTAATTCGGATGAAAATACTTTGTACATGAAAATTGCTCAGAACGATGAGACGAACCCGGATACGTTACCCGCATATTCGTGTGGTGCCTCTAAATACCTGAACATGGAACTTTCCCCCTCCGATCATCTGTCTGACAAATGTCCGGAACCAGGAAAACTTTCCCGGATGGGATCCTCCTTTGTCGGTAACATGTAACACTTCGTTAGGGCACACCCGGCACATCGTATCGCCATGTCATACTTTGTGTTACAATTGTCTGCTTTATATTTACTGTTTCTTCCCCCTCCTCTCTCGATAGACACCGAGACCATCGTTCCCGACGTTGTTGTGTACGGCTACGTCGTTGATGACCAGATCATTTCAACAAAGCTTCCAGGCAAGCCCCCCCCCCTTGATCAACCTGATATCATCTATTCCTCTCTCTACTGCTTGCATTAGAGTAGTGTAGCATGTTACTGCTTTCAGTTAATCCTATTCTGCTTCATAGCCTGTCAGTGTTGCTACAACTGTTGATACCTTTACCTGCAATCCGAAATGCTTAGTATAGGATGCTAGTATTCCATCAGTGACCCTACACCCTTTACCGTCTACCAGGCTATTCTATCGGGCCGTGATCACTTCGGAGGTGATCACGGGTATATACTATATTATTACATACTCATGATGATGATTCGGAGATCGGGGCTAAAGGGGCAGGTGGTTCCACACAGGTAGTGGTGGGCCTGGATTCCCGGCAGCCCCCTGATGGTGACTTTGTGGCGGAGCGACAAGGCGGGTTGCGACCACCTAGGAGACAGGTGGGCCTAGCCCTGGTCGTTGTCCGAGGCTATTTCATAATAACACACTTAACAAGATCTTGGTATTCGATCTGAGTCTGGCCATTGGCCTATACGCATTAACCAGCTACGTGGGAATAGTTATGGGCACTCAATGTCGTGGTATCAGCCGAAGCCTTCTTGACGTCAGCGACTTAGCGGCGCGTACCGGATTGGACTGGAACGCCGCTATGTTATTAGGAGTGGCTAGGTCTTCTTACCGACCGCCCTCACAACGTGCAGGTGTGCATTGGGCGATGGGCCCAGACCCCTGTGCACTTATGACTTAAACCGGCGTGCTGACCTCTCTGTTGTGCTTAGGTAGGGCTGCGACGTGTTGATCTTCTGAGGCCGGGTCTGACCCAGGAAAGTGTGTCCGGCCAAATGGGATCGAGCGTGCTGGGTAATGTGGTGCACCCCTGCAAGGAAGTTAATCTATTCGAATAGCCGTGTCCCTTGGTAAAAGGACGACCCAGAGTTGTACTCCGACCTCATGACAACTAGAACTGGATACTTAATAAAACACACCCAGACAAGTTCCAGATACAACCCGGTGATCGCTTTCCCACAGGGCGAGGAGGGGAGGATCGCCGGGTAGGATATTGCTATAGGATGTTACTTGGTGAACTTACCATCTACTCCCTTCTACTGCTGCAAGACGGAGGCTGCCAGAAGCGAGGATACTTGTTACATTCCATCTACTCTCTTCTACTGCTGCAAGATGGAGACTGCCAGAAGCGTAGTCTTCGATTGGACTAGCTATTCCCCCTCTTATTCTGGCATTCTGCAGTTTAACCCACTGATATTACCCCTTTACACAGATATCATTGCATATGTAGTGTAGATCCTTGCTTGCGAGTACTTTGGATGAGTACTCACGGTTGCTTTGCTCCCCCTTTTCGCCTTTTGTCCCTTCTACTCGGAGGACGCAACCAGATGGTGGAGTCCAGGAGCCAGAGGATCCCGAGGACATTTCTTCGTGGATTTCGTCTTCGAGGAGTAGTTAGGAGATCCCAGGCAGGAGGCCTTGCCTTTTCGATCGTTGCTACTTTTGTGCTAGCCATCTTATGGCATCTTGTTTAACTTATGTCTGTACTCAGATATTTTTGCTTCCGCTGACTCTTGTGTTTTCGAGCTTATGTATTCGAGCCCTCGAGGCCCCTGGCTTGTAATATAAAGCTTGTATTATTTCATTTGTGTCTAGAGTTGTGTTGTGATATCTTCCGGTGGGTCCCTGATCTTGGTCGTACACATTTGCGTGCATGATTAGTCTGCAATCAAATCTGGGGCATCACAGCGAACCTCGAGGCCCTAGGGGTGATCAGGTCGACCTAGGGCAGCCCGTAGCCGCCGCGCGCCCTGACGGGGTCCCTCCCGGGCGTGTGGGGTTTCGGGTCTACAAAAGCGCCCGCCGGACTGTCTTGCGTACCGCGCTTCTAGCGGGTCTCCTTCGACGTGAGCTGCGGTGGATCACCCCCGACGTCGAGGGTACACGGTGACGTATTCATGTGCGAACAGGAGTTTCAAGTAAAGATGGTTTTCTTTCCTGTGTTTCTTTTTGATGGACTTGAGTCGTAGGGAAAAACCATACTATCAAGAGGGGGTTCGCTTCAAAAAGGTTTGGGTGGAATCAACACGTACACTCTCATATTGCACCCATCATCACTTTTCACCTCTTTGGAGTTGTACATCTTGTGCGCTGAAGGAGTGGTGGAGTGCTGCAAGCGGTAGTACCGCGGGCAGCAGCGGTAGTACCTCTTATAAGTGGTAGTACCACTGCTAGTCCCACTCGTACTACCGCACGTGGTTGGGGCCTCGTTTTTTTGTGTTGGTTTTTACGGTAGTACCTCTGGGTCCCTACCGTGCGACCTGTTTGCCCCTAGAGAACAAGCATAAGTAGGAGCGGTAGTAGACGCGGTAGTACCGCCCCTACCACCATGGCTACCACCGCCCGTTCCTTTGTTATCCCTTGTTCCTTCACTCTCCCGCGCTTCCTATAGGGAGCGGTAGTATGCTACTTCTTGAGCTTGCGTTGATTTTTCCCTTGAAGAGGAAAGGGTGATGAAACAAAGTAGAGATAAGTATTTCCTTCAGTTGAGAACCAAGGTATCAATCCAGTAGGAGACACGAGTAAGTCTCCAATCTATGCACCTGCACAAACTAACAAACACGTGCACACGACGCGGAAAAGGGGTCGTCAATCCCTGCACGGTCACTTGCAAGAGTGAGATCTAATAGAGATATATTTAAAACAAAAGTAAGAAAAGCAAAATAAAGTAAACACAAAATAATTGCAGCAAGGTATTTTGGGTTTTTTGGTTTTATAGATCAGAAAATATATGATGGAAAATAGACCCGGGGGCCTTAGGTTTCACTAGAGGCTTCTCTCTCAAAGAAAGCATACGTGGGTAAACAAATTACTGTTGAGCAATTGATAGAAAAACACAAATTTATGACAAGATCCAAGGCAATGATCATGAATATAGGCATCACGTCCGTGAAAAGTAGACCGACTCCTTCCTGCATCTACTACTATTACTCCACTCATCGACCGCTATCTAGCATGCATCTAGAGTATTAAGTTATCAAAACAGAGTAACACCTTAAGCAAGATGACATGATGTAGAGGGATAAACTCATGCAATATGATATAAAGCCCATCTTTTTATCCTTAATGGCAACAACACAATAGATGCCTTGCTACCCCTTCTATCACTCGGTGAGGACACTTCAAGATTGAACCCATCACAAAGGACCTCTCCTATTGCAAGGAAAACCAATCTAGTTGGCCAAACCAAATTGATAGATCGAAGAGAAATACAAAGCTATATTAATCATGCATAGAAGAGTTTAGAGAAGACTCAAATAATATTCATAGATGATCTGATCGTAAATCCACAATTCATCGGATCTCAAAAAAAACACCGCAAAAGATGATTACATCGAATAGATCTCCAAGAACATCAAGGAGAATATTGTATTGAAGATCATAGAGAGAGAAGAAGCCATCTAGCTACTAGCTATGGACCTGAAGGTCTGTGGTAAACTACTCACACATCATCAAAGGGGCAACAAGGTTGATGTAGATGTCCTCCGTGATTTAATCCCCCTCCGGCGGAGTACCGGAAAAGGCCCCAAGATGGGATCTCACGGGAACAGAGACCTGCGGCGGTGGAAAAGAATTTTTCATGGATGACTCTAGGGTTTGTGGAATATTTGGCAATTTATAGGCCAAAGAGAAGGCTCGATGGACTCCCGAGGGGCCCACAAGCCCTTAGGGTGCCCCCTAGGGTGCGCCCCTGAGGCTTGTGGCCTCCTCGGGACTCTTCTGACTTCATCTCCAAGTCTTCTGGATGTCTTCTGTTCCAAGAAAAATCATCGCGATAGTTTTATTCCTTTTGGACTCCATTTGATATTCCTTTCTGAAAAACTAAAAAACAAGAAAAAATTAGAAACTAGCATTGGGCTTTGGGTTAATAAGTTAGTCCCAAAAATAATATAAAATAGCATATTAATGCATACAAAACATCCAAAGTTGATAATATAATAGCATGGAACAATAAAAAATTATAGATACATTAGAGACGTATCAAGCATCCCCAAGCTTAATTCCTGCTCGTCCTTGAGTAGGTAAATGATAAAAATAGAATTTTTGATGTGGAATGCTACCTAACATATTTATCAATACAATTTTATTTGTTGTGGCATACATATTCAGATCCATAAGATTCAAAACAAAAGTTTAATATTGACATAAAAACAATACTACTTCAAGCATACTAATAAAGAAATCATGTCTTCTCAAAATATCATGGTAAAAGAAAGTTATCCCTACAAAATCATATAGTCTGGCTATGCTCCATCTTCATCACACAAAGTATTTTATCATGCACAACCCCGGTATTAGTCAAGCAATTATTTCATACTTTACTGTTCTCAAACTTTTTCAACTTTCACACAATACATGAGCGTGAGCCATGGATATAGCACTATAGGTGGAATAGAATATGGTGGTTATGGAGAAGACAAAAAGAAGGAGAAAGTCTCACATCAACTAGGAAAATTAATGCGCTATGGAGATTCCCATCAATTGATATCGATGCAAGTGAGTAGGGATTGCCATGTAACAGATGCACTAGAGCTATAAGTGTATGAAAGGTCAAAAGAAAACTAAGTGGGTGTGCATCCAACTTGCTTGCTCATGAAGACCTAGGGCATTTTGAGGAAGCCCATCATCGGAATATACAAGCCAAGTTCTATAATGAAAAATTCCCACTAGTATATGAAAGTGATGAAGTATGAGTGTGGGGACCCCGACTTAGAAGCCGAGATCACCGAATGCACGTGTACAGTGATCCCAGAGATCAATGCTCACTGAACACACAGAAGCTGAATAACAAGAGTCTTACATCCATACATGCCGTCTTACAAAAATTAAGGCCATTATGGCCAAGTCTTACATAGATAAAGCCTCTCGGGCTGAATAGCAAATAACTCAAGTAGCGGAAGTCTTCGATGATAGGTAGAACCCATGCCATCTGCCTTAACCCTACAGGCATTCTGACTGGGATAGCATCCTAGTTCGCATGTTTGTCTCCAAAGAACTCTTCTTCATATTCCTGTTCCTCCATGCCTGGCCAATTAAATAACCAGTGGCAAGCCAATGAGTACTTTGAATGTACTCACAAGCAACCCATGATTTGGTACAAAGTAACAATGCAATCGAACAACAATGAGCAATCTAGCAATGGGCTAGAGTAAATATTCTACCATCAAGTATATGCATCAATAACTTCATGTAACCTCGAAGACAGGTTACCGATATCAACATGAATATGATTCATCTCATCGAGTCAAGTCACCACCTTGACTCATCACACACACATACATTCACCGATGTGGTAAAATTCCGGACATAGTTTAAGTAGCACCACCCAACTGTCCATGACCGTGGACGCGGCTATTCGAATAGTTTTACACTCTGCAGAGGTTGCGCACTTTACCCACAAGAACCGGGAAGCTTTCGTGTCACCCACGATCCCGCAGTACCTCAAGTACTCGGGGGAAGCACCCGGTCATTATCTTTCCTTCGACGACACTAACATAGAGTCCACTCGTTGGTACACGGCCCTCAAGTACAAACAATAGATCACGGGACTTGCCCTAATTTCAATGTCACACGTACCCGAAGGGACCAACGGTGTGTCCGGTGCCCTGTAAAAACAGTCATGGTCGTCTATCCAAGCACGACCCCATCCCGGAAAGACCTCAAGTCTTCCCGTCACTAGTAATGCGGGCACCATGCTAGTATCGACCTAAGTAATCAATAAAGCCCCGTCCCATAAGGGGTAGAGTGGTTGCACATGTTTGTTTGGGACGGTAGACACACATAAATCTAATCCATTATTTCACCCATGCACAAGATTTTTACCGGCACATCACTTCTTCCTCAAGTGATGACCTAACTCAACATCACCCTCGGGCATTAGGGGCACCCGATGGGGTTTATGCAAAGATTTCAACCACAAAGGTTTCATGTCACACATGCATCATTAAGCATCACTAGTAACCATTTGCATGACATCTAGCACATAGCAAGATCATGAGCAAAGCATGCATCATGTGGTGATTCATCTAGGTCACCACCGTAACTCTATCATCATGCATCGGAAACAAACGGGTTCCGAAGAACAAGTGTATCATGGTCAAAGGGCTGCTTGCCTGGATTGGCTTGGTCTTCAAAGTCTTCAAATCCTTCTCCTTCTCCTTCTTCAGCAACTTCGTCAAATACGGGATCTAATCGTCGCAAAATAACAAGGGGAAACATAAGACCACAATGAAAACAGAAAAATCAAATTGCTCAGGAAAATGTCAACTTATTTTTGTTAAATACTAGAGGGAAAACTAAGATGGCAAAAATTCTTAGTTTGATTTTTGGAGTGATAGAATGGAATCTAAGGATTTTTGAACAGGAGTTTTATTGCTCAAATTTGAATTTAAATTTCAACAGAACAGAAAAGTTTCATGGATATGTGTGAAAGTGAAACCATTAAATAGGTTGGAATATTACAAGAATTTAGGAGTTGGAATTATTTCATTTGGACTAATATTCATTTCTATAAAATTAATTGAATTAATCACAGAAAGAATAAAAAGAAATGGCCCTGTGCCACTGGGCCAGAGCGGCCACAGTGCACGACCCAGGGCATCTAGCCCAGCCGCTCGGGCGCTAGCGCGCGCGCGTCACGGTTTTAAACCTGACGGGCGGGGCCCAGCGGTCACCGGCTGCGAGGGGAGAGAGGGAGCGGTGAGGATGACAGGCGGGGCCCGCCTGTCATCTTCAACCTCTCGGCCACGGCGACGGCGAGCTCACCGGCGGCGAATCCGGGCACGACGGGGCAAACGGATGGCAGGGATGGACTCAGCAGCGAGTCGCGGAGGTAGTTGAGGTGGTGCGACTCGCCGGGGATGCCTGGTTCGCTGGCGGCAAGGTGGGACGGCGGAGGAGCTTCGGGAGGTCGCTGCTCCGGCCGATTCCGACAGCTACAGAGAGGGAAAAGCGAGGGGAAAGTATCAGTGGGGTGCGGTGGTTCCAAATCGAGCAAAAGGAGGAGCTGAGAGGGCTCGTACTGCGAGATCTCCGGCTGCCCGGCGCGGCGGAGCTCCGGTCGATCCCGAGCACAGAGGCTCTATGGGGATGAACGAGTGGTGCTGGCGTGTTGCTGTGAGTGTGGTGAGGCTGTTGGTGCCGAGTGGAGGGCTCGGGGGGGTCCTATTTATAGGGGAGCGGTGAGGTCCCGTGGACCTGTGCGCCGGCGAGCTTCTGCTCGACGCCATGGTGCATGGGAGGCGACGGGAGTGTATCTGTGGCGCTGCTGGACAAGTCCTCCGCCTAGTAGAGGGGAGAGGAGGAGCGGGGACAGCGCCGTAGGGTTTGCGCGTGCGAGGCCGACGAGTGGACGTTGCGGGCGACCAGTGCGCGTGCGAAGGCGTCCACTGGAGGGAGAGAGAGAGGAGGGGGACAACGCCGGGAAGGGTCGCAGACGTCGAGGAGCATCGGTAGGCGCGAGGGGAGAGCTCGAGGTGGTCGGCTGCGCTGGATTGGGCGAAGCTACAGTGCGGGTGCGCACTGTAGCGCGCTATGGAGCGGCCTAATTGCATGCCATGACATGCCATTGGCCCTCTGGGCGTGTCCACCGTGTCTGGGGGGGTTTAGGGTGATGTAATCAACCCAGCTGTGGCATTGGATACCCTGGATGATCAAGGAGAGAGAGAGGAAGCTGGTAACTTGGTGAATTCTGGTTGTCCAGCAAGGTGAACTAGGGTTTTCACCCATCAATCATGGAGCTGGGGACATGGGGGAGTTACTGGAGGTAGATAGTAACTAGATGAAGCTGTGGTAGAAAGTTGAGGCCAAGGTAAATAGTAAAAGGGGTCAAGATGGTAGTTTTGGTAAAATTGCAGAAGGTGTTTGATCAAGTTTTGATCAAGCAAATGATCTCCACTTGCCATGACACTTAACAGGATTGAATGTTATAAGAAAATAGGGTGTTTCACCAAATTTGGGCTCATTTGAAGAAACTAGCCAATGTAACTTTGGTGAACCCTAGAAATCAACAGAAATGGCTTCATCTTGTTTAAGTCAAGCTAATCATCTCCCCTTGATGCACCACTTGGTGTAGTTTCATCATTTGGGGTATTGATCATGCCCACAAAGTTTGAAGCTCCAGGTAAAAAGTTGGTAATGTAAAGTTGTTCAAATTTGCATTTGAACAGAAAGGGTTTTGGGGTATTCTGATCAAGTTGCTCTACTCCAAATCTTGTGCCATTTGGTCTAGATACCTTATTAGGCCATTGTAGCATGTGCACCAAATTTGAGAGCAGTTGGACAAGTTTGGCAATGTAAAGTTGCTCAAACTTCAAATATGGACAGAATGGGTTTGAAGGGTTTTGATGATGTTTTCTTGCTTCCCAAGGCATGGGGCTTGGCAAGATCATCAAATATGTCATATATGACATGATAGAATTTCCCTGGAATTTTTGGAGAATATTTACTTTGTAAATATTTCAAAAGCTTGAAATATCCAGAAAGGGTTTTAGAGGTATTAGCCCATTATTTTGAACATGACCAAGTGTTGAAACTCTTATATATGGACAATATCTCTCCTATGAGTCTCCCTGAATTTTGGCAAATATTTTTGAAATACTTAAATAATTTTTCCCTATTAAAGACTATTTCTGGCCTTAAGAAAAAGCTTTTAAATAAAATAGGAAAATAACTTTTAAAATTATACTTTTGTGGTTTCTGGGAGTCCTATGACTACTAGGTCTCAAATACACCTTTTGAAATAATTTTCTCACCCTAAATCAAGCACTTGCAGTGCAAACCTCAATTCAGGGGTTTTAGGAATACTAAATTTATAAAATACATTTTGGACAAATTAATTTTGTAAGAAAATACTATACTGTTATATAACACTTGGCATGATCATTGGGCAGAAGTTTTGGGTATGGAGATGAATTCTACAAGAGGTAATAGTTGACTTTAATGAGCACATGAAAAACATATGAAGAAAAACTCAATTCCAAGTAAAAGCCAAATGATGCCAAAAAAATTTGTTGGTCCAAATTTTCATGCTTCATTGATGCAAATAACATGTTACAAAATGCAGGGTGTGACAGACCTACCCCCCTTACAAGAATCTCGTCCCCGAGATTCCTAAACTAGGTATTAAAAGAGATCGGGAAACTCGGATCTAAGATAGTCTTGACGTTCCCAGGTTGCTTCTGCTTCGGTGTGGTTGCTCCACTGGACCTTGAAGTACTTGATGGTACGGCTCCGCGTCCGTCGTTCTGCTTTGTCCAGAATGCGAATGGGCTTCTCGCGGTAGGTCAAATCAGGCTGCAGATCAATGGCTTGGTGATCAACATCCTTGTAGAGATTAGGCTTGTCTGGAACTTGGAGACATTTCCGGAGTTGTGACACGTGGAATACGTTGTGCACATCGGATAGCTCAGGTGGTAGTTCCAACTGGTAAGCCACTTCTCCTCGTCGTGCAGTGATCTCAAAGGGTCCAATGAACCTTGGCGCGAGCTTCCCCTTGACGTGGAAACGCTTGGTCCCCTTCAGAGGAGTTACCCGCAGGTACACATGGTCCCCGACATGGAAACTCATGTCCCGACGGTGAGTGTCAGCATAGCTCTTCTGCCTTGACTTGGCTGCCTTCAAACGTTCTCTGACTAGTTGGACTTGCTCTTCTGCTGCGCGGAGAATGTCCGGTCCAAAGACTAGCCCTTCTCCAGTCTCCGACCAGTTGAGGGGTGTGCGACATCTGCGTCCGTACAACACCTCAAATGGTGCCATCTGAAGGCTCGACTGATAACTGTTGTTATAGGAGAACTCGGCAAAAGGGAGACAATCTTCCCACTTGGCTCCATATGCCAAGACACAGGCTCGGAGCATGTCTTCGAGAATTTGATTTACTCGTTCTGTCTGACCTCCGGTCTGTGGGTGGAATGCTGTGCTGAAAGACAATTTGGTTCCCAAGGCTTCTTTGAAATTCTTCCAGAACCTTGAGGTGAACTGGGTTCCTCGATCTGACACAATCTCCTTGGGAACGCCGTGAAGGCTTACGATTCTGTCGATATAGAGAGCTGCCAGCCGGTTGCCATCATAAGTAGTCTTGACAGGAATGAAATGGGCCACCTTGGTCAAATGGTCGACTATGACCCAGATGGAGTCATGTCCTCTATTTGACCTTGGTAATCCAGTGATGAAGTCCATTCCGACTTTATCCCACTTCCACTCAGGAACCTTGAGTGGTTGAAGCAATCCAGCGGGTCGCTGATATTCGGCCTGGACCCTTTGGCACACATCACACTTTGCAACATAGGTTGCAATCTCTCTTTTCATCCCGTGCCACCAGAATCTTTCCTTCAAGTCTTGGTACATCTTGGTTCCTCCAGGGTGGATGGAATACGGAGTGTCGTGGGCTTCTTGCAGGATCAGGTTCATCAACTCCATCTTGTTTGGTACGCAGATGCGGCCTTTGTACCAAACAATCCCGTGCTCGTCTTTAGAGAATCCCGGGGCCTTGCCTAGCTTCATCTTCTTCTTGATGCCTTCGATGCTTACGTGCCCACCTTGTGCCTTCTTGACTTCGTCCATCAGGGTTGGTTTGACTTCCAAATGATCCAGAAATCCAGGGGTGACCAATTCTAGACTGAATTGTTCGAGTTCCTTAAACAGGGCTGGCCGCCTCTCTTGAATAATGGCATTCAAAGAGCAAGCCTTCCTGCTTAAGGCATCGGCCACCACGTTAGCCTTCCCGGGGTGATATTGAACAATGAGGTCATAGTCTTTGATGAGTTCCAACCATCTTCGCTGCCTCATGTTCAATTCCTTTTGGGTGAAAATGTACTTCAGACTTTTGTGGTCTGTGTATATCTCACACCGTTTCCCTAGGAGGTAATGCCGCCATGTCTTCAAGGCATGAACCACTGCTGCTAACTCAAGATCGTGAGTAGCATAGTTCTCCTCATGAGGTCGTAGCTGCCTGGAGAGGTATGCTATGACTCGGCCTTCTTGCATCAGAACGCTTCCCAATCTGGTTCGAGAGGCATCACAATATATCACGAACTCCTTGTGAATATCAGGTGTTGCCAGAACTGGGGTGGTGGTCAATCTCTTCTTGAGCTCTTGGAAGCTCTCTTCGCATTTTGGCGTCCACTCGAACTTCTTGTCCTTCTTGAGGAGCTGAGTCATTGGCCGGGCAATGCTAGAGAATCCTTCCACGAATTTGCGGTAGTAGCCCGCAAGTCCGAGGAAGCTTCTGACTTCCTTGACGGTCATTGGAGATTGCCATTGGGTCACAGCTTCGATCTTTGCGGGATCAACTGATAATCCTTCCTCGGTCAAGACATGACCTAAGAATCCAACTTTATGCAGCCAGAACTCGCACTTGCTGAATTTGGCATAAAGTTGGTGCTCCCAAAGCTTGTCTAGGACCATCCTCAAATGTTGCTCGTGCTCTTCCTCCGTCTTCGAGAAGACAACGACGAACTTGTCCAAATATTCCATGAAGACTTTATTCATGAGATACATGAAGTAAGCTGGGGCATTGGTTAACCCAAAGGACATGACCGTGCACTCGTACAGGCCATATCTGGTTACGAATGCCGTCTTCGGAATATCTTGGGGTCTGATCTTCAGTTGGCAGTACCCAGATCTGAGGTCGATCTTGGAGAACACCCTGGCTCCGCTGAGCTGATCAAACAGATCTTCGATCTTGGGAAGTGGGTATTTTTTTGACACACTGAAAACAGCAGGAGAGTCTCCTACTGTCCTTTTTCCATTACATATGCCATGGGTGCCAACTAATAGTTGGCACCCAAAGCTAGTATTTACATTTTACAAGACAGGGGGCTGTCACCAGCGCGAAAAACTCAGAAAAATAGAAAGGTGTTTAGATAGAAAGAGAGTTGCTAAAGTGGGTATTTGTTCTTGATTGTAACTTCATTGAGGGAACGGTAGTCAATGCATAAGCGGATGGTACCGTCTCTCTTTGCCACAAACAGAACAGGTGATCCCCAAGGGGAGGCACTTGGGCGGATAAATCCCTTCCTCAGCTGCTCTTCCAGCTGCTTCTTCAACTCGGCTAATTCTTCCGTCCCCATTCTATAAGGCTTCTTATAGATGGGTCCTGCTCCGGGCACGAGCTCGATGATGAACTCAATGTCACGGTCAGGGGGCATTCTCGGTAGTTCATCCGGAAAGACATCAGGATATTCGCATACCACCGGTACTTGCTCTAGCCCAACTTCAGATAGACAGTTGACTTGAACGGCTTGAGCGGAAGAGGAGTTGGAAGCAAACTTGACTTCGGCTCCTTGGTCATTGGTCACAGTGACTGTCCGATTGGCACAGTCTAACAAGCCTTGGTGCTTGCTGAGCCAATTCATGCCTAGGATCACATCCAAGCCTTGTGATCTCAGGACTATGAGGTCTGCTAGGAAATCTACATCGTTAATGGTAATACTGACTCCCTTACAGCCTATCTTGGCTCTCATCTCTGCTCCGGGGGTTTGTACCACCATAGGGTTATTCAGGGGTGTAGGGGTCATGCCACTTTTTAATGCAAATATTTGAGTGACAAATGAATGCGTTGCTCCAGAATCAAACAAGACAGTTGCAGGTGCTGAGTTGACAAGGAACGTACCCAGCACGACGTCCGGGTCTTCCTGGGCTTCTTCAGGAGTGACGTGATTCACACGCCCCTTCCCATGGTTAGGCGGGTTACGAGGAGCTGGGTTCCTTGGCGGCATCCCGCGGCCTTGTCCTGGGTTCTGCGCATTGGGGCGCGGGGCATCTGGCTTCTTGTTGGGGCACACCCTTGAGATGTGTCCTGACTGACCACATCCAAAGCAGGTGACTTGGTTTGGATTGTTGATCTTGTTGCCACCACTGGTATTGGGGTTGAAAGCTGGCCTTGGGTTGGCATACTGCTGAGGCTGATAGTTGGTGCGAGGTGCAGGAGCTCTTGGTTGCTAATAGGTTGGCTTGGCCGGGGCTGACTGCCACAGACGAGGCTTCTGGTTTCACCAAATTTGCGCTTGCAAGTGTCTTCCAAAGCACGCCGCTTGTCTTCAAGCATAAGTGCTTTGTTCACCAGGTCAGGGAAGGTTGGGCAGTCGCACACGACAAGCGAGTATTGCAGAGTCTGATTGAGGCCTTCCATGAAGCGCTCCCTTTTCGTAGCATCAGTGCTGACATCTTCAGGGGCATACCTTGACAGAACACTGAACTTCTGCATGTACTCCTTGACAGTGCCACTTCCTTGCTTCAGGGCTCGGAACTCACGCTTTTTGATAGCCATGATTCCGGAAGGAATGTGGGCTTTGCGGAATTCTGCCTTGAAGTTGACCCAAGTGATGTCTTGTTCAGCATGCATGACCTTGAATCCATCCCACCAAGCTCTAGCAGTCCCCCCGAGGCAATGGGCTCCATAAGCCACCTTCTCGCGGTCTTCGGTGCATCCGACTAGTTCCAGTATGTCCTCAATGGTGCGGACCCAGTCGTCTGCATCCAGGGGTTCAGCAGTCTCGATAAAGGTTGGTGGTGCATGCTTCTTGAACTCTGCCAACGTGGAACGTCCATTGCCATTCCCCGCCGGCTGGCGGTTGTTGGTGACAGCTTGAGCAATCAGCTGAAGGGCTGCAGTGTTGGCTTGGCGTTCCTCTCGGAAAGCTTGGAGAAGCTGAGCCATGTCCATGTTCGGAGGAGGTGGTGGTGGTGGAGCTTGGTCGTTGGTTTGGTCGTGGCCGGCCTCTGACTGAGCGGATGCTCCGGCTTCAGGCTGCTGGGTAGAGGTACCAGTACGAGTTACAACAGGCATCCTGTTGGAGCGGTAAAAGGTCTCATGACTTGGAAGAGGGAAAGCAAGATAGATGGGTGCCTAGTAAGGGGGTGGGTGTGACACTAATCAAATCATGCAAGGGCCGAAAGGCCAAACACATTCATTAAAATCCAAATGGGTGATGCAGTCGTTTACACATTCCCGAAGGAAGAATACGACATACATCCAAACACAACAAAATCAAACACTAGATGGTTTCATATGAACCATACAAGGACTCAACTGCGCATAGGGGTTACACGACCTATCCTACCGTAGAGGTCACAACTGGCATATCCGAGTAGCGAATAATGCCTAAGCGGCAGAATGCTCGGTCGCGTATTCCGGCTCTTCTGGGTCTTCCTCCTTGTCTTCATCTATCTGGGCCCCCTTGTCACTTGAGGGTGTGGGGGAGTGGAGGAGTTGGATACGACGGTGCTTCGTCGGTGGTGCAGGGAAAAGCTTGCAATATTCCCTTGCCGTCATCCGGCGTCGCCGAGGTGGTTCTGCATCCTTGGAAGATACATCTCCGGAGGGCCTTCCGCCTCGGTATGCGATAGCGGACTGTCCGGAAGGCGCTCCTTCTTTCTTGATCCTATTTGTCTTCTCTTGAGCTCGACGAAGAAGTGCCTTGGTCTTGTGAAGTTCTTCTCGGAGCTTCATTGATTCCGAGGCCAAGTCTTGTGCCCAGCTGTCGGCACATAGACTGAAGTAGGTCTGGAACCGAAGCGAGAGTCCTTCCTTCAGTGGAGGGGCTAGTGCGCTGCTTTCATTTTCACCTTCCTTCCGGTAAGGTAAGAAGCGGGTTGTCATCTTGGCTGCCATCTCCGGAAGAAGCTCGCGGAGACGGGTTAGTGCCTTGAGTGCAGCAGCCTCGACAGCGAGAGGTAGTGTTGCCATCTGGGGTCCCTCGAAGAACCAACTTGTGGGATGATCGTTTGCCTTCACGATCACTTCCACATGGTATTCCACCTCAGTGTCGCTAACCCAATGCTCAAGGTAGGTGAGGATGGGCGCTCGATGGAACTGGCACTCCTGGAGGCTATCCTCGAGAAGCAAGGGAAACCCAGTGGTCAGGTGCTCTTCAGGTACAGCGGCCATCTACAAAGGTTGAATAGGAGGGGTTAATAAGCTGATGAAATCTCATGTTTAGAAAAGAAGAGAGGTTCAGAAGGTTTTTGAAAAGGGGTCTCATCTAACTAACGCCCATGCTAACTAAGGCTTCCTACAGTCAGGATGGCTCTGATACCAGCTTTGTGGGGACCCCGACTTAGAAGTCGAGATCACCGAATGCACGTGTACAGTGATCCCAGAGATCAATGCTCACCGAACACACATAAGCTGAATAACAAGAGTATTACATCCATACATACCGTCTTACACAAATTAAGGCCATTATGGCCAAGTCTTACATAGATAAAGCCTCACGGGATGAATAGCAAATAACTCAAGTAGCGGAACCCATGCCATCTGCCTTCACCCTATAGGCATTCTGACTGGGATAGCGTCCTAGTTCGCATGTTCATCTCCAAAGAACTCTTCTTCATATTCCTGTTCCTCCATGCCTGGCCAATTAAATAACCAGTGGCAAGCCAATGAGTACTTTGACTGTACTCGCAAGCAACCCATGATTTGTTCAAAGTAACAATGCAATCAAACAACAATGAGCAATCTAGCAATGGGCTAGAGTAAATATTCTACCATCAAGTATATGCATCAATAACTTCACGTAACCTCGAAGACAGGTTACCGATATCAACATGAATATGATTCATCTCATCGAGTCAAGTCACTACCTTGACTCATCACACACACATACATTCACCGATGTGGTAAAATTCCGGACATAGTTTAAGTAGCACCACTCAACTGTCCATGACCGTGGACGCGGCTATTCGAATAGTTTTACACTCTGGAGAGGTTGCACACTTTACCCACAAGAACCGGGAAGCTTTCGTGTCTCCGAGTACAAACAAGGAGGAGCTGAGAGGGCTCGTACTGCGAGATCTCCGGCTGCCCGACGCGGCGGAGCTCCGGTCGATCCCGAGCACAGAGGCTCTATGGGGATGAATGAGTGGTGCTGGCGTGTTGTTGTGAGTGTGGTGAGGTTGTTGGTGCCGAGTGGAGGGCTCGGGGGATCCTATTTATAGGGGAGCGGCGAGGTCCCGTGGACCTGTGCGCCGGCGAGCTTCTGCTCGACGCCACGGCGCACGGGAGGCAACGGGAGTGTGTCTGTGGCGCTGCTGGACGAGTCCTACGCCTAGTAGAGGGGAGAGGAGGAGCGGGGACAGCGCCGGAGGGTTCGCGCGTGCGAGGCCGACGAGTGGACGTTGTGGTCGGCCGGTGCGCGTGCGAAGGCGGCCACTTGAGGGAGAGAGAGGAGGGGGACAGCGCCGAGGAGGGTCGCAGACGTCGAGGAGCATCGGTAGGCGCGGGGGGAGAGCTCGAGGTGGTCGGCTGCGCTGGATTGGGCGAAGCTACAGTGCGGGTGCGCACTGTAGCGTGCTCTGGAGCGGCCTAATTGCATGCCATGGCATGCCATTGGCCCTCTAGGCGTGTCCGCCGTGTCTGGGGGGGGTTTAGGGTGATGTAATCAACCCAGCTGTGGAATTGGATACCCTGGATGATCAAGGAGAGAGAGAGGAAGCTTGTAACTTGGTGAATTCTGGTTGTCCAGCAAGGTGAACTAGGGTTTTCACCCCTCAATCATGGAGCTGGGGACATGGGGGAGTTACTGGAGGTAGATAGTAACTAGATGAAGCTATGGTAGAAAGTTGAGGCCAAGGTAAATAGTAAAAGGGGTCAAGATGGTAGTTTTGGTAAAATTACAGAAGGTGTTTGATCAAGTTTTGATCAAGCAAATGATCTTCACTTGCCATGAAACTTAACAGGATTGAATGTTATAAGAAAATAGGATGTTTCGACAAATTTGGGCTCATTTGAAGAAACTAGCCAATGTAACTTTGGTGAACCCTAGAAATCAACAGAAATGGCTTCATCTTGTTTAAGTCAAGGTAATCATCTCCCCTTGATGCACCACTTGGTGTAGTTTCATCATTTGGGGTATTGATCATGCCCACAAAGTTTAAAGCTCGAGGTAAAAAGTTGGTAATGTAAAGTTGTTCAAATATGCATTTGAACAGAAAGGGTATTGGAGTATTCTGATCAAGTTGCTCTACTCCAAATCTTGTGCCATTTGGTCTAGATGCGTTATTAGGCCATTCTAGCATGTGCACCAAATTTGAGAGCAATTGGACAAGTTTGGCAATGTAAAGTTGCTCAAACTTCAAATATGGACAGAATGGTTTTGAAGGGTGTTGATGATGTTTTCTTGCTTCCCAAGGCATGGGGCTTGGCAAGATCATCAAATATGTCATATATGACATGATAGAATTTCCCTGGAATTTTTGGAGAATATTTCCTTTGTAAATATTTCAAAAGCTTGAAATATCCGGAAAGGGTTTTAGAGGGATTAGCACATTATTTTGAACATGACCAAGTGTTGAAACTCTTATATATGGACAATATATGTCCTATGAGTCTCCCTGAATTTTGTCAAATATTTTTGAAATACTTAAATAATGTTTCCCTATTAAAGACCATTTCTGGCCTTAAGGAAAAGCTTTTAAATAAAATAGGAAAATAACTTTTAAAATTATACTTTTGTGGTTTCTGGGAGTCCTATGACTACTAGGTATCAAATACACCTTTTGAAATAATTTTCTCACCCTAAATCAAGCACTTGCAGTGCAAACCTCAATTCAGGGGTTTTAGGAATACTAAATTTATAAAATACATTTTGGCCAAATTAATTTTGTAAGAAAATACTATACTGTTATATAACACTTGGCATGATCATTGGGTAGAAGTTTTGGGTATGGAGATGAATTCTACAAGAGGTAATAATTGACTTTAATGAGCACATGAAAAACATATGAAGAAAAACTCAATTCCAAGTAAAAGCCAAATGATGCCAAAAAAATTGTTGGTCCAAATTTTCATGCTTCATTGATGCAAATAACATGTTACAAAATGCAGGGTGTGACAATGAGACTCTCTATCATGAACAACATGGTGCTATTTCAAAGCACAAGTGTGGAAAAAGGATAGTAACATTGTCCCTTCTTTCTTTTCTCTCATTTTTCTTTATTTTTCTTTTCTCTCTTTTTTTGTTTGGGCTTCTTTGGCCTCTTTTATTTTATTTGGGCTTCTTTGGCCTCCTTTTTTATAAAGTCCGCTGATTCATCCCAACTTGTGAGGGAATCATAGCTTCCACCATCCTTTTCACACATGGGACAATGCTCTAATAATGATGATCATCACACTTTATTTACTTACAACTCAAAAATTACAACTGAAGGTAAAAACTCATAATGACGGAACAGTGGAAGTTACATGGCAGTATATCTCAGAATGGCTATGGAAATGCCATAATAGGTAGGTATGGTGGCTGTTTTGAGGAAGGGTAAATGGCGGGTTTAATTCACCGACAAAAGTTGCGCGGTATTAGAGAGGCTAGCAATGGTGGAAAGGTGAGAATGTATATAATCCATGGACTCAATATTAGTCATAAAGAACTCACATACTTATTACGAAAATTTATTAGTCATAAAGAACTCACATACTTATTCCAAAAATTTATTAGTCATTGAAACAAAGTACTACACGCATGCTCCTAGGGGAGTGGTTGGTAGGATTTAACCATCGCTCCCGACCTCCACACAAAGGATGACAATTAAAGAATAAATCATGCTATGACTTCATCACATAACGGTTCACCATACGTGCATGCTACATGAATCACAAACTTTAACACAAGTATTTCTACCAATCCACAGTTACTCACTAGCATGAATCTAATATCACCATCTTCATATCTCAAAACAATTGCAAGGATTGAAACTTCTCATATATTCAATGCTCTTTATGAAAGTTTTTATTATACCCCTTTTGGATGCCTATCATATTAGGACTAAATTGACAACCAAAGAAAATAACCATGCTATTTAGAGACTCTCAAAATAATATAAGTGAAGCATGTGAGTTCATCAATTTCTTCAAAATAATATCACCGCCGTGCTCAAAATGATATAAGTGAAGCACTAGAGTAACTACCCTAGCTCAAAAGATATAAGTGAAGCAGAAAGAATATTCTAATAAATGTGTGTCCCTCTCAAAAGGTATGTACAGCAAGGATGATTGTGTCAAACTAAATAGAAAAGACACAAATAATACAAGATGCTCCAAGCAAAACACATATCATGTGGTGAATACAAATATAGCCTCAAGTAAATTTACCGATGGATTGAAGACAAAAGAGGGGATGCCATCCGGGGCATCACCAAGCTTAGATGCTTGACTGTCCTTGAATATTACCTTGGGGTGCCTTGGGAATCCCCAAGATTAGGCTCTTTCAACTCCTTATTCCATAGTCCATCAAATCTTTACCCAAAACATGAAAACTTCACAACACAAAACTCACCAGAAAACTCATGAGATCCGTTAGCGTAATAAATGAAATAACCACTTTAGGTACTGTTGTGAACTCATTATAATTTTATATTGGTGTTATATCTACTGTATTCTAGCTTCTCCATGGTTCATACCCCCGATACTGCACATAGATTCATCAAAATAAGCAAACAACACGATGAAAACAAAATCTGTAAAAAACATAACATTATGTAGCAATTTGAAAACTTCGCATACTTATGAAACTCTAAAAATTCTAAAAGTTAGGACAACGTGGGAAATTTGTATATAAATATTTGTAAAAATTTCATGAAATTATCACGCTCCAAAAAATTATAGAATTTTCTGCACTAGACGCGAAAGTTTCAGTTTTTCAGCAAAATCAAATCAAAAATCTTCCAAACCACCCCAAAGGTATTACTTGGCACAAACACTAAATTAAAACATTAAAACACATCTAACCAGAGGCTGGAAGGTGTATTTATTCAAGAACAGAGAAAAATATTAAAACAAAAATAAAATTGGGTTGCCTCCCAACAAGCGCTATTGTTTAATGCCCCTAGCTAAGGAAAAAGATACAGTCTACGTATTGTCATCTTTGGTATTCAATTCTTCAGTTGCACGATTATAATCCTTAGGAGGTTCATTAGGTTCATTGATGGTAACACTCCAAGATAAGAAATCAAGGAATTTACTTGTGGTAATAGGCTCTTTGATGATATTGATCAAGCTAGGACAAATACCTATCATCTTTAGATATTCGTTCCCTTTACTAGATGATTCACCTTTATTTTTAGGAACAAAAATAAACTTAGTAGCTTTGTTAGGAGGAAAATTTGGAGTAGTTTTAACAAAGGAAAAAGCGGAACCCAAGTTGGTAATAACACCTTATAGCTTGTCAATTCTAATAGAATCTTGATTTAGTCTCTCATTAACTAGGGGTTCCTTTTTTCCTTTAAGTTCTTCAAAGTTATTCCTACCTTCAATCCAATTTGAGTAATGTGATTATGGATCTTTTTATCCAGATTTTCAATAAGTCCTATGGTAGAAATTTTATTCTCAATAATATCAAGCCTTCGCATCACATGCTCCAAAGTTAAAACTGTTTCATTAACTACGAGTGGGGGCGAGCCTACCAAATCTTTCACAGCATTAGACGCATCTAAAGTGTGGCTACCCAAGAAATTTCCTCCAGTAATGGTATCTAGCACATGTTTATACCAAGTAGAAGACCCACATAAAAATTCTATACCAATCATCTTTTAGATTTTCTCCCTCCCTTCCTTTTAAGTTGAGGACCTCACTTTTGCGGGTACTAATAATGATAGGTGGGCTATCCATGAAAGCAAAGCAATCTAGCACACAAGAAAACAAAAAGACGAACGGAAAAAGGGTGAATAAAAAGCCAAATATTTTTGTGTTTTCTGAAAACATTTTAAAAGTGGAGGAGATGAAAATTAGAGGCAAATGGCAAATAATGTAAGTGCAAGAGATGAGAGTTCATGACAAGTACTTGGTAAGCTTGATGTAGAACCTCCCCGACAATGGCGCTAGAAATTCTTCCTGCTACTTCTTGAGCTTGCGTTGATTTTTTCCTTGAAGAGGAAAGGGTGATGCAGCAAAGTAGAGATAAGCATTTCCCTCAGTTGAGAACCAAGGTATGAATCCAGTAGGAGGCACAAGCAAGTCTCCAATCTATGCAACCTACACAAACTAACAAACACTTGCACACAACGCGGAAAAGGGGTTGTCAATCCCTTCAAGGTCACTTGCAAGAGTGAGATTTAATATAGATATATTTAAAACAAATGTAAAAAAGCAAAATAAAGTAAACACAAAATAATTGCAGCAAGGTATTTTTGGGTTTTTGGTTTTATAGATCTAAAAATATATGATGAAAATAGACCCGGGGGCCATATGTTTAACTATAGGCTTTTCTCTCAAATAAATCATATGGTGGGTAAACAAATTACTATTGAGCAATTGATATAAAATCGCAAAGTCATGATGACATACAAGGCAATGATCATAAATATAGGCATCACGTCCGTGACAAGTAGACCGACTCCTTCCTGCATTTACTACCATTACTCCACTCATCGACTGCTATCCAGCATGCATCTAGAGTATTAAGTTATGAAAACAGAGTAACGCCTTAAGCAAGATGAAATGATGTTGAGGGATAAACTCATGCAATATGATATAAACCCCATCTTTTTATCCTTAATGGCAACAACACAATACATGCCCCGCAACCCTTTCTGTCACTGGGTGAGGACACCGCAAGATTGAACCCATCACAAAGCACCTCTCCTATTGCAAGAAAAACCAATCTAGTTGGCCAAACCAAATCGATAGATCAAAGAGAAATACAAAGCTTTCTTAATCATGCATAAAAGAGTTCAGAGAAGACTCAAATAATATGCATAGATGATCTTATCATAAATTCACAATTCAACGGATCTCAACAAACACATCGCAAAAGATGATTACATCGAATAGATCTCCAAGAACATCGGGGAGAACATTGTATTGAAGATCAAAGAGAGAGAAGAAGCCATTTAGCTACTAGCTATGGACCCATAGGTCTGTGGTAAACTACTCACACATCATCGGAGGGGCAACAAGGTTGATGTAGATGCGCTCCGTGATTGAATCCCCCTCCGACGGAGTACCGAAAAAGGCCCCAAGATGGGATCTCACGGGAACAGAGACCTGCGGCGGTGGAAAAGTTTTTCATGGATATCTCTAGGGTTTCTGGAATATTTGGGAATTTATAGGCCAAAGAGTAGGGTCGATGGACTCCCGAGGGGCCCACAAGCCCCCAGGGCGTGCTCCTGAGGCTTGTGGCCTCCTCGGGACTCTTCTGACTTCATCTCCAAGACTTCTGGATGTCTTCTAGTCCAAGAAAAATCGCCACGAAAGTTTAATTCCGTTTGGATTTTGTTTGATATCTCTTTTCTAAAAAACCCAAAAACAAGGAAAAAAAGAAACTGGCACTGGGCTCTAGGTTAATAAGTTAGTCCCAAAAATAATATAAAATAGCATACTGGTGCATATAAAACATACAAAGTTGATAATATAATAGCATGGAACAATAAAAAATTATAGATACGTTGGAGACGTATCACAGTATCGCTCCTGGAGCGATAGTACCGCTTGGTTGCGGGCTGAGAAGTGCATAACGGTTGGATTTGTCCCCACTATAAAAGGGGGTCTTCTTCCTCAAGGAGACTCGCCTCTTTATCCCCCAAGCTCCATTGTTGCTCCAAATCTCATTTTCTCCCGACCTCTCTCCTTAGGCAATCAAAGTTGCTGATTTTCTAGGGATTGGTTGAGAAGGCCCCGATCTCCTCTTCCACCAAGAGAAATTTGATTCCCCCCACTAATCCCTTGCGGGTCTTGTTATTGTTGGGTGTTTGAGCACCCTAGATGGTTGAGGCCACATTCCATTGTGGTGAAGCTTCATGGTGTTGTTGGGAGCCTCCAATTAAGTTGTGGAGATTTCCCCAACCTTGTTTGTAAAGGTTCGGTTACCACCTTCAAGGGCACCACTAGTGGAATCATGACATCTCGCATTGTGTGAGGACGTGAGGTGAATACGGTGGCCCTAGTGGATTCTTGTGGAGCATTGTGCCTCCACACCGCTCTAACGGAGACATACTTCCCCTCAAAGGGAAGGAACTTTGGTAACACATCGTCTTCTCCATCGGCTCTACTTGTGGTTATTTCTTACCTTTACTTTGTATAGGTTATTATTGTGTTGTTTCCTTTACTTGCTTGTGTTGCTTGTGTTGTTAGCATCATATAGGTTGCTCACCTAGTTGCATATCTAGACAACCTAATTGTGGCTAACCCTAATTTGTTAAGAAAAGCTAAAAAATGGTAGTTGCCTATTCAACCCCTCCTCTAGTCAACCATATGGATCCTTTCAATTGGTATCAGAGCCTCGTTTATTTATTAAGGGTTTCACCACCCGAAGAGTATGGTTGACGATGGAGGAAATCAGGATGAAGTGCCTGAGGCCATGGAGTTGACTTCGATCACACGAGACGACATAATTGAAGCTATGGCCTCAATTAAGACGTCTATGACGAACAAAGTCAAGTCCATGCTTAAAGAATTGCTGGAGGGGTTGAAAACCACTCCCGATCCTTTGCTTGTGGTTAATCCCACCACATCTGAGTCGGAGGCCAATTACAGCAAGGAAGCGGCTAAAGGTACCCAAACTTCTTCTCCTCATGACAAGAATGGGACGGGAACCTTTGCCTCAGTTTTCTCTCCCCCGGTCCATGGAGGACTGGTCCCTACACCTCATATTAACCACCTTGGTCCTTCTCCTAAGCTTGTATAGGGTGAGTTTGCTAATTGGGTTTTTCGTATCAAGTCTCATTTGAATCATAGCTCAACGAACCTTTGGAGAATCATTGAGCAAGGCTTTGATACATCTCCAACGTATCTATAATTTTTTATTGTTCCATGTTGTTATATTATCATTTTTGGATGTTTTATGATCATTTTATATCATTTTTGGTACTAACCTATTGAAATAGTGCCAAGTGCCAGTTACTATTTTCTGCATGTTTTTTACATCGCAGGAAATCAATACCAAAAGGAGTCCAAACACAACGAAACTTTTTGTGAATTTTTTTTGGACCAAAAAACATCCAGTGGGCCGGAGAAGCACCTTGGGGGGGGGGGTGCTCCAAGGGGAGTATAACCCACCAGGGCGCGCCAGGAAGCCCAGGCGCATTCTGGTGGGTCGTGCCCACCTTGAGTGCCCCCCAGACCACCTCTTTGCTCTATAAATACCCAAATATTCCAGAAACCCTAGAGGAGTCAACGAAAATCAATTCCAGCCGCCGCAGAGTCCAGAAACACTAGATCCAATCTAGACACCATCATATAGGGGTTCACCACTTCCATTGGTGCCTCTCCGATGATCCGTGAGTAGTTCTTGGTAGACCTACGTGTCACGCCCAAGATGCGATTCTATCCCGATCACGTGATAACTTCGTGACTGGGGCACAACCGCATTTTGGGCGCTTAGCAAGATGGATATCATAACATCATACCATTACATACATATATTGGGATACATACAAGTCATACAAACTTCCTCATGAATACATCAATTCATACACCAGACATCCGACTACGGATGAAAACATGAAGAGCACAATGACATCCATCCTGCTATTCCAGGCTGCCGATCAGGAACCTACCCAAAGACTGATGAAGAAGAAGAAGAAAGAACTCCAACACAAGTAAACATCGCTCTCCCGTCAAGTCATCGGAAACCTGCACCTGCATTTGTTGTTGTAGTATCTGTGAGCCACGAGGACTTAGCAATCCCATAACCATGGGTATCAAGACTAGCAAAGCTTAATGGGTAGGGAGACGTTAAGTGGTGTGGTTGCAGCAGCGGCTAAGCATATGTATGTTGGCTAACTTGTGAGTACAAGAAAAAGATGAGCATCTACGCAAATTGTCAGGACCCCGATCCTAAGTCACACAGGTCTAGCCTGTAACACACCATATCACTTTGCGGCCTCACGCACGGTATCCCCACGGGTGCCACCTTACCTGGCCCGGGACCGTTTGCGCATTTTGGCACACGTATATGATAGTGTTGCTAGCATCCATATGACAGAGAACCCGGGCCGACATGACCAGTTATAAACCAAAAGTGGCACTAAATTACAGAGACAGGCATACATGACCCAGCAACGAACGTGTCGGTCATCAACATATGAACCCAAGTCGTAGCAAGCTACAAGGACTTAAAGGAACAATGCGTGACATTCCCCTAAGGGACAGACACAGGAACGAAGAAGGACACATGCCGGCCAGCCTAAGTGTTCCGGAGCAGTAGCAAGCTACCAAGGCTCAATGGAAGCACTAGGAGACATTTCCCTGTAAGATAGGCTACCAAGGGTAAACAACTAGGTGTCGGATCCCACACATAGCAATACACATTACACGTACGCATAACATGCAGGTATGTGCTGTACAACATGGCATCACAACCAAACTCAACAACTCATATAGATAAAGGCCCAGAAGAGCCATCATAGCATTTATTACAATCAGAGGTCACATGACCCAACATACAGAGCATACATGCAACGGAAGCATTACATGTCTGAGTACAGACATCTACAAATGAAAAAGACTAAGAAGCCTGACTATCTACCAGACCCTCCCAAGGGTACAAGATCGTAGCTGAGGTAACAAGCTAAACGTCGAAGTCCATGCGGAACCACTAGCGAGACTGAAGTCTCTCTGCAAAAACATAAATTAAGCAAACGTGAGTACAAAGGTACTCAGCAAGACTTACATCAGAACTAGCTACATATGCATCGGTATCAACAAAGGGGTGGTGGAGTTTGACTGCAGCAAGCCAGCTTTGACTCGGTGGCTATCCTAAACTACGACTGAAAGTAACTCTTTTGAGGTGGCGCACACGAGTCCACATATTCACCAATCAATACACCACTATGGATCCGCTCCCGTCTCCCTACGAGAAAGCCATCCATAGCACTCACGCTTATCTTGCGCGTTTTAGAGTATCCACTTTCACTTGTCTATGAACTGTAATAGGCAACCCAGAAGTCCATTTCCGCGGACACGGCTATTCGAATAGATTGTATTTTACCCTGCAGGGGTGTACTTCTTCACACATGTTTCCACCACTTAGCGTCTGCACACGACATGTGCTCGGCAGACTTCAAGCGAAAACCGACGTGGGTGTAGACCACGACCTAACCAACCACTCAAGTCTCTCGTCCAGGTTTATCGCCTATTTGGGTTCCATCCGTGGGGAGATCCGCCTGGGGTGTCGCTCACGGCCCCAAACGATGTGTACAGGGTTCCCGCGTCACCAAACGGGCGACTGGTACACCGTGCCACGTACCTGCCGTGTCACAGTCTACCCCGAGGGTCAGCACTACACACGACCTCCAGTAAACTACAAACACCAGAAACTAGTTGCAACTCCTGGACAGAGAACAAGGGCAGTCAATAAGTCGAGCGGGGTCATATTTCAGGGCCCAATGTGTGGTAGTAGCTGTTTCATGGATCAACCAACACAGAACTCAGTTCCTAAGGACGGTTTCAATGAGACAACCCACCATGTACTCCTACATGGCCTCTCATCGCTACCTTTACCAAATCGTGTTCACACACTTAGCTCACACACAGTAGGACATGTTCATCACATTCCAATTCATCCCCGATGAATCAGACCTGACACAACTCTAAGCAATAGCAGGCATAACCAGAAAGCATGAATGAGTAGGCACAACATGGCTTAAACAACTCCTACTCATACTAGTGGGTATCAACTATTTATTGTGGCAATGACGGGTCATGGAGTGGAAAGGGGTTCAACTACCGCAGCAGGTAACCATTGAAGCGTTGTTGTCCTAATGCAGTAAAGGAGAGCAAGAGCGAGGGAGTGGGATTGTATCGGAATGCTCAAAGGGGTTTTGCTTGCCTGGCACTTCTGAAGATAACATTGGGTCTTCATCGGTGTCATCGAACTCATCGTCGGAACGTCGTCTACTGAGAGGGGACAAAACCGACAAACAGAGAAAGAACACAATCAATGCAATGCAACAATATGATGCATGAATGTGACATGGCAATATGCTGTTGGTTGAGCTAATGCAACTAGCAACAAGTTAAATGAAGTTGGGTTGAACCAAGGGTTCAAATTCAAACTCCATATGTGATTTTTAAAATGCCATTTAATTGATTTGACCTGATCAGCAGGTTTAAATTGTTCAAACATGCATGAAAATGTCATAAACAGATTCCTTGAATTTTTCTGATCATTTTTCATATATAGTTTATTTTCATCTGAGCTACGGTTGATTTTATATGATTTTTACAAATTTTGGCTATTTTCTGAAATAAATAAATCATTTAGATTTATATAAAATTTCAGAAAAGGCTTTATTGCATCAGCATGACGTCTGTGTGACGTCAGCAAGTCAACAGGGGCTGTTCGGGTCAAACCTGACCAGTGGGGCCCACTGGTCAGTGACTAAGCTAAGTTAACAGAGACTATTAGTGTTAATTTAATCCTAACTAAAGTGTCAGGGGGGGTGGCCCACATGTCAAACTCTCAGGCCTAATTAAGTTTAGTTTTTAAACTAAACTAATATAACAGGGGTTTGGCCCCACGTGTCAGTGACTCACAGAGCTAAGCACAGGGATTAGTAATTAATTAAAACTTAATTAAAACTAAACGACGGCCGGCCCCACATGTCATGGACACAAGGGGGGGTCCAGCCGGAGTCAAACGGGGTCAAAGCCACCGGCGGCTCGACGCCGGCGAGGCCAAACGTGGCGGCGGTGCTCGGGATTCGCCCTCCGGCGACCATTTCGACGGCGGCTTGGTGCTACGCGTAGCTGGGGAGCTCGCGCATCTAACGGGGCAACGGGAGGACACGGGGACGGCGGATCTCGTCGGAACGGAGCTCGCGGCGGCGCCGGAGTTCGGGCTCCGTCGAGCTAGGCGATGCGGGGCTCGGGGAGATGAACGAGGAGGTGCTACGGGCTTCTACGGTGCGGTGAAGGCGATGCCATGCTTGGAATCAAGCCAACATGGCTGTGGCCACGACGGCGACGTGCGGTGGCGGCGGCGGGTACGGTAGGAAAGGGGGCGACGGCTACGGCGAATTGCAAGCTAGAGGGACAGGGGGAAACGGCAGAGAAGCTCACTGCGATGCCGAAGAAGAGGTCATCGAGCCCGGGGAGGTCCTGGTGGTGCCGAATCGATGGGGAGGCCGTCGATGGCCGAAGGTTGAGGACGAACGCGGTGACGGCGAGGCAGAGCCTCCCGCCGTCCCGTAGCTCGGTGGAGAGGACCAGGAGGATGCGGCGGAGCTCTCGGGCATGGCGCTGCAGCGAGGGGGCGATGGTGGCCGCAGTGGTGACGAGCGGCGGCGACGGCTCCGTTCGGTCGCCGCGTGCGAGAGGGACAGAGGAGGGAGGAGAGAGCAGCGAGTGAGGGGAGAGGTCGAGGTGGCTCTGGGGCATCTCCAGGTGCGGGTGGGCTCGAACGGGAGGTCGCCAGCACGAAGCAGGAGGTGGAAACCTCGGCGCGTGCGCGGGCGACACGGCGTCGTCCTCCTGGCAAGGAGGAAGACGACAGGGAGGCGGCGGTGGTGGGCTGGGCCGCCAGCTGGGCCGCAGGTAAGGCCAGGTAATTCCACTCTCTCTCTCTCTTCTAATAAAAAGTTTCTGTTTTTCTATTTTTCTGCTGTTGTTTTGATTTAATAAAAATGCCAGAACATTTTCATAAATCTTGGAAATATTTGTGGGCACTGTCTGGATTAATTCCAACAACCCTCATTTACTTCCAAGATTATTTGGGCATTTAAAATTGTCTATAGGATTTAAATTTCCAAATGCAAATATCTATGATTTAATTCAAGGTTCCAAAATGACTCCCAAAATTATGAAACCATTTTTGGCAGAGGTTTTAGCCAAGACCAAAATTGATGAACATTTTGTGAAGGGCACTATGGATACATTGAAAGGTATTAAGGTTCTCCCTAGTTGAGTTCCTTTAGTGCTAGGGTTTCAACATCCCCATTTCAAGTTCATTTAAAAAATTTAAAACATGATGGCATGATGAACAGCAAGGACCACATGGCTTGATCTAGGGATGTGACAACTCACCCCCACTAAAACAAGAATCTCGTCCCGAGATTCAAGCGTAGGGTAAGAAATCAAAGGGAACACATGCTAGCACAATCTTCAGGATCTAAATTTCCTTCTCGGAGTTATTGATTTATTGCATCATATTGATCTTGTCATCCCTGCTTTGAGATCTTCATCCATCCAGATGATAACGGAGACATACTCTATAGGAATCGATCTTCCCGAAGATCGAGGAACTCAAGATCAACTCAAGGAGTGAGACATTGAAATATCTCTTGAGCTAAGACACGGAACACACATCCAAAGGGATGGAGTGAAACAACGATGAAGATTCACTCAGTAGGCAATAATTCCATACCTAAGAGGTTGGTGATTGATACCACCAGATGGGGCACCTTAGAGAAGGTGACTCGTAGAGTTATTCCTTTAAGTGGCAAAAAGAATTACTTTTGATATAGAGATCATTGAAATTCCCTATACCAACCTAAGGCAAACACAATCGATCATTTGACGGAGTCCAAAGAAATGACATTCTCGGCCAAAATGGATGATGTGAACTTCCTTGCTGAAGACAACACCACAAATGATTTTGCTTATCATTGGAAATGAATGGGACCCATGGTAGGGCCACTTTTGAATTTAATCCTGAACAGCAGATGCTGGGAATGGCAACCCATGGAAAATTGGCACATTGGCGATGCAAGCTGGGAACAAAATGCAAATGCTGGGAATGATTCTGATAACTGGGGAGAATCCCAACAGTAGAGAGTAAATCTACTCTTTGAGAGTGTATAAAATAATCAAGAACACTAGAATCAATCCCGGTTAGTGCCGAGGATAACACCTAGTGCTTGTGCGTGCTCTCAAGAACTTGAGCATTCCCATATTCATCAAGGTTTTACCAATATCCGTGTCAAGGATCCTGGCAACACAACATGCTACCATGATGAATAATGATGGATGATGCAGATGCAAAGGAAGACAACACCTTCTCGGATTTCACCTTAGCGGAGTCAAGGGCAAAACCTAGATGATCGACCGAGAGACATTTAGCACTCCGCTTCTAATGTTTTCCTTGATGTGCTAGCACAACCCATTTATCATAATGGTTTGGTACCTAGAACGTCAAGTAAAAGGTCGGACTTCAGGGGCACAAAAATCCATAAGGAACAACTAGGGAGTAAGTCCTACGAAGTCTTTATGGGGAGGTGGCCAACTTCTTCAAACAAGATACTGCAACAATAGGTCTTCCGGCGGGGTGTGTTGGCCACGACATCCACTTTACCGGTTATCGAGAGACCAATATCATAGATCTTGGGAAAATGCTCCAACCAACATATCTGCCTGAGATTCAGTTCTGGTTGGTGTCAGGATATTCCAGACTCATCGAGTCTAGGAAGAAAAAGAAATTTTACAACACAAATCGACGAGACGGCGTTGCGAGATTCTCAGGAATGAACTACGATAGCAGCTCCAAAACATGAGCGGGTTCTACTACAAAACCTGTGAACACGTTGTCCCAGACAAACGTGACCACATAGTAGTCTTATAATAAAATACTATCGAGTTCAGATTGGGAATCATCATTGGAGATAACGAAGTCTTGTGCATGTCCGTCCGGGCCCTTCGGGAATAGCATTTGAACTTCTTTTCTTTGAACAAATCAATCAGTGGCTTGGTGTGCTAGGGATACATACAGAATGAAGATGATCAGTCTATCAGACCATAGAATACTTCGCACGTATGCATGACTAACTTGGGATGACTCCAGAGGAGGTAGAAACATGCTTTCTCGAATGCACGGTGGCAACTTGCATCAGATGCACATGAATTAGAGGAAGTCACTTCTTTCTTCCGTCATATGCTTCACGAACGGGTCATGAAGATAATGCTTATAAAAGTTTCCAATACTAACTGGATGTTCAACATAGATCATGGAGAAGATAACAATGTTGCTGATGGGCTCAACAACAATTCATCCAGGTTTCCATGGAGATGGAATTCCATGACAATGTGAACAAAGTGATAGCATTGGTCAGACCCAGAAGATATAACGGTGTATGCTCGAAGGATCAACCACGAGTAAGACAACGTTACGAATATCGTTGGTTCTGATTTGATTCGAGGATAGCCCACACTCAAATCAAAGTTTTGGACAAGATAATAAATCCACAAATGATCACAGGGATCAATTGGAGAAGATATCATGTATCTTCAATACACACACAAGATAACCCTTTGAAGTGAGCTATGTGGGTTAAGCTTTTATCTTCCAACTCTCCAAGTTGTTGTTTAGCTTAACCAACTAGTTCGGGGTACCCAACACAGATTCTTGGAGAAGTGGTGGTTTATAAGAAACCAACTTGATCACGAACTCAACATAGCGGTCAGGTGACAACCTGGTAATACTTCCGAGAAGATATTCGGAAAATCACGAACCACCGCTATGTTACTAAGCTCGGGAACAATCTTGCTCTTCAAGGCAAGACGATATGATCAAATGAGCAAGGGCTTAACAAAATCCTAACTCATCAATCAAAGAGTGCACCAGGAAAGTGGACTAGGTAGCACAATCAATCTTAGAATGGTAATTAGTAACTAACACACTAAGAATGAAATTGTTGTCCTTTAACCGCCAAGCAACGAAATTGCTAGGGGTATTGATTTCACACATCACAATTCACTTTTCAGCATTCCGGTTATAATAACACGGAGACCGAGGAATGAACGATAATGGCAAGAAGTATTACTACATCAAGAATTCATAAGAGGTTGTGCAATTCTCATGACATTCTTGACATAAAGATGGTAATCCTCCAGGATAGAATAGTTTATAAGCTGCATTAGCATTCTTCATCTGCGAAGTACAACTTCTTTGACCCAATCCTGGATATGGATAAGGTACTGGAGTTTGTTTCTCCTAGTCATGCCAGAATAGAATGGCTTGACGGACCATAAGAGTAAAAGGCATCGATGAACACAAGTGCACGACTACTCCTGACTATCAACTGATAGACGAAGGTCATAAAGCAACTGAAAAGGGACAACTCAAAGAACATATAGCTTCTGAGTTGTGGATGCATAGATTAACATGTCGAACGAGTTCAACATATTTCTTCCGGATAACCCATGCAGAAAGTAGAGTTGGCAGAGTCACAATATGAATGGAGTACTACTCAAGAGCACTCGGGTCGTGATCTTTTGGTTCGGAAGAACTTCTGCCAAGATGGTTCATGGTATTGGAAGAACGATAACCACGGACCTCGAGGACTATCACAAGGTTACTAATATCCTAAAGGAACGAGCAATTACTATCAACATGAAGTAAGTAGGGTGAAGCTCGGGTTCAAGAACCCAGGAATAGATTACCTACCAACTAATTAGCATCACGGGATGCTTTCGAGAATGATGGCCGAAATCATCACACTGGAATATAAAACATTGCTGGATTACTGGGTGATCTTCTAAGATACTTAGGGTCATAATAATAACTCCAACATATGTGTCGAGGTAACAGAGTACCACAACACCCTGACTAGTGTGCTTAGTCTGGCCCAAAGGTACATCGGAACATGAAGGAAAGGTTTGCAAATGCATCAGATTATTTAGAAACCTAGAATGACTCAGACAACATAACGGCTGCAAATGCTCGAAAATACTTTTGAGATCCAAGCAATAGGGTAGCATATCCACTTAACCTCATCATGTCAAGGTTCCGAGACCAATAGTTAAGCAAACAGAAGTAGTAGAAACTGAACTAAGGGTTGAATCCACAATAACGTGATCCTGATAAATAGAGTGAGAATCCTAGTTCTTAATCCCCGTAGAAAGAAGAAGGTGACTCAGATCAGAAAGTCATAGGGCAAAGGAGTAAAAGAGCCTTACGTTCCCTTCCACAAACAATTCCCTTACATAACTAAAGAGTTTCTAGACACAACTTCGACCAGTTTGGCTTGCTAATCCTACAGGCAGTCAGGCTCTGATACCAAAGCTGTCAGGACCCCGATCCTAAGTCACACAGGTCTAGCCTGTAACACACCATATCACTTTGCGGCCTCACGCACGGTATCCCCACGGGTGCCACCTTACCTGGCCCGGGACCGTTTGCGCATTTTGGCACACGTATATGATAGTGTTGCTAGCATCCATATGACAGAGAACCCGGGCCGACATGACCAGTTATAAACCAAAAGTGGCACTAAATTACAGAGACAGTCATACATGACCCAGCAACGAACGTGTCGGTCATCAACGTATGAACCGAAGTCGTAGCAAGCTACAAGGACTTAAAGGAACAACGCGTGACATTTCCCCTAAGGGACAGACACAGGAACGAAGAAGGACACATGCCGGCCAGCCTAAATGTTCCGTAGCAGTAGCAAGCTACCAAGGCTCAGTGGAAGCACTAGGAGACATTTCCCTGTAAGATAGGCTACCAAGGGTAAACAATTAGGTGTCGGATCCCACACAAAGCAATACACATTACACGTACGCATAACATGCAGGTATGTGCTGTACAACATGGCATCACAACCAAACTCAACAACTCATATAGATAAAGGCCCAGAAGAGCCATCATAGCATTTATTACAATCAGAGGTCACATGACCCAACATACAGAGCATACAGGCAACGGAAGCATTACATGTCTAAGTACAGACATCTACAAATGAAAAAGACTAAGAAGCCTGACTATCTACCAGACCCTCCCAAGGGTACAAGATCGTAGCTGAGGTAACAAGCTAAACGTCGAAGTCCACGCGGAACCACTAGCGAGACTGAAGTCTCTCTGCAAAAACATAAATTAAGCAAACGTGAGTACAAAGGTACTCATCAAGACTTACATCAGAACTAGCTACATATGCATCGGTATCAACAAAGGGGTGGTCGAGTTTGACTGCAGCAAGCCAGCTTTGACTCGGTGGCTATCCTAAACTACGACTGAAAGTAACTCTTTTGAGGTGGCGCACACGAGTCCACATATTCACCAATCAATACACCACTATGGATCCGCTCCCGTCTCCCTACGAGAAAGCCATCCATAGCACTCACGCTTATCTTGCGCGTTTTAGAGTATCCACTTTCACTTGTCTATGAACTGTAATAGGCAACCCAGAAGTCCATTTCCGCGGACACGGCTATTCGAATAGATTATATTTAACCCTGCAGGGGTGTACTTCTTCACACATGTTTCCACCACTTAGCGTCTGCACACGACATGTGCTCGGCAGACTTCAAGCGAAAACCGACGTGGGTGTAGACCACGACCTAACCAACCACTCAAGTCTCTCGTCCAGGTTTATCGCCTATTTGGGTTCCATCCGTGGGGAGATCCGCCCGGGGTGTCGCTCACGGCCCCAAATGATGTGTACAGGGTTCCCGCGTCACCAAACGGGCGACCGGTACACCGTGCCACGTACCTGCCGTGTCACAGTCCACCCCGAGGGTCAGCACTGCGCACGACCTCCAGTAAACTACAAACACCAGAAACTAGTTGCAACTCCTGGACAGAGAACAAGGGCAGTCAATAAGTCGAGCGGGGTCATATTTCAGGGCCCAATGTGTGGTAGTAGCTGTTTCATGGATCAACCAACACAGAACTCAGTTCCTAAGGACGGTTTCAATGAGACAACCCACCATGTACTCCTACATGGCCTCTCATCGCTACCTTTACCAAATCGTGTTCACACACTTAGCTCACACACAGTAGGACATGTTCATCACATTCCAATTCATCCCCGATGAATCAGACCTGACACAACTCTAAGCAATAGCAGGCATAACCAGAAAGCATGAATGAGTAGGCACAACATGGCTCAAACAACTCCTACTCATACTAGTGGGTTTCAACTATTTACTGTGGCAATGACAGGTCATGCAGTGGAAAGGGGTTCAACTACCGCAGCAGGTAACCATTGAAGCGTTGTTGTCCTAATGCAGTAAAGGAGAGCAAGAGCGAGAGAGTGGGATTGTATCGGAATGCTCAAAGAGGTTTTGCTTGCCTGGCACTTCTGAAGATAACATTGGGTCTTCATCGGTGTCATCGAACTCATCGTCGGAACGTCGTCTACTGAGAGGGGACAAAACCGACAAACAGAGAAAGAACACAATCAATGCAATGCAACAATATGATGCATGAATGTGACATGGCAATATGCTGTTGGCTGAGCTAATGCAACTAGCAACAAGTTAAATGAAGTTGGGTTGAACCAAGGGTTCAAATTCAAACTCCATATGTGATTTTTAAAATGCCATTTAATTGATTTGACCTGATCAGCAGGTTTAACTTGTTCAAACATGCATGAAAATGTCATAAACAGATTCCTTGAATTTTTCTGATCATTTTTCATATATAGTTTATTTTCATCTGAGCTACGGTTGATTTTATATGATTTTTACAAATTTTGGCTATTTTCTGAAATAAATAAATCATTTAGATTTATATAAAATTTCAGAAAAGGCTTTATTGCATCAGCATGACGTCTGTGTGACGTCAGCAAGTCAACAGGGGCTGTTCGGGTCAAACCTGACCAGTGGGGCCCACTGGTCAGTGACTAAGCTAAGTTAACACAGACTATTAGTGTTAATTTAATCCTAACTAAAGTGTCAGGGGGGGTGGCCCACATGTCTAACTCTCAGGCCTAATTAGGTTTAGTTTTTAAACTAAACTAATTTAACAGGGGTTTGGCCCCACGTGTCAGTGACTCACAGAGCTAAGCACAGGGATTAGTAATTAATTAAAACTTAATTAAAACTAAACGACGGCCGGCCCCACATGTCATGGACACAGGGGGGGTCCAGCCGGAGTCAAACGGGGTCAAAGCCACCGGCGGCTCGACGCCGGCGAGGCCAAACGTGGCGGCGGTGCTCGGGATTCGCCCTTCGGCGACCATTTGGACGGCGGCTTGGTGCTACACGTAGCTGGGGAGCTCGCGCATCTAACGGGGCAACGGGAGGACACGGGGACGGCGGAGCTCGTCGGAACGGAGCTCGCGGCAGTGCCGGAGTTCGGGCTCCGTCGAGCTAGGCGCAGCGGGGCTCGGGGAGATGAACGAGGAGGTGCTACGGGCTTCTACGGTGCGGTGAAGGCGATGCCATGCTTGGAATCAAGCCAACGTGGCTGTGGCCACGACGGCGACGTGCGGTGGCGGCGGCGGGTACGGTAGGAAAGGGGGCGACGGCTACGGCGAATTGCAGGCTACAGGGACAGGGGGAAACGGCGGAGAAGCTCACTGCGATGCCGAAGAAGAGGTCATCGAGCCCGGGGAGGTCCTGGTGGTGCCGAATCGACGGGGAGGCCGTCGATGGCCGAAGGTTGAGGACGAACGCGGTGACGGCGAGGCAGAGCCTCCTGGCGTCCCGTAGCTCGGTGGAGAGGACCAGGAGGATGCGGCGGAGCTCTCGGGCATGGCGCTGCAGCGAGGGGGCGATGGTGGCCGCGGTGGTGACGAGCGGCGGCGACGGCTCCGTTCGGTCGCCGCGTGCAAGAGGGACAGAGGAGGGAGGAGAGAGCAGCGAGTGAGGGGACAGGTCGAGGTGGCTCTGGGGCATCTCCAGGTGCGGGTGGGCTCGAACGGGAGGTCGCCAGCACGAAGCAGGAGGTGGAAACCTCGGCGCGTGCGCGGGCGACACGGCGTCGTCCTCCTGGCAAGGAGGAAGACGACAGGGAGGCGGCGGTGGTGGGCTAGGCCGCCAGCTGGGCCGCAGGTAAGGCCAGGTAATTCCACTCTCTCTCTCTTTTCTAATAAAAAGTTTCTGTTTTTCTATTTTTCTGCTGTTGTTTTGATTTAATAAAAATGCCAGAACATTTTCATAAATCTTGGAAATATTTGTGGGCACTGTCTGGATTAATTCCAACAACCCTCATTTACTTCCAAGATTATTTGGGCATTTAAAATTGTCTATAGGATTTAAATGTCCAAATGGAAATATCTATGATTTAATTCAAGGTTCCAAAATGACTCCCAAAATTATGAAACCATTTTTGGCAGAGGTTTTAGCCAAGACCAAAATTGATGAACATTTTGTGAAGGGCACTATGGATACATTGAAAGGTATTAAGGTTCTCCCTAGTTGAGTTCCTTTAGTGCTAGGGTTTCAACATCCCCATTTCAAGTTCATTTAAAAAATTTAAAACATGATGGCATGATGAACAACAAGGACCACATGGCTTGATCTACGGATGTGACACAAATGATCACAAACTAGTAATGATCAATAAGTGATCCTGAACTACCTACGAGTCAAAACATAACCCCACCGTGTTCTCTTCTCAAAATGAAAAGAGACGGTCACGATTACTCACGTGGTTGGTGTATTTTAGTTTGGATCCTCTGTAAAGTTAACTACAACCGGATATTAACAAATTCCAATCCGCCACATAACCGCGGGGCCGGCTTTCAAAATATCATAACCCTGCAGAGGTGTCCCAACTTAGCCCATCACAAGCTCTCACGATCAACAGAGTTAAAACCTCTTATCTTAGGGACAACCCAATCAAACTCGGAATCTCGGTGCACAAGACATTTCGACAATGGTAAAACAAGTCCATCAAGACCTCCCGGCGTGCCGACACCCTGATAGTAGCTGCGCGTATCTCGTCTCAGGCCATGTCCGGATGAGCATAGCATACAACGACTAAATACCCAAAGTTGCCACGGGGCGGTGCCGCAAACGACTCTAGTTTGGACCAACACTCATGAGGAGCACTGGCCCAGGTTTTAAATTAAGTCTGCGAGTAGCGCTAAATCCCTATGCAAGTTTTAGTTATTAGGCAAATGGTAAAACCAATGTTGGGCCTTGCTGGAGGAGATTTATTCAAAGCGAACTGTCAAGGGGGTCCCATACCCCCAACCATGTTAGGAATGCAAAATCAAGGAACATAACATCGGTTTATCGGTTCTTAAGGCGGCATGAGTGGAACAAAACACTGAGCAAAAGGCCAAGCCTTCCACCCATTGCCAAAATATATATGTGTGTTAATTATAGTAAGATATATTGTGATATTCCCAAAATATCCAAGATCAGACATGGAACAATCTTCATCTTCACCCGCAACTAACAACGCTATAAGAGGGGCTGAGCAAGCGGTAACATAGCCATACAACGGTTTGCTAGGATGGTGTCAAAGGTTAGAGGTTTCATGGCAACAAATAGAGGCTGACAACAATAGATAGGCAGCACGACATATAGCGATAGCATCGAGACAACTAGCATAGCAATGATAGTAATGAGATACAAGGTGATGGTCATATTTCCTAAGATCCTGCAAGGAAGAAGATCAAGTCCATGAATAATACGAAGCCACAAAGACGAACCAAGCGTAGTCGAACGAATCCTCATGATCGCAACGAAACAGGAACTAACGAGAGAAGAAAACAACACGGTAAACACACAACACATAACAAGACAAGATGCTCAACCAAGTATGATGCATGAAAAGGCTACATGATACTAATCATGGCAAGGGATGAAGCACACAATACCAACACAACCAAGCAAGTTTAAATGAGGCCGGAAACAACATGTAACAATTCCGGTAAGTCCTCATATGCAAATTTCGAAATTGTTTCAAAACTGAACAAACTATATGTTAAAGTTGTTAAACAGCAAGTTAACATGCACCATGATGATCTACATGAAATTCTAGTCAAGTTACATATAATGTTCATTTAATTCGGAGCTACGGCCTAGAAGATATGAGCAAAACAAGTTACACATGGCATTGATGCAAAATGCATTCAAACATCAAGAAAACACTCACAAAACATGGATACAACATGACATGATGCATCTACATGAAAAATCAAGCAAGTTTCATGTAGAGCATGCTCAAAGCGGAGCAACGGATCAACACATACACACGATACAAGTTTAAAGGACAAGCTATCCAAAACATCAACTAGGCATATAGCAAGTATCAAAACAACAAGCTACAAGTACAAGACAGGCACACGCATGACATGAAATCAAAGTATAGATAGCATGCTTCCAATATCAACAAGTCTCAGGTTCATAGGCATCAAGAGTAATCCAACATGATCAATGCAACAAGCAACATTATATCACAGATTATGACTTAGTGGGAAAATAGAGCATATATATGAGTAGAGTTAATATGATGACATGTCGGAGGCAAGAATTAAATAATCTACATCACAAGAACATGGCAAGCAAAAGCATGGCATGCTAGAACACAATATGGAGCTCTAGGAACACAACATGGCATATACATAACATCAACAGGTTCATGGCATTCATCAAAGCAAGATGCAAACATGATATAACAGATTCTCAGACTTAGTGAAAATCTGGGATTGCAACAACAACATTATGATGCTGACTTTGGAGGCACATAACAACAAGCATAGCAAGTGTAATAAGCAAGAAAAGGTCATGAACATGTAGTAGGTATGGCATACTGCAAATAACTCCATAGGCACACCTCCATAAGATGCATAGATTGATTACAACAAGCTTAGCCAAATTGAACATGATGTTGAAAGGCTGACAGATATAATTTCAAGCAAGTTGGGAGCAAGAAAGAGAAATGCTACATCAACCTATAATTGAAAACAAGGGCATGGATGGATAGAGCATAACATGGACTTCAAGGCATGATCACTGGACATTCCAAAACATGCATGGATATGAATGTAGCATCAAGAAAACATGGCATCACAATATAATAGTTTCAGACTTAGCAGCTTTCAACAAGTGTAAAAAAACAACAAACAACAAGTAGGTCACTTTGCAAGCTTGTTCCACTCAACACAAGACATATCATGAAAAGTGGATTGCACCACATCAAAGATGACCTGATTGTGCTCCTAACACATGCTGACATGATGGTTAAACAAAAATCACACAAAAAGATATGAAAAAGACAAATCATCAAGTTATAATAGTCTTCAGCAGTTAACAACACTGAGCACTTTTGCAACAGGGATTAATATGTCAAAATGCATCCTATTATGTATGCAAATGCAACCAACATGTAGAGCATTCAGAGACGAACATTTTGACAAATCATATGCTCATTTGGACCAATATGCACAAAGTAACAAGCAGACAAACATGCACACATAATATGAATTTTTAGGGACTTAGCCATTTTTTCTGGAAAAAAGGATGAGCGTTTAATATCTAACACACGCATGTGCGAGGAAAAAAAGGCAGGCCGGGGCGCACCAGAGTGGGCTTCGGCCCAGGAGGGGGGAGGAGGCCGGGCAGAGCTGGGCTTGGCGCGCTTGCGGGGCCCATGAGGCGAAGGAGGGCCGGCCCAGGAGGCGGGGTGTCATCCTCCTCGTGCCTGGCGCACGAGCAGGAGGTAGGGACATCGGCGCCCGAAGTCAACAGCGGCGACTCCGGCATGCAAGGGCGGCGGGGAGGGCCGGATAGGGACGGATCCGGGCGGATCCCGTTGCGGTGACTCTGTCCCCGACGTCGATCTCGCCAGTGGTGGCTCGGGCAAACTCCGGCTGTGATGACCCTGCAAAACGGCGGCGGCGCGATGTGCATCAGAGAGGAGGAGAGAGAGAACGGGCAAAGGGAATGGAACCAGGGCGGCGGCTGGCCATGGAGGTCACCGGCGAATGGCTGAGGCGGCGGGGTCGGGTTCCAGCGAGGACCGGCGGCGGCGGACGCTCCCGATCCATTGGGATCGAGCGGGAGGAGTGGGACGCGGGGTGGAGCGCCTGCGGGTAGAGCGAAGCAGGCTCGGGGCCCAGATCGGGGCCCAGGCGGGACGCGATGAATTGGGGCGTGGTGGAGGCAATGTGGCGCTCCAGGAGTGGCCGTGGGCGAAGCTGGGTTGCAGTGGAGCCAATCGGGGCATGCCAAGTGGCGCCTGTGAGGTGGTCGAGCGCTAAATCCGGTGGGGAGGCAACTGGAGGTGGCTGAGGCACAATTTTCGAGGAGGATCTGGTGGATGGAGGTGGGAGAAGGGTCCATGGGTTAGGGTTGTCCAAAATTGGCATGGGGTGTGGTTATATACGGTAGGTGCTAGGGCTAGGGGGGTTTAGCTCCATTTCGGACGCTCGGATCGCGATTTGACGGTGCGGAGTGGAGGGGGAGTTTAGGTGGGCTAGTGAGTTGGTTTAGTGGGCTGTGGAAAGGTCGTGGCCTGTGGGGAGAGAAGAAGAGAGAGGCCCGGCGTAGCGTTTTGGAGACCGAAATGTCCGATGCTTGTCCAGTTATATAGCCGATATAGGTTTAATGGTTGGGCTATCAAATGAGCTCCGAATGCGACGAAATTTGGCAAGCGGTCTACCTATGCTATAATAAGACCGCGCGCCAAGTTTCAACCCATTCCGAGAACATTTTCCAGCCACTTATAAAAAGAGGTTTCGGAGGTTCCACGGGCACGTGCGAGTGTGTCTGGGCTCAGAACCGACAACGGAAAGGACGAGGGAGCTCGACAACTAAGGACGGATGCAAGTTTTGAAAATCATGCAGATGCAATGCACATGATGACATGGCAAAGTGCAACAGGCAAGGAGATAACATGGCAACAACGACGAATAGGAGGATGACACCTGACGCATCGGTTTCGGGGTGTCACACTACGTGTCCGTAGTTAGTAGCTAGATGGCTTCCTCTCTCTCTTTTGATTATCAATACAATGGTTTCTTGGAGATCCATATGATGTAACTCTTTTTGCAGTGTGTTTGTTCGGATTCGATGAACTTTGAGTTTATGATCACATCTATCTTTTTATATCCATGCAAGTTATTTGAGTCTTCTTTGATCTCTTATATGCATGATTGCTTATAGCCTCGTATTTCTTCTCCGATATTTGGGTTTTGTTTGGCCAACTTGATCTATTTATGTTGCAATGGGAAGAGGTGCTTTGTAGTGGGTTTGATCTTACGGTGCTGGATCCCAATGACAGGAACCGACACGTATGTATCGTTGCTACAAAGGATAAAACGATGGGGGTCTATTTCTACATAAATAGATCTTGCCTACATCATGTCATCGTTCTTATTGCATTACTCTGTTTTCCATGAACTTAATACACTAGATGCATGCTGGATAGTGGTCGATGTGTGGAGTAATAGTAGTGGATCCAGGCAGCAGTCAGTCTACTAATCTTGGATGTGATGCCTATATAATGATCATTGCCTGGATATCGTCATGATTATTTGAAGTTCTATCAATTGCCCAACAGTAATTTGTTCACCCATTATTTGCTATTTTCTCGAGAGAAGCCGCTAGTGAAACCTACGGCCCCGGTTCTCTTTCTTATGTTATTTGCCCTTGCGATCTACTTTTTCTTTGCTTTTATTTTACGATTTATTAAACCAAAATACAAAAAATACCTTGCTGCAATTTATCTTATTTGGCGTTTGATCTATCATTATTTACAACTCTCTCACGTCTGTTAGCCTATCTCTAGGCGCCGTTACCCAAAAGGGATTGACAAACCCTTTTACACGTCGGGTTGCGAGTATTTTTTATTGTTGTGCAGGTGCCGTTTACGTTGTGTTGCTTGGTTCTCCTACTGGTTCGATAACCTTGGTCTCATCACTGAGGGAAATACCTACTGTTGATGTGCTGCATCATCCCTTCCTCTTTGGGAAAATACCAACGTAGTTCTAGCAAGCATCAAAAGGAATTTCTGGCGCTGTTGTCGGGGAGACCTCATCAACATCTACAAGGTTCCTAATCACAAATGTCATCTCCTCGCAATTTACATTATTTGCCATTTGCCTCTCATTTTCATCTCCCCAACTTCACCAAAATTTGTCGTATTTATTCGCTCTCTTTTTCGTTCGCCGTTTTCTCGGCAGATCTATCTTTTGCTAGCAATCTAGTTTGCTATCTTTTCTTGTGTTGCCATGTGCCTTCTATTTTCTTGCATCTTCGCTTACTAAAAATCTATTGATATGGATCCTCATCCACTTGTGAATCTTTCCAAATGACCCGATTATGTTGAACCAATTGCTAGTGAGTTGAGTGCACTAGATTATCTTTATGAAGTTTTGCTTCAGATTTATGAATCTGAAATGTGATGAAGTGATAAAAGAAGAAATTTATGAAGTGATTCATGATAGTTCCTTGTATGAAAAGCATGATTGCAATGATGTTATTATAAGTTCTATTAATACCAATTGTGCTAATGATATGCAAAACCCCAAGCTTGGGGATGCTAATTTTGCTATGTCTACTACTTGCTGCAGTGATCATGATTGGGGTGATTTTTCTTACGATCTTGAAAATTTATTTAAGCCTCGTGATGAATATGTTTGCGATAATATTGAAAGTGGGTTTGGAGAGGTCATGAATTTATTTGTTGATAATCCCACTATTTTGGAAGAGTGTCAACTCTTTATGCATGTGGATCATGAAAAGAAATTTCATATGATAGCTATATTGTTGAATTTGAGTATGATCCTACATGTAATTATTATGAGAGAGGAAAATATGGTTGTAAAATTTTTCCTGTTACTAAATTACCTCTCGTTATGTTGAGATTGCTATTGTTTCTTTGTTGTTCCTTGCATATGCTAGATGTTTCTTGTCTTGATAATTTGGTTGCTTACAAAATGCCTATGCATAGGAAGTATGTTAGACTTAAATGTGTTTGTCACGTATTTCATGATGCTCTTTTTGTGCTTCAACTCTTGTATTTCATGTGAGCATCATTGAAATCTCAAGCCTATCTTAATGGCTACAAAGAAAGAGCTTGTTGGGAGGCAACCCAACTTGTATCTTTTTTATTTTTGGTTTTCTTGTTGTTTTCAATAAAATACCCATTAATACCTCAGTTTAGATGTGTTTTTGTTGTTTGAATAAATGTTTCTGCCAAGCAAAGCCTTAAGGATCCTGTTGGGTGATAGTCCATTTGATCTTGCTGAAAAATAGAAACGTTTGCGCTCATGAAAAAATCCTCATTTTTAAAAGAAGGGTGTTTTTGAGTTGATTCTTTTTGCAAAATATTAATATACAAACTTTTCACGTGGTCAATTTTTCCAAAAAAAAAGAGTTACAGAAGTATTCGAAATATCCAAATTGCTACAGACTGTTCTCTTCTTGACAGATTCTGTTTTCTTTGTGTTGTGTGCTTGTTTTGATGATTCTATGGTTTTCTTTGACGAGTTTTTGCCATAGAAAAGTTGGAATACAGTAGATATAATGCAAGAAGAAAATATGAATTAGTTTTCTACAATACTTATAGTAGTGATTTGTTTTCTTATACTAACGGATCTCACGAAGGTTTTTGTTGAGTTTTGTGTGATTGAAGTTTTGGAGTTTTGGGTGATGTTACGATGGATGAAGGAATAAGTGAACGAAATATGCCCTAGAGGCAATAATAAAGTTGTTATTTTTATTTCCTTATATCATGATAAATGTTTATTATTCATGCTACAATTGTATTAACCGGAAACTTAGTACATGTGTGAATACATAGACAAAACAGAGTGTCCCTAGTATGCCTCGACTAGACTAGCTCATTGATCGAAGATGGTTATGTTTCCTAGCCATAGACATGAGTTGTCATTTGATCAACGAGATCACATCATTATGAGAATGATGTGATGGATAAGACCCATCTATTATCTTAGCAACTTGATCATTTAGTTTTACTGCTATTGCTTTCTTCAAGACTTATACATGTTCCTATGACTATGAGATCATGCAACTTCCGAATACCGGAGGAACACGTTGTGTGCTATCAAACGTCACAACGTAACTAGGTGATTATAAAGATTCTCTACAAGTGTCTCCGAAGGTGTTTGTGGTGTTGGCATAGATCGAGAATAGGATTTGTCACTCCGAGTGTCGGAGAGGTATCTCTGGGCCCTCTCGGTAATACACTTCATAATAAGACTTGCAAGCAAATGAATAATGAGTTAGTCATGAGATGATGTATTACAGAATGAGTAAAGAGACTTGCCGATGACGAGATTGAACTAGGTATGATGATACTGACGATCGAATCTCGGGCAAGTAACATACCGATGGTAAAGGGAACAACGTATGTTGTTATGCGGTTTGACCGATAAAGATCTTCGTAGAATATGTAGGAACCAATATGAGCATCCAGGTTCCGTTATTGGTTATTGACCAAAGATGAGTCTCAGTCATGTCTACATAGTTCTCGAACCCGTAGGGTCCGCGCACTTAATGTTCAATTACGATCGGTATTATGAGTTTTGATGTACCGAAGGTAGTTCGGAGTCCCAGATGTGATCACAGACATGGCAAGGAGTCTCGGAATGTCCGATACATAAAGATTAATATATTGGACGGCTATATTCAGACACCGGAAGTGTTCCGGGTGATTTCGGAGAAAACCGAAGTGCCGGAGGGGTTACCGGAACCCCCCGGGGGAGTATTGTGCCATAGTGGGCCATGAGGGAAAGAGAGAGGCAGCCCACTAGGGCTAGCCGCGGCCCCCAAGGGAATCCTAGTTGGACTAGGAGTGGGGGGGGAGGCGCCCCTCTCCTTACATCTCCCCTTCTTCTTCCTTTCCTACTCCTAGTAGGAATACGAAAGGGGGATTCCTACTCCTACTAGGAGTAGGAAAACTCCCTCTATGGTGCGCCCCTAGGGCCGGCCGGCCCTCCCCCTTGCTCCTTTATATACAGGGGTAGGGGGCACCCTAGAACACACAAGCAACATTGTTTTAGCCGTGTGCGGTGCCCCCTCCACAAAAACACACCTCGGTCATATCGTTGCAGTGCTTAGGCGAAGCCCTGCGTCGGTAACTTCATCATCTCCGTCACCACGCCGTCGTGCTGACGAAACTCTCCCGTGAAGCTCAACTGGATCAAGAGCTCATGGGACGTCATTGAGCTGAACGTGTGATGAAGGCGGAGGTGTCATACGTTCGGTGCTTGGATCGGTTGGATCTGAGGACGTCCGACTACATCAACCGCGTCACTAGACGCTTCCGCTTTTGGTCTACGATGCTACGTAGACACACTCTCCTCTCTCGTTGCTATGCTTCTAGTAGATAGATCTTGCGTGATCGTAGGAATTTTCTTGAAATACTATGTTCCCCAACAATAAGGAGTTAGAAGATCCTAAGCTTGGGGATGCCCATGGCATCCCAAGCTATTGTCCAAAGAGAAGCGAGCAACTAAGCTTGGGGATACCCCGAGTGGCATCCCCTCCTTCTTCTAACGACCATCGGTATTTGACTCGAAGCTATATTTTTATTCGTCACATACCATGTGTTTTGCTTGGAGCGTCTTGTATGATATGAGTCTTTGCCTGTTATTTTTCTTTTTAAGTCTTGAATCCTTGCTGGACACACCTATTTGAGAGAGCCATAATTATCCCATGATTTGTTATAATAACTCTCTTTGCTTCACTTAAATTTTTATGGGCTATGGATTTGCTCTAGTGCTTCACTTATATCTTTTTTGAGCATGGTGTGCTTTATTATTTTTGAAGAAACACTATCTTGCTTCACTTAGATTTATTTGAGAGCTAGTAAAATTTTCAAGAAATTCTCTCATGCTTCACTTAAATTATTTTGAGAGAAAGAAAAAAATATGCTCATGATCTTCACTTATATTTGTTTGAGCTTATCAAAAGCAACACATGAAAATTAGTCCCAAAGTGAAACATATCCAAGAAGGATATAATAAAAACTTTCATGAAGATCATTGGACAAAATAAACATGATTCCTTGTAATAGTTTTGAGATATGATGATGTGATATGTGAGTCATGTTGATGAGTAATTGTGCTTTAGTAAGAATATTGGCATTAAGGTTTGTGATTCCCTATGCAAGCACGAAATTTAATAGTCATGCAATGAAATTACATCCTACTTGTGGTGTATTATTCAGTGTTAATTATGCTTAATGCTCGCTTATGAGATTATTCATTTTTGTGTTGGCCGCTTCACAATCTTTTGCTATCCTTCATTTTGCACTAGGTATAATCACTACTTGTGCATCCAAAATACTTTAAACCAGTTTTGCCACATGAGTCCACTATATCTACCTATATGCGGTATTCTTTTGCCGTTCTATGAAAATTCGTATGTGCCATCTCTAATTTTCAAAACAAATTTCTCTTTTGTGTGCTCGTACCGCTCGCGAGGCGTCGAGGGGTGGCCAATATTTCCCATTCTAGATGTGTTATTCTCATGACGAGTGTTTATTCACTTGTCATTGCACGAGATTAAGGCAAAGGTATTAGGGATGCCCAGTCCCGAAATGAAAAATGAATTTACTTTATGTTGTTAAATAATAAATTCCTTGAAAAGTGTTGGTATGGAAGGCACCCGTGGATACAGTTAGCCATGGCTTGTGAAAGTTTGGTGGAAAAAGGAATAAACTTTATTTTATGTTTGGAAACCACCTATGATATATCTAGCATGGAAAGTGTTGGGAAGTCTAAGTCATTTTCGTTGGTGGGAAAAGTATGCCACCCAAAATATTTTTATCTCTCAATTTAAGTTTTGAGCTCTGGGACCTCTACAAATCCCTACTTCCCTCTGTGAAGGGCCTTTCTTTTACTTCATGCAATTTTTATATTGAATATGAGTCTCCATCTTCTCTTATAAAGCACCAAGTAGGAGGCACTATGATCGCACTTTAGTATTGGGTGTAGTTAATAAGCGAGTGTGTTTCATGAATGGCTCAATGGTAGAGCCTGATGGGCTAGGGATAACATATTTTAGCATTGATATTTTGAAAGACATGGTTGCTTCTTGATATGCTTGAGTATTTAAATCTCATGTCAAAACTAGACTATTGCTTTGAACCATATAAAAGTCCAAATGTCCATGCTATAAAGAAAAGAATATGATATGCCATGTTAGGCAGCATTTGACATCAATTTTTGTTATCATTTATCTACTCGAGGAATTGAGCTTGGGGATGCTGATACGTCTCCAATGCATCTATAATTTTTGATTGTTCTATGATGTTATATTATCATTCTTGGATGTTTTATAATTATAGTCATTTTATAACATTTTTTGGTAGTAACCTATTAACATAGTGCCAAGTGCCAGTTGTTGTTTTCTCCATGCTTTTTACATCGCAGGAAATCGGTACCAAACGGAGTCCAAATGCAGCGAAACTTTCTGTGGATATTTTTTTTGACAAAGAGACATCCAGTGGTCCGAGAAGTGCCTGGGGGTGTGCTCCGAGGGGAGCATGGTACGTCCATTTTGCATCATGTTTTCTTACTATTATTTACAAAGCTTTTATCCATAATAATGCCTTTTGGAGTAATTCTAATGCCTTTTCTCTCATAATTTGCAATGTACACACCAAGAGGGAGAATTCTGGCAGTTGGAAATATGGACCTGAAAAAGCTATGTCATGCCACCTATTCTGCACAACTCCAAATGAGCTGAAACTCCACGAGGATTTTTTATGGAATATTTAAGAAATATTGGAGTCAATAAACACTAGAGGGGGCCATCAGGTGGGCACAACCCACCTGGGTGCGCCAGGCTCCCCTGGCGTGCCCTGGTGGGTTGTGGCCTCCTCAGCCCACCTCCAGTGCCCATCTTCTGGTATATAAGAGATGTTGACCTACAAAAAATCAGAAACATACTTTCGGGACGGAACACCGCCGTCTCGAGGCGGAACTTGGGCATGAGTAGTTTTTCCCTCAGGCGGAGCGATTCTGCCGAGGGAACTTCCCTCCTGGAGGGGGAATCATCGTCATCATCATCACCAACTACTCTCCCATCTTGGGGAGGGAAATCTCCATCAACATCTTCACTAGCACCAACTCATCTCAAACCCTAGGTCATCTCTAGTGTTCAATCTTGTTACCAGAACTATAGATTCTTGCTAGGGGGTGACTAGTAGTGTTGATTACATCTTGTAGTTGATTACTATATGGTTTATTTGGTGGAATATTATATGTAGAGACCTATTATGGATATTAATACCCCTATGATCTTGAGCATGTTCATCAATTGTGAGTAGTTACCTTTGTTCTTGAGGTCACGGGAGAAATCATGTTGCAAGTAATCATGTGAATTTGATATGTGTTCGATATTTTGATAGTATGTATGTTGTGATTCCCTTAGTGGTGTCATGTGAACGTCGACTACATGTCACTTCACGATATTTGGGCCTATGGGAATGCATTGTGGAGTAGTAAATAGATGGTGCGTTGCGAGAGTGACAGAAACTTAAACCCCAGTTTATGCACTATTCCATAAGGGACTGATTGGATCCTAGAGTTTAATGCTATGGTTAGAATTTATTCTTAATACTTTTCTCGTAGTTGCGGATGCTTGCGGGAGGGTTAATCATAAGTAGCAGGTTTGTTCAAGTAAGAACAGCACCTAATCACCGGTCCACCCACATATCAAACTATCAAAGTAGCGAACACAAATCAAACCAACATGAAAGTGACTAGATGAAATTCCCGTGTACCCTCAAGAATGCTTTGATTATTATAAGAGACCGTTTTGGAATGTCCTTTGCCTCAAAAGGATTGGGCTACCTAGCTGCATACTTTTTACAATTATCGTTACTTGCTCGTTAGAAATTACCTTGCTATCAAACTACTTGCTACTTACAATTTCAACATTTGCAGACACTACCTTACTAAAAACTACTTGTCATTTCCTTCTGCTCCTCGTTGGGTTCGACACTCTTACTTATCGAAAAGAGCTAAAATTGATCCCCTATACTTGTGGGTCATCAAGGCTATTTTCTAGCACCGTTGCCGGGGAGTGAAGAGCTTCTGGTAAGTGGAATTTGGTGAGGAAACATTTATATAGAGTGCTGAAATTTATTGTCACTTGTCACTATGGAAAACAATCCTTTGAGGGGTTTGTTCGGGGTATCTTCACCTCATCTGGAACCATAATTAGCTACCCCTCAACCCGCTGCACCTACTGAAAATATTGAATTTGAAATCCCTTTTGGTATGATAGAACAACTGCTAGCTAATCCTTATGCAGGAGATGGAACTGAACATCCTGATATGCACTTGATATATGTGAAACAAATTTGTGGGTTGTTTAAGCTTGCAGGTCTACCCAGGGATAAAGTTATGGAGAAGGTTTTTCCTTTATCCTTGAGGGAAAAAGCAATAGCATGGTAATAAGCTATGCAATGATATTGGATCTTGGAACTGGAATCGATTGAAAATTGAGTTCCACCAAAAAATTTATCCTATGCATCTAGTTCATGGTGATCGGAATTATATATATAATTTTTGGCCTCATGAAGAAGAAAGTATCGCTCTAGCTTGGGGGAGGCTTAAGTCAATGTTATATTCATGCCCCAATCATGAGCTCTCAAGAGAAATTATTATCCAGAACTTTTATGGTCGGATTTCTCATAATGATCAGACCATGCTGGATACTTCTTATGATGGTTCTTTTATGAAGAAGACTATTGAATTTTGGTGGAATCTTTTGGAAAGAATTAAACGCAACTCTGAAGATTGGGAACTCGACGAAGGTAAAGAGTCAGGTATAAAACTTAAGTATGATTGTGTTAAATATTTTATGGATACTGATGCTTTTCGAAACTTTAACACTAAATATGGACTTGACTCTGAGAAAGTAGCCTCCTTTTGTGAATCTTTTGCTGCTCATGTTGATCTCCCTAAAGAGATATGGTTTAAATATCACCCACCTTTTAAAGAAGAAATTAAGGAACCGGCACCCGTTAAAGAGGAAACTATACTTTATCATGTTGATCCAGTTGTTCCTTATGTTTATATTGAAAAACCACCTTACCCTGTTAGGATTAAGGAACATGCTAAAGTTTCAACCGTGGTTAACAAAAGCTATGTTAGAACACCTAAACCCGATGAACAAATTAAAGCAGAGCCTAATATTGCTACGGTAAAGGATCTCGTGGAATAAAATGTAGATGTGCATGTTATTTGCTTTAATGAAGAGTCTGCCAGAATTGCCAAACTTGATAAAAGGGACAAACACAGATCTGTTGTGGGCGTGCCTGTTATTTCAGTTAAAATAGGAGATCATTGATACGTCTCCAATGTATCTATAATTTTTTATTCTTCCATGCTATTATTTTTGAAGTCTTGGATGTTTAATGGGCTTTATCATTCACTTTTATATCATTTTTGGGACTGACCTACTAACCCAAAGGCCCAGTCCAGATTGCAGTTTTTTTTGCCTATTTCAGGGTTTTGCAGAAAAGGAATATCAAACGGAATCCAAACGGAATGAAACCTTCACGAGAGATATTTTTGGAGAAAATCACGCACGCGGAGCTTGAGGACCAAGTCAGGGGACAGAGAGATGGCCCTCGAGGGTGGGGGCGCATCCCCCTTCCCAGGGCGCGCCCCCTGCCTCGAGGCCCCCTCAAGTGGCCCCCTGGTGCCCTCCTTCTTCCTATATAAGTCCACGTACCCCAGAAACTCCATATACAGAGAGAAAACCCTAATTCCACCGCCGTAGCTTCTGTTCCCATGGAGATCCCTTCTTGGAGTCTATTCCGGAGCTCCACCGGAGGGGGATCCATCACGGAGGCCTTCATCATCATCATCATCGCCCTCACCATGAGTTGTGAGTAGTTTACCACAGACCTTCGGGTCCATAGCTAGTATCTAGATGGCTTCTTCTCTCTCTTCGGATCTCAATACAAAGTTCTCCTCGGTCTTCGAGGAGATCTATTCGATGTAATCTCTTTTTGCGGTGTGTTTGTCGAGATCCGATGAATTGTGAGTTTATGATCAAGGTTATCTATGAAAGATATTTGGTTCTTCTCTGAACATTTCATGTGTGCTCATAATATCCTTGCAAGTCTCTTCGAATTATTGGTTTGGTTTGGCCTACTAGATCTATAGTTCTTGCAATGGGAGAAGTGCTTGGCTTTGGGTTCAATCTTGCGGTGTCCTTTCCCAGTGACAGTAGGGGCAACAAGGCACGCATTGTATTGTTACCATCGAGGATAAAAAGATGGGGTTTACATCATATTGCTTGAGTTTATCCCTCTACATAATGTCATCTTGCTTAAGGCGTTACTCTGTTCGTATGAACTCAATACACTAGATGCATGCTGGATAGCGGTCGATGTGTGGAGTAATAGTAGTAGATGCAGGCAGGAGTCGGTCTACTTGTCTCAGACGTGATGCCTATATACAATGATCATGCCTAGATAGTTTCATAATTATTCGCTTTTCTACAATTGCTCGACAGTAATTTGTTTACCCGTCGTAGAATATCGCTATCATGAGAGAAGCCACTAGAGAAAACTATGGCCCCCGGGTCTATTCTCAACATATCAATCTACATCTACTTTACTTTTACCGCTTTTATTTGCTATTTTATTAAACCAAAAATACCAAAAATATAAACTATCATCTCTATCAGATCTCACTCTCGTAAGTGACCGTAAAGGGATTGACAACCCCTTATCGTGTTGGCTGCGAAGTTCTTATTTGTTTGTGCAGGTGCGAGGGACTCGCGCGTGGTCTCCTACTGGATTGATACATTGGTTCTCAAAAACTGAGGGAAATACTTACGCTCCTGTGCTGCATCTCCCTTTCCTCTTCGAGGGAATACAACGCAAGCTCAAGAGGTAGCAAGAAGAATTTCTGGCGCCGTTGCCGAGGAGGCTTGCGCAAAAGTCATATACCAAGTACCTATCACAAACCCATATCCTTCTCATTACATTTTTGCCTCTCGTTTTCCTCTCCCCCACTTCACCCTTGCCGTTTTATTTGCCCTTCTTCCGCCGTGTGTTTACCGTTCGCTTGCTTCTTGTTTGCTTGAGTGTTGCTTGCTTGCTTGTCATCATATCTAGCACACCTATCATTATCACCACTCCCGAGAGTGAGGTCCTCAACTTTAAACAAAGGGAGGAAGAAAACTTAAAAGATGCCTGGTATAGAATTTGCAATGCTCAAAATAGATCTATTAGGAAGCTTTCTACTTCTGTGCTTCTTCGCAATTTTTATGTTGGCATAACTCTGTGGAATAGATTTATCTTAGATACCATTACCGGAGGGAATTTCTTGGGTAGCCACACCGTTGATTCTTATAAAGCTATGACTGAATTATTTGGCTCACCACCTCTTATGGTTAATGGGACCGTTTTAACTTTGGAGCATGTTATGCAAAGGTTAGAAATCATTGAAAACAAAGTTGCTACGGTAGAACTGGTAGAGAACTTGGATAGAAAAATCATAATGAAATCACCCAATATGGATCCAAGGTAGGAGTTCTTCTGAAAAATCTTAAGGAAAAGGAGCCCATAGTTAAAGAAAAGCTAGACCAGGATTCTACTAGAATCAATAAGCTCGAGGATGTTATCACTAATGTGGGTTTTGCTCTTTCCGCTATAAAAACTACTCCAAATACCTCCACTAAATTATCTAATTTCATGTATGTCCCTAAATACAAGGGGTGACACATCTAGACTTGCGGATCTCAAATCCATAAGTGTTCACCCTAATTTTCTTACTTTTGCAAGAGACCCTTTTGACACTTTAAAATTTCTTGATTTCTTGCCCAAAAGTTTGATTATTCATAGGGACAAAGAAGTGCCCAAGAATCATAAGTGCTTAATCAAAGAATTGCCATCCAAAGATGGCAATACCTAGATCTATCTTGTATCATGCCTAGCTAGGGGCGTAAAACGATAGCGCTTGTTGGGAGGCAACCCAACTTTTTGTTTTTTGTTTTTGTTGCTGTTAGGGAATAAATATTGAATATAGCCTCTGATTAGATGTGGTTTCATGTTTTTTTAGTGTTTGTGCCAAGTAGAACCTTTGAGAAGACTTGTGTGAAGTTTATATGATATTGCTGTGAAAAACAGAATCGTTAGCGCTCGCTAAAATAGTCGTGGGATTTTACTGGAGCGTGCTTTTTAGTTGATTATTTTTGCAGATGGTTGGTAGACAAATTTCGCAAATTTAATAATTTGGTTTGAATTTTTTGGAATTCCAGAAGTAGGCAAGCCCTGCAGATTACAACAGACTGTTCTGTCTTTGATAGATTCTGTTTTTTGTGTGTTGTTTGCTTATTCCGATGCATCTATGAGTAGGATTGGAGGATATGAACCACAAAGAAGTTGGAATACAGTAGTTATAACACCAATATAAACAAATAATGAATTCATTGATGTACCTTTGTGTAGTGGTTTGCTTTCTTGTACTAACGGAGCTCACGAGAATTTTTGTCTAAGTTTTGTGTTGTGAAGTTTTCAAGTTTTGAGTATTGCTTTGATGGACTATGGAACAAGGAGTAGCAAAGGCCTAAGATTGGGGATGACCATGGAACCCCAAGTAAATTCAATATAATCAAAACCCTAAGCTTGTGGATGCCCCGGGAAGGCCTCCCCTCTTTCGTCTTCATCCATCGGTAACTATACTTGGAGCTATATTTTTATTCGCAACATGATATGTGTTTTGCTTGGAGCGTCTTGTATAATTTGAGTCCTTGCTTGTTAGTTTGACACAATCATCCTAGCTGGACACACCTATTTGAGAGAGTTAAATATGGCCTAGAAATTGTTAGAACACTCTATGTGCTTCACTTATATCTTTTGAGTTGAATAGTTTTTGCTTTAGTACTTCACTTTTATCTTTTAGAGCACGGTGGTGATAATATTTTGTAGAAATTGTTGAACTCTCATGCTTCACTTATATCTATTTGAGAGTCTATTAAAACAGCATGGTAATGTGTTTAGGCTAAAGAAACTAGTCTTCACATGATAGACATCCAATGTCAATGTAGTAAAAAAATTCACACTAAGTGCATTGAATAGAAGGAGATGTTGGATGCTTGATAATTGTTTTGAGACATGAGGATAGTGATACTAGAGTCATGCTAGTGGAGTTATTATGAAATTGAGAAATACTTGTGTTATGGTTAGTGATTCCCGTATTATGCACGTATGGTGAGCCGCTATGTGACGAAGTTAGAGCATGAGGTATTTGTAGAGTGCCAACCTTTGTGTGGAGGTCGGGGGTGCGCGATGGTTAACTCCTACCAACCTCCCCCCTAGGAGCATGCGTTGATTGCTTTGTTTTGATGACTCGTAGATTTTTGCAATAATTATATGAGTTCTTTATGACTAATGTTGAGTCCATGGATTATACGCACTCTCAGCCTTCCACCATTGCTAGCCTCTCATGTACCGCGCAACTTTCGACGGTGCCATAAACCCACTATATATCCTTCCTCAAAACAGCCACGATATATTGTTCCTCAAAACAGCCACCATATCTACCTATCATGGCATTTCCATAGCCATTCCGAGATATATTGCCATGCAACTTTCGACCGTTCCGTTCATATGACACGCATCTTATTGTCATATTACCATTGCATGATCATGTAGTTGACATCATATTTGTGGCAAAGCCACCATGCATAACTTTTCATACATGTCACTCTTGTTTCATTGCACATACCAGTACACCGCCGGAGTCATTCATATAGAGTCATACTTTGTTGTTGTAGTATCGAGTTGTAATTTCATGTTGTAATGAAAGTGTGATGATCATCATTATTAGAGCATTGTTCCATGGGAGGAAAGGCTGAATCTATAAAGCTCCTCCGCAAAAAAAGGCCAAAGAAAAAAAAGGCCCAAAAAAAGAAAAAAAAAAAGTAAAGAAAAAAGGGACAATTTCTACTATCCTTTTCCACACTTGTGCTTCAAAGTAGCACCATGTTCTTCATTGTAGAGAGTCTCATGTTTGGTCACTTTCATATGCTAGTGGGAATTTTTCGTTATAGAACTTGGCTTGTATATTCCAACAATGGGCTTCCTCAAATGCCCTAGGTCTTCGTGAGCAAGCAAGTTGGATGCACACTCACTAGTTTCTTTTGTTGAGCTTTCATTCATATTTAGCTCTAGTGCATCCGTTGCATTGCAATACCTACTCACTCACATTGATATCTATTGATGGGCATCTCCATAGCCCATTGATACGCCTAGTCGATCTGAGACTATCTCCCTCCTTTTTGTCTTCTCCACAACCACATCTCTGTTCCACCCATAGTGCTATATCCATGGCTCACGCTCATGTACTGCGTGAAAGTTGAAAGGTTTGAAAAGATAGAGTATGAAAACAAATGTTGGGCTGAAATCGGGGTTGTGCATGATATGAATATTTTGTGTGATGAAGAGGGTGCATAGCCAGACTATATGATTTTGTAGGGATAACTTTCTTTAGCCATAGTATTTTGAGAAGACATGATTGCTTTGTTAGTATTGCTTGAAGTATTGTTATTTCTTATGTCAATATAGACTTTTATCTTGAATCTTTCAGATCTAAACATTCATGCCACAATTAAGAGAATTACATTGAAAAACTATATTGGTTAGCATTCCACATAAAAAATTCTTTCTTTATCATTTACCTACTCGAGGACGAGCAGGAATTAAGCTTGGGGATGCTTGATACGTCTCCAACATATCTATAATTTTTGATTGTTCCATGCTATTATTTATGAAGTCTTGGATATTTAATGGGCACTTTTATATCATTTTTGGGACTAACCTACTAACCCAAAGGCCCAGTCCAGATTGCTGCTTTTTGCCTATTTCAGGCTTTTGCAGAAAAGGAATATCAAACGGAGTCCAAACGGAATGAAACCTTCGCGAGAGATATTTTTGGAGAAAATCACGCACGCGGAGCTTGAGGACCAAGTCAGGGGACAGAGAGGTGGCCCTCGAGGGTGGGGGCGCGCCCACCTTCCCAAGGCGCGTCCCCCTACCTCAAGGCCCCCTCAAGTGGCCCCCGGTGCCCTCCTTCTTCCTATATAAGTCCACGTACCCCAGAAACTCCATATACAGGGAGGAAACCCAAATTCTACCGCCGTAGCTTCTGTTCCTGTGGAGATTCCATCTTGGAGCCTGTTCCGAAGCTCCACCGGAGGGGGATCCATCACGGAGGCCTTCATCATCATCATCATCGCCCTCACCATGAGTTGTGAGTAGTTTACCACAGACCTTCGGGTCCATAGCTAGTATCTAGATGGCTTCTTCTCTCTCTTCGGATCTCAATACAAAGTTCTCCTCGGTCTTCGAGGAGATCTATTCGATGTAATTTATTTTTGCGGTGTGTTTGTCGAGATCCGATGAATTGTGAGTTTATGATCAAGGTTATCTATGAAAGATATTTGGTTCTTCTCTGAACATTTTATGTGTGCTCATAATATCCTTGCAAGTCTCTTCGAATTATTGGTTTGGTTTGGCCTACTAGATCTATAGTTCTTGCAATGGGAGAAGTGCTTGGCTTTGGGTTCAATCTTGCGTTGTCCTTTCCCAGTGACAGTAGGGGCAACAAGGCACGTATTGTATTGTTGCCATCGAGGATAAAAAGATGGGGTTTACATCATATTGCTTGAGTTTATCCATCTACATCATGTCATCTTGCTTAAGGCGTTACTCTGTTCGTATGAACTCAATACACTAGATGCATGCTGGATAGCGGTCGATGTGTGGAGTAATAGTAGTAGATGCAGGCAGGAGTCGGTCTACTTGTCTCGGACGTGATGCCTATATAAAATGATCATGCCTAGATAGTCTCATAATTATTCGCTTTTCTATCAATTGCTCGATAGTAATTTGTTTACCCACCGTAGAATATCGCTATCATGAGAGAAGCCACTAGAGAAAACTATGGCCCCCGGGTCTATTCTCAACATATCAATCTACATCTTCTTTACTTTTACCGCTTTTATTTGTTGTTTTATTAAACCAAAAATACCAAAAATATAAACTATCATCTCTATCAGATCTCACTCTCGTAAGTGACCGTAAAGGGATTGACAACCCCTTATCGCGTTGGCTGCGAAGTTCTTATTTGTTTGTGCAGGTGCGAGGGACTCGCGCGTGGTCTCCTACTGGATTGATAGCTTGGTTCTCAAAAACTGAGGGAAATACTTAGCTACTGTGCTGCATCTCCCTTTCCTCTTCGAGGGAATACAACACAAGCTCAAGAGGTAGCAATCATTGCTATCATGGTTTATGTGACATAGTTGCTAGTGTGAGTGCTATTCGCTACTCTTTATACCAAGAATTTATGAATGACATAGCACCTGCAGAAATAGAAAACATTGATATCACTATTAAACTTGCTAATTGAGATACTATATCACAAATTGGGATTGTTGGAGATGTTGAGGTCTTGTGCGGGAAAATAATAGAGCCTACTGATTTTCTTATTTTTGGTTCCCCACAAGATGACTTCTGTCCCATTATCTTTGGCAGACCTTTCTTAAACACTGTTAATGCTCAAATAGATTGTCAGAAGCAAACTATCGGTGTTAGTTTTGGTGATGAATCCCATGAGTTTAATTTTACCAATTTTAGTAGGAAACTTCGTGAAATTGAATTGCCTAGTAATGATGAAATTATTGGTCTTGCTTCTATTGCCGTGCCTCCTACTGATCCTTTAGAGCAATATTTACTAGACCGTGAAAATGATTCACATATGCATGAAATAAATGAAATAGATAAAAATTTCTTTGAACAATTGCCTACTGAAACTCTTGGAGGTCCACCTCCACCTAAAGGTGATCCTGTGTTTGAATTAAAACAATTGCTAGACACTTTGAAATATGCTTATCTTGATGAAAAGAAAATATATCCTGTTATTATCAGTGCTAACCTTTCAAAACATGAAGAAGAAAGATTATTGAAAGTTCTAAGGAAGCACCAAGCTGCCATTGGATATACTCTTGATGATTTAAAGGGCATTAGTCCCACTCTATGTTGGCACAAAATTAATATGGAACCTGATGCTAAACTAGTTGTTGATCACCAACGTCGGTTAAATCCGAAAATGAAAGAAGTGGTAAGAACTGAAATATTAAAACTTCTGGAAGCAGGTATAATCTACCCCATAGCTGATAGTAGATGGGTAAGTCATGTTCGTTGTGTCCCTAAGAAAGGAGGTATAACTGTAGTTCCTAATGACAAGAATGAACTTATTCCACAAGGAATTGTTATAGGCTATAGAATGGTCAGAATACTAAATAAAGCTACTAGAAAAGATCATTACCCTTTGTCTTGTATTGATCAAATGCTTAAAATATTATCTAAGCACACACACTTTTGCTTCCTTGATGGATATTCTGGCTTTTCACAAATACCTGTTTCTCAACATAATCAAGAAAAGACCACTTTTACTTGTCCGTTTGGAACATATGCCTTTTGGGTTATGTAATGCACCTGCTACCTTCCAAAGATGCATGATGGCTATATTCTCTGACTTTTGTGAAAATATTGTTGAGGTTTTCATGGATGACTTTTCTGTTTATGGGAAGTCTTTTCATGATTGTTTAAGCAATCTTGAGCAAGTTTTGTAGAGATATGAACAAACAAATATCGTCTTGAATTGGGAGAAGTGCCACTTTATGGTTAATAGAGGCATTGTTTTGGGTCATAAAATTTCTGAAAGAGGTATTGAAGTGGACCAAGCTAAGGTTGATGCAATTGAGAAAATGCCATGTCCTAAGGATATCAAAGGTATTCGTAGTTTCCTAGGTCATGCTGGTTTCTATTGGAGATTTATCAAAGGCTTTTCTAAAATTTCTAGGCCCCTTACTAGTCTCTTGGAAAAGGATATTCCTTTTATTTTTGATGATGATTGTCTCGAAGCCTTTGAAACACTTAAGAAATCCTTAATATATGTGCCTATTGTTAAACCACCTGATTGGAACTTGCCTTTTGAAATTATGTGTGATGCTAGTGATTATGCTGTTGGTGCTATTCTCGGACAAAGGGTTGATAAGAAATTAAATGCTATTCATTATGCTAGTAAAACTCTAGACAATGCTTAAAGAAATTATGCTACAACTGAAAAACAATTCTTAGTAGTGGTGTTTGCTTGTGATAAATTTAGACCTTATATTGTTGACTCTAAAGTAACTATTCACACAGACCATGCTGCTATTAAATATCTTATGGGAAACAAATATGCTAAGCCTAGACTTATTCGTTGGGTCCTCTTGTCGCAAGAATTTGATCTACATATCATTGATAGGGAAGGAGCTGAAAACCCCGTAGCTGATAACTTGTCTAGGCTTGAAAATATGCTTGATGACCCACTACCTATTGATGATAGTTTTCCTGATGAGCAGTTAGCTGCAATAAATGTTTCTCATAGTACACCTTGGTATGCTGATTATGCTAATTACATTGTTGCTAAATATTTGCCACCTAGCTTTACATACCAAGAAAAGAAAAAAATTATTCTATGATTTAAGAAATTACTTTTGGGATGACCCACATCTTTACAAAGAAGGAGTAGACGATATTATTAGACGTTGTGTACGTGAGCATGAACAGGGACAAATCCTATGGAAATGTCACTCCGAGGCTTATGGAGGGCATCATGCTGGAGATAAAACTGCTCACAAGGTATTGCAATCTAGATTTTATTGGCCTACTCTCTTCAAGGATGCCTATAAGTTTGTCTCATCTTGTGATGAATGCCAAAGGATAGGTAATATCAGTAAGTGTCAAGAAATGCCTATGGATTATTCACTCGCTATCGAACCATTTGATGTTTGGGGATTTGATTACATGGGACCTTTTCCTTCCTCTAATAGGTATACACATATTTTGGTTGCTGTTGATTATGTTACTAAATGGGTAGAAGCTATTCCAACTAGTAGTGCTGATCACAATACCTCTATTAAAATGCTTAAGGAAGTTATTTTCCCAACATTTGGAGTCCCTAGATATTTAATGACTGATGGCGGTTCACACTTTATTCACGACACTTTTCCGTAAAATGCTTGCTAAGTATGATGTTATGTAACACTCCAAATTTTTGGTTTGGTTTTTCTTCCAAACTTTTGGTCTTTTGGAAGAGGGGTGTTTGATCTTCTCTTGAAACCATTCTAAAATCTCTTCTGGCCAAAGTTTGTGTGTTATTATCAAGCTTGATTTTTGGTCTTGAAAGTTTCTTCTTGTGTTAGCTCAACACAAGTTGTTTCCATAGGGGTTTGTTTGATTCTTTTCCCTTCTTGATTTTAACCATCATGGGTTCAACCTTGGGCTTATCTATCTCTTCAACTTTCATCTTGCCTTAACACCCAACAGAAATATTTTGCTCCAAGACCTCCTCTACACCTTAGGACAAGTCTCACATTAATTCCAGTGAATTTCAACCTTATTGGAAATTTTCCTCTATTTATTTTACTCCAAAAACAATTTCTGTCCATTAAAATGGACCTTGGTGATTTACAAAGGAACCACCATGTCCACCTTGTTAATTGATTCCAAACTAACTTCTCTAGATAGTCCTTAGTACCCACAACCTAGATTCATCTTCTTTCACTAGTCCACAGTTCAAAATTTTCAAATTTCACCTGCTGCAAGTTTGGACCAGATTTGCAAAATTTGGTGAAATTCATATTTATCTTCTTCCAAAAATTCTGTGAAAATTCAGGCAGCCTCTAGATGCATCAAGAGGCCACTCCACCAAATATCAGCCCCAGAAACATTTCCCACATGCCAGAATCATTTCATTGAACACCTGGCATGCACTGTTCTGTCAGTTTCAGAAACTGCTAACTGAAGATCACAGTCGACAGTGCAGTTCGTCAGTTTCGTCAGAGTCGCAGCGTCAATCTCGCCAGTGCTTGCCTTGGATCGATGCTCACTGCACCTCCTTCTTATCCAGCGTGCCGCACGCTTGCTTGGTTGATTACTATATGGTTTATTTGGTGGAACGTTATATGTTCAGATCTATTATGCATATTAATACCCCTCTGATCTTGAGCATGTTGTAGTTGATTACTATATGGTTTATTTGGTGGAACGTTGATTACATGGTTTATTTGGTGGAACGTTATATGTTCAGATCTATTATGCATATTAATACCCCTCTAATCTTGAGCATGTTCATCACTTGTGAGTAGTTACCTTTGTTCTTGAGGTCACGAGAGAAATCATGTTGCAAGTAATCATGTGAATTTGATATGTGTTAGGTATTTTGATAGTATGTATGTTGTGATTCCCTTAGTGGTGTCATGTGAACGTCGACTACATGACACTTCACCATATTTGGGCCTAAGGGAATGCATTGTGGAGTAGTAAATAGATGGTGGGTTGCGAGAGTGACAAAAACTTATACCCCAGTTTATGCACTATTCCGTAAGGGACCGATTGGATCCTAGAGTTTAATGCTATGGTTAGAATTTTTTTCTTAATATTTTTCTCGTAGTTGCACATGCTTGCGGGAGGGTTAATCATAAGTAGGAGGTTGGTTCAAGTAAGAACAACACCTAAGCACCGGTCCACCACATATAAAATTATTAATGTAGCGAACACAAATCAAACCAACATGATGAAAGTGACTAGATGAAATTCCCGTGTACCCTCAAGAACGCTTTGCTTATTATAAGATAATGTTTTTTCTTGTCCTTTGCCTCAAAAGGATTGGGCTACCTTGCAGCATACCTGTTACAATTTTCGTTACTTGCTCGTTAGAAATTACCTTGCAATCAAACTACTTGCTACTTACAATTTCAGCATTTGCAGACACTACCTTACTAAAAACTACTTGTCATTTCCTTGTGATCCTCCTTGGGTTCGACACTCTTACTTATCGAAAAGAGCTGCAATTGATCCCCTATACTTGTGGGTCATCAGAGCACAACCCACCAGGGCGCGCCAGGAGGCCCAGGCGCGCCCTGGTGGGTTGTGCCCACCTCGGGTGCCCCCCGGACCGCCTCTTTGCTCTATAAATACCCAAATATTCCAGAAACCCTACAGGAGTCGACGAAAATCAATTCCATTCGCCGCAGAGTTCAGAACTACCAGATCCAATCTAGACACCATCACGGAGGGGTTCACCTCTTCCATTGGTGCCTCTCTGATGATGCATGAGTAGTTCTTTGTAGACCTATGGGTTTGTAGTTAGTAGCTAGATGGCTTCCTCCCTTTTTTTTGATTATCAATACAATGGTCTCTTGGAGATCCATATGATGTAACTCTTTTTGCGGTGTGTTTGTTTGGATTCGATGAACTTTGAGTTTATGACCAAATCTATCTTTTTATATCCATGAAAGTTATTTGAGTCCTCTTTGGTCTCTTATATGCATGATTGCTTATAGCCTCATATTTCTTCTCCAATATTTGCGTTTTGTTTGGCAAACTTAATCTATTTATCTTGCAATGGGAAGGGGTGCTTTGTAGTGGGTTCAATCTTACTGTGTTTAATCCCAGTGAAAGAAGGGGAACTGACACGTACGTATGGTTGCTACTAAGGATAAAATGATGGGGTCTATTTCTACATAGATCTTGTCTACATAAGGTCATAGTTCTTATTGCATTACTCAGTTTTTCCATGAACTTAATACACTAGATGCATGCTGAATAGCGGTCGATGTGTGGAGTAATAGTAGTAGATGCAGGCAGGAGTCGGTCTACTAATCTTGGACGTGATGCCTATATAATGATCATTGCCTGGATATCGTCATGATTATTTGAAGTTCTATCAATTGCCCAATAGTAATTTGTTCACCCGCCGTTTGCTATTTCCCCGAGAGAAGCCACTAGTGAAACCTACGGCCCCGGGGTCTCTTTCTTATATTATTTGCCTTTGCGATCTAATTTTCCTTTGCTTTTATTTCCATCTCTAATAAACCAAAAATACAAAAATACCCTGCTGCAATTTATCTTATTTGGCGTTTGATCTATCAATATTTATAACTCTCTCATGTCCGTTCGCCTATCTCTAGGCGCCGTTACCCGAAAGGGATTGACAACCCCTTTTACACGTCAGGTTGCGGGTATTTGTTATTTGTGTGCATGTGCCGTTTATGTTGTGTTGCTTGTTTTTCCTACTGGTTCAATAACCTTGGTCTCATCACTGAGGGAAATACCTACCGTTGCTGTGCTGGATCATCCCTTCCTCTTTGGGGAAATACCGACGTAGTTCTAGCAAGCATCAGGTTTCTACCCACATGATCCAAACAATTTCACTCCAAGAGAAGAAGCGGATAATCAATACAATCACTCCGCATTGTTCATCCTCCAAGTCGCGGTGCCGCCCGAAGATCTCTCACACTTACGTCCCTTCTCTTGTGCAAAGGATTGTTGGGAGCACATCATATCCATGTACAAGGGGAGCTCAAGCATACAACGGTCCAACTTTGAACTGGTCCTTGATGAGGTCGATGGGTTTGTGATGCTAGAAGATGAGGACCCTCGTGATCTCTATCGGATGGTGAAAACTCTTGCAGTGGATCTTCAAGACCATGGGAGCGAGGATACCGATGACATTTGGATCAAGTGAAAGTTTCTCAAGGCCATCATGTCATTCAACAAGGCCATGTCCTCCATTATTCGTCAAAGGACGGATTTCCACACCCTAACCTCAAGTGAAGTGTTGGATGAGTTTATTGCCATGAACATCATTATCAAGACCGCTGCCGGATTTTGGGTTGCACAAACCCTTGAGAGGTTCGAACTCTGGGGTGCGCACGAAGAACACTCTCTCCCCGGCACGCTCTCCCTACGATTCTACGACCTAGCTCGATGAACTCAAAGAACAAGGGAGACAGATGATTATAATGGTTCGGGCCACCTTGCGGTGTAATACCCTACTCTAGTGTGTGTGGTGGATTGCCTCGTGGGGCTGAGAATGAACTAGCACATGGGATGAACAACCTCCGGAGGAGAGGTGTTCTCGGGCTCGGATGAGCTTGTGGTGTGGTCTGGGTCGAATGGATCCGGTCTCAAATCAGATGAGCCGAGAGAGATCTCCTCCCCTCTATGGTGGTCGCTAGGTCCTATTTATAGTGGCCTTGGTCCTCTTCCCAAATATCAATGGGAAGGGATCCTACAATGACCAAATTTGAAGGGAAACAGTTAGTACAAGCTATCCTGGCAAAAGTGGTCTTCGCCTGGCAAAGGCTCTGGTGGTGACGCTGCGCCGGGATCCACGATGACCGCCATTCTGCCATCCTGACAGTCCTTGGTCTTGTTGCACCGATATGAAAATCTTTGCTTGATTCCTCGGGACTCCGTGCCTGCGCTTGCCCCCTTAGCACCAAAGGGGAAACTGTACACTGCGCCCGCTGGCGCCCGCCTGGCCTTGGTCGTCATGGCTCACATCACGTGAACCTCGCAAGGTGCGGCTTGCATAGATATCTTCGCTCCTTGGGAGACATCATAGAAAGGCTGCCCCGAGGGAGGTCTTGCCGTCGCCCGCCTCGCGAGGCTTGGCCCCTCGCGAGGGTCTTGAGCTACGGTTGCTGAAGCTGGTCCGTACCAGGCCGTTGATGGAGCTACGTCATGGGCCGCAGGCAGGCAAGCCTGGGTTCTCCCATTCCCAGGACGCCGACAGTAGCCCCCGGGCCCAAGGTGCGCTCGAACTTGGCTTCGAGGCAAAGCCAAGGGGCAAGTGCGGAGCACCGTGGGCCCCAATCGCCTGCGACCTTGATCAACGTGTGGCGACTGATTGGACGTGGGCGTCTCCGCTTCCCCATGCTGCCTTGGCAACTGCACGACTTGATGAGACCCTATTGCATGCATAGAAAAACCATCATTACTTGCGATCGTGGAGGCTGGCGGTTGTCTCCTCCTGTCTATCAATGAGGAGGGGGCGAAGCCCCTATTGCTCATCTCCTTCTTCTCACCGCCTGCCCCTTCGTCTTCCTCCTTGCCGCACCGGTTTGCCGTGACGCCCATGGCATCGATAACGAGATTCTCCGCTGCTGAGAAAGGGAAAACCCCCTGCGAGGAGCGGGAATCTCTTCTGCCGAAGAAAAGGTTCAGCCGCCCTGTTCCACCGATGAGAGGCTGGAGGTAATGAGGCCTTGGTGCCAGCGGCCTCCTCCCGTCCACCCATTGTCCTTGTATGCCCAAGCGCAAGGCTCCGGAAGAGGGGGTTGCACCCCGCGCCGCTCGTATCATGGTTGAGGTGGCCCATCTAGGGTTGCACGAGCCACCGGTCCCTGAACCCATGCCGAGGGCTCCTCGCCCGAGTTCGTGGTGTGGACAGCGATGCCACCGCCTTCTTGGATTCGGCTCCTGAGGTTCTTCACGGAGCTGTTGCGGGCGAGAGGTCCTGCTGAGCTATGGTTGCGCACGCTGGGTGCTGTAGCCAGGCCTCGAAGGCGGAGGTCGAGGTCATCCCCCCCCAGCCGGTGTCTTCATGACTCGAGGATGGGGCGAAATCGCCCGCGTGTGCCGCCCTGATGGAGCCTCCGTCATCCACTTCGAGTTCGACGGCGCCTCCATGTTGTTCTTCAAGGTCTTCGATGGGGAAGGGCGCCGCTTGGAGTGCTGCCCTAGAGGGAGCCGCCGGGGCGGCGGACGCCGTGCCTACCCTCAGCCCTACCGACAGCTCCTCCAGCAGCAGCGACGACCCCTGGGAATCCAGCAGCTCTCCCGAGCCTGACGAGTCTCCGGAGACGAGCGACAATAGCTATGCGCCATCGAGCTCACGCCACGCTCGGAGCGTGAGAGCTGCATCAGCTAGTCGTCATTGGTGACCTGAGTGGGGTTGGTGCCGGCCTATCGTGGTCCTATGTTAATGATGGTGTCGGCGATGGTAGCTGCAGTTAGGGCCCCTTGGGATCTCTTTCCTTTGTTCCCTGTGAGGAACCAAAACGAACCCCGTGGGGGTGTGTAATGAACTTGTAATGCCTTTGCTCCGATGTTTATTATTCTGGTTATGAAACAGCGGTCCCATGTCTTGCTTCAGGATTGTCCCCCTTTTCGTCCTTACAGTAGCTTCGCGCTGTACGCCGGTGGGTTCCAGTCCCAAGGCAAGCTTCAGCCGTCGCTGGTATGCCCGGTCGCGATGCCGTGGTGAAGGCCAGGAGGTGAGCGGCTCGGGGTCTGGTAAGGGCTTCTGAGGCGCGATGCTCAAGAGGTCCCCCTTGGCGTGCAAGCAGCTTCCCGGAGGCTAAAAAGGAAGCCAACATTGCCGGAGCAAGACTGCGGAAATCAAAACTTGTTGGGTCGTGGCGTCATGCTAATTTGAATTCGTGACTTATCTTGATGGGCCAGAGGTGATTCTCCGCAGGGTGCGCCTGGTTCGTTCTTCAGCAATAGTGTGGCTAGGATTTCGCGATTTCCTTTCCACTTGCTTTAGTGTTCTGCATCGGTAGAGCCCGACCCTGCGCATACCTCAGCCACCGCTGGCTCATCCGGATCGCCAGCACGAGGCCATGGGGTGATTGGCTACGTGACCAGTTAGGCTCCTGAGTCGTGATGCTCAGGAGTCCCCCTTGACGTACGAACAACCCTCGGGAAGGAAACGTGAAACTAGGCCTTAGCGCTCCACGCCAGCCTCCCCTTCTCTCGCTCTTCTAGATGCTCTGTGTCCTCGGGTCCCGACCCTCGAGCAAAGCTCAGCCGCCGCTGGTATGCCAGGCTGCGCTGCCGTGGTCAAGGCCATGGGGTGAGGGCTGGAGAGTTAGTAGGAGTTCCTGAGACGCGATGCTTAGGAGACCCCCTTTAACGCGCAAGCGAATTATGTGAGAAGGGAATGGCTGGCAGGGCCGCCTGTTGCTAGGCTCCGGAGGTTCCCGCGGGTTAGTCTGATGAAACAACATAAATCGCGTCTGCCGCAATGCCACTGATCTTTCCGCAGGAAGACAAAGGCACTGAGGACCTGGTGAGGTGACGTGCGCGAGGCGGGCCGCGAGTCAGAGCTCGATCCCTCAGATTTGTCGGCATTGCAGGGATGGACCCGGGCACAAGCGCCGTGCCAACGCGTGTAGACCCCATTGCGGGATGAGCAGGAGTCCGTCCAGTAGCGCAGGAGGCCAAAAGAGGTGGTGAGTGAACATGTGATGATCATAAGGCAATTCATAGGAGGAAACGAGCTAATTCAGGTAATGCGAATGCGATACATGCCATAGGGACGGACCCATGCCGCCTGGGGATGATGCAGCCCAAGGGGTGCCCCCAACAGAGTAAGCTAAAGATGCATGTCACAGGGACAGGCCCGTGCGACTTGGGGATGATGCAGCCCGAGGGGCGCCGCCAAATGAGCAAACTGAAACAGAGTCACCTGGCACCGATGCTGGGGAGATGTTGATGTAGCTGAAGATGCTCAGTGCAGATGTTGCTCCTCATGAGCCGCCAGATTCCGGGACCTCGCGAGGCTCTCGAGGTTCCGAGAGCTCGTGAAGAACCGATGCCACTTCTGCCAGGATCTCCTGATGCCCGGCCTCGTGAGCTACCAGGACATCCCGCATGTGGCGCTGGTATAGGGCCATCTGGTTCGGCAAGCCAAAGGGCATGCCGACGTAGTTTTGAGGACGACCCTCGCACCAGCCCACCTGAGACGGCTAGTAAAGCTCCTGAGACGCGACTTTGTTCATTCCTAGGACGTTGAAGCAGACGCGCAGCCCGTCACCCGAGCCTGGGACCACAGTTGCACTTGGTGGTGCGGCGCAGCGCTCACTCCGCATTGCCCTTGGTACCTGCAATGGCTTGGTCGATGAACTCCTGAGCACTCGGCGCCACACGCCTTGTGCTCTCGTGAGGGAAATGTGCGGTGAAGCACGCCTCCACATGGTGCCCGAGCGCCTCCCTCGTGACATTGGCTAGGTCGGAGGCCCTCCAGAGGAGAGCCCCCGAGCCCAACCTGAGAGGGGCACCGGGTACGCCTTCCTATGCGAGGGAGGGAGGCGCCCCGTCCATGGTCGCGGATCCTGAGGCGCGGCCACCAGGTGTTGCTTCCCCATGAGGCTCTAGGGCAAGCAGCTACTTCTTCTTCTTCAGGATGGCTTCAGGGGGGTAGATGATGTTTTTCCTGCCTGGGTCCTCGGCTGCCGCAGCGTGGTAAGCGGGCTCAAGGGAGCACACAACGTCCTTTTGCTCGCATGCGATGGTGATGATGTCGCGGCTTCCTCGCATCTTGAGGACGTTGTAGCCATGGTGAGTCACCGCCATGAACTTGGCCAGGGCCGGATACCCCAGAATGGCATTGTATGGGAGACGGATGTAGGCGACATCAAAGTTGATGAGCTCGGTGTGGTAGTTGTCGAGGGTGCCGAAGGTGACGGGGAGCCGGATCTACCCGATCGGGGTGGTGGAGCCGTTGGTTACCCTCGAGAAGGGCTTGGTAGGCTGCAGCTGGTCATATGGCACTTGGAGACGGTCAAATGTGTTGACGAAGAGAACATTGAGCCCAACACCGCCATTGATGAGGGTCTTGGTAACTTGGACGTTGCTGATGATGGGTGAGCAGAGCATTGGGAGAGCGCCGGCGGTTGCCGCGCACTTGAGCTGGTCAGCTGAGTTGAAGGTGATGGCGCACCTGGACCACTTGAGCGCCCACGTGGCTTCTATCCTGGGAAGAGCCGTGTTCACTTCTCGGGCGAACTGCTTGAAGATGCGCTGAGAGGCTGGAGCCTACGCACAACCCAAGATGCAGGCGATGGCGCGAGGCTCCTGGAAGCCCCCAGCCTCTTCGTCTTGGTCGTTGTTCCTCCTTGGCGGCGGTGGCAGTGGAGGGAGGCCGACCTTGCCCTGAGGGCGGTCCTCACGAGGCTAGTCCCTCCAGGCACCCTCACGTGGCTGGTCGTGTCAGCGGTCGTCGCGAGGCTGATCACGCCACTCCTGACGGGGGCCGCGGTCATCCCAGCGCCCCCCAGTTCGGCTTCCTCCGTGGCCGTAGCCTCGATCATTGCGCTCGGGGCGTCGGCCGAAGCGCCCGTCGTGGATGGCTCTAAGCTCCTGACAATTGTTGGTGTTGTGGTTGTGCACGTTGTGGAAGGCGCAGAATGGACGGCTGCTCTTGGACAACTCTGGGTGGTCGCGGCCACGCTTCATCTCTGGTTCTGCCGTGAGCACGGGCACCCCCTTGCGCTTCACATCTTTAGCCTTGGCCTTCTTATCTTGTGGGTCAACAGCGGGGAGCTCGACGAGGGAAAGGCACCCTTCCTCAGCTCTCACGCACTTGATCGCTATGTTGAACAACTCCAGGGTTGTGCATAGATCCTCATGGATGGCAAGCTCCTCCTTTATCTTGACATTGTGGACGCCATCGGAGAATGCTGAGATGATGGCCTCATCTGTCACCTTCGGAATCTTGAGGCAGACGTTGTTGAAGTGCTGGATGTACTTCTGCAGGGTTTCCCCCAGCTGTTGCTTGACACGCCACATGTCACTTGTGGCCGGCGAGGGGTCGCGAGTACCCTGCAAATTGGCGATGAAACGCTCACGCATCTCACCCCAGGAGGAGATCGATCCCGCGGGCAGGTTCAGGAGCCACACGCGCGTGCCGTCCTTGAGAGCCATGGGGAACTAGTTCGCCATAATCTTCTCGTCGCCGTTGGCCGCCTCGATGCTCAGCTCGTAAAGCTGCAGGAACTCAGTAGGGTCGGGGGTGCCATCATAGCATGGAGGCAGGTCAGGCTTGAACTTCTCGGGCCAGATGACGTTGTGTAGCTATGGGGTGAAGGCCCAACAGCCTGCCATGGCCACTGGAGCCCGACGTGGAGGTGGAGCTTGGTCTTGGTTCTCATGCGCCGTATTGCAGGGGGCGCACAGTCTCGACGTGGTGGTGGTGGGAACGCATGAGCTCCTCCTTGCGGCCGCTGGACCACTTGATAGCTTCCTTCTTCATGCACGGGCGCCCCGTGCGGTGGGTCGCGCCGCGGGGCCGTGCACCTTGGGGCGTGGATGACGTCTTGACGTGTAGGTGGCAGAGGCGCTTCATGGGCCACGCCACCCGTAAAGGGAGGCGGGCGAGGTAGCGAGAGGGGCGGGGCAAGAGAGCCCCCAGCGGCGCTGACAAGCTCGGCGATGTGGTCTTGCCAGTCCTCGTAGAATTCGTCGACAGTGCGGTAGCGCAGGAGATCATGAGCCATGAGCAGCGCAGCCTACACATCCACGGATCCGTGATGACCGTGGGACGACGAGCCGGCTAGGGTCAGCGACGGGGTTGCGGTTCTTCCATCCCGCCGTGCCGAGGGGTGCAGCGACGAGGCCTGCTGCTCATGCCTCACCGGGCCGGTGGCTGCGTTGGCGCCGGGCGATGGAGGATGTCGGGGAGGTTCGCCGGCGGGAGCTGTCTGAGCGCCGCAGGCAGCAAGGGCGGCCCGTCGCTCAGCACGAGCTTGAAGAGCGTCAGCCATGGAAGCGGTGAAGCCGTGATGCGTCGACCGACGAAGAGAGGTTTCTGCAGACCCCTACCTGGCATGCCAAATGTCATATTTTGGGTTCCACAAACCCTTGAGAGGTTCGAACTCTGGGGTGAGCACGAAGAACACTCTCTCCCCAGCGCGCTTGCCCTACGATTCCACGACCTAGCTCGACGGACTCAAAGAACAAGGGACACAGATGATTATACTAGTTCGGGCCACCTTGCGGTGTAATACCCTACTCCAGTGTGTGTGGTGGATTGCCTTGTGGACTGAGGATGAACTAGTACAGGGGATGAACAACCTCCGGAGGAGAGGTGTTCTTGGGCTCGGATGAGCTTGTGGTGTGGTCTAGGTGGAATGGATCCGGTCTCAAATCGGATGAGCCGAGAGAGATCTCCTCCCCTCTATGGTGGTGGCTGGGTCCTATTTATAGTGGCCTTGGTCCTCTTCCCAAATATCAGCGGGAAGGGATCGTGTCGGATCTTGGGTTCCGGCAAAACCCTTGAGGTTCGAATACTGGGGTGTGCACGAAGATCTCTCCTATCTCCCTAGTTCGCTCTCGCACCGATTCTTATGCCTAGTTCGTCCAACCCGAAGAACAAGGGACACAAAGGTTTATACTGTTTCAGGCCACCGTTGTGGTGTAATACCCTAATCCAGTGTGGTGTGGTGGATTGCCTTGTAGGCTGGGGAAGAACTAGTACAGGGGAAGAACAGCCTCCTCAGGAGGGGTGTTCTTGCGCTCGGATGAGCTTGTGGGTGTGTGCGGGGTCTTAAAGATCCGATCCCCTTCCTATGGTGGTCGCTAGTCCTATTTATAGTGTCCCGGGTCCTCTTCCCAAATATTGAGCGGGAAGGGATCCCACAACAGCCAAGTTTGAAGGGGGACAGCTAGTACAAGCTATCCTAACAAAAGGTGGTCTTCGCCTGCCAAAGGCTCTGGCGGTGACGCCGTCGTGGGCTCCGCAATGACCTCTGCTCTGCCGTCCTATTGGTCTTGGTCTTGTTGCACCGATATGGAAATCTTTGCCTGATGCCTCGGGACTCCACGTCTGCGCTTGCCCCTTTAGCACCAAAGAAGAAACTGACATCCTGCGCCCGCTGGCGCCCGCCTGGCCTTGGTCTTCATGGCACACGTCACGGGAACCTCATGAGGTGCCCCTTGCCTTGATATCTCCGCTCCTCGGGAGCTAGCCTAGTGAGGCCGCCCCAGGGGAGGTCTTGCATCGTCCGACTCGCAAGGCTTGGCCCCTCGCAATGGTCTTGAGTGGTTGCCGATGAGGTTGGGCCGTACCAGGCCGCTGGACGAGCCATGCTCTGGACCGCAGGCAGGCAAGTCTGGGTACCCCCGTTCCCAGGACGTCGACAGTAGCCCTCAAGCCCAAGGCGCGCTCGGACTTGGCTTCGCGGCGAAGCCAAGGGTCAAGTGTGGAGCTCCGCGGGCTTGGTTGACGTGTGGTGATTGATGGGACATGGGCGTCTCCACTTCCCCACACTGCCTTGGCAACCGCATGACTTGACTAGTCCCTGCATGCACAGAGGACCATCATTACCTGCGATTATGGAGGCCGGCGGTTGGCCTTTTTATGGCTATAAATAAGGTGACGGGCGGAGCCCCTGTTACCCGTCTCGTCCTTCATTCCGCTTGCTTCTTCTTCTTCCTCCTTGGCTCTTGCTTTGCATCGACTCCCATGGCGCCGGTGAGGAGGTTCTCGTTCGTGGAGAAGGGAAAGACCTGTCAGGAGGGGCCCAGCTGACCACCGCCTAAGAGGGGACGAGGCCGCCCTCGCAAGTGTGTCGTGACCCCTGCCATGGCCCCTCGTGGACGCGGGAGGACCTCTTCAGTGCCCGGCGCCGCCCTCGGCAGTCGCGGCCGCGACCCTTCATGTGGTGGGGATCGTCGAGGCCTTTGCAGCCCCGTGGATGAGGGGAGGCGCGTCGGGGTCGTCCGGCCTCCGCTTTCATTCGGTGGAGGTGATGCTGGAGTTTGTCGTGTGGTCGGAGAACCTAGTCGGCACCCGGCTCCAGCTCCCGCGCTCCCTTGCCTGTGAACTTCCGGCCGCGAGCTCCGGCGGTCTCTGGCTGCAGGTGGACAGCTGCTGCAGCAGAGCCTTGTGGGTTGCGGTGGAGATCTCCGTCATTGGCATTGTGACCCATGCCCGCGGCTCGTAGACGTTTGCCCGCGCGCGTGGCCTGGGTAGGCGGTGCACCCTCCACTTCAAGTATGATGGTGACTCGACCCTCTTTGTGAGGGTGTTCAGGGAAGATGGTCGCCATGCCGGGTGCTGCACCAAGTACAACGATGGTGGCGAGGTGCTCGGCCTTGGCAACAACCGGGATGAGGGTGAAGGTGAACTCGCCCTCGGTGCTAGCCGCAGTTCATCCAGTTACGGCAGCTCCTCCTACAGCAGCAGCTCCAGCAGTGGTGGCTATGATCAGCCACCACGTCGCCACACCCATGTTGAGGGCGGCATTGGGTCGTCTCGTCGTCACGCCCTGGTGAAGAATGTGGAGGGCTTCGGCTGACCTCGGGGAGCCGATCCTCGTGAGCAGCCGCACTGTAGGAGCCGCCATTGCATGCCCTCGCTCTTCCTTTCTTCCTGCAGTACTAAGACAAACGAGTATGGGGCCTTGGAAGGGCATGTAATGAACCATGATTTTTATGCTGCTTGGCACCATGTTTAGTGTTCCCGGTTAGTGTTGCGAGGTCTGTGTATTATGCGCCCATAGGGTGAGGAGACTTATCTTGACGTACTCGGGATAGCGCCCATCTCGTGAGGCGCGGCCCTTCGGGAAGCTGCGGAAACTCGTTAGGAGATTATTATCCTTCACCACATGAGGTCCCAGGATGTAACACCCCATATGTGACACCTTCCATATATGGCAATAAAGCAATTATCAATTTTATCTATGTCCTTTCCTTGGGGGTTCTTTTCATTTATGCATTCTTATTGTCATTGCATTGTCATCTTTTTTTTTCCTTTGCATTCATGCATTACTCATCATCACCATTGCATCATGACCATCATGACCTTCTTTCACTTGTTGTGTTGCATCCTTAGTTTGTCTTGTGTTGGTCATGTGAGTACCTTGTTCTTGTGTGTTGGTGGTGATAGCAAGACCACGGCCATGCTAAACCCTAAACCGCTCCTTCTCTTGCACCACTTCTTCTCCTTCCTCCTTTTCTTTTCCATTCTTTAAGTAATTTTTGCAAGTGACTTAGCCTCTTCAAGAAATGTTCATCTCCTACCCACTTCTTTGTTGCTTTGACATGAGTCACATTGCAAAGCCTTTCCTCAATTTTAAATGATTTGGTTAGGTTCAAAAATGACAGAAGTTTGAACCATATTCAAACTTGTTTTATTTTTCTACCTCTAAAAATGCCCAAACCAATTTTATAAAATAGGGCATAAATCTAGGAGCTTGGGGATATTTTATTTTCCCCCAGATTCCTTTTCTTTTAGCATGTGCTTTTCATTTTTTTCTGCCTGAAGAAAATGAAAAAGGAAAAGCTACAGCAACAGCAGCTAGCAGCAGCGCAGCCCAACAGCTACCTGGGCCAGTCTCCCCCTCGGCCTAGCGCCAGCAGCCCAGTTTCAGCCCGCACGCGTCCCTCTCTCCCTTTCTCACCCGTGCCCCCACTTACCCCCGCTGCTTCGGGCCCACGTGGCCAGGTCGGACCCACATGTCAGCGACCGCGGCCATTTTCTCACGTGCCTTTTCTTCCTCCTCCAGTGCACGCCATGGGCACCGCGGCAGCGCACCGTCGTTGTCCTGGCCTCCCTTTTAACCCCTCACCTTGTCCACCAACCCCCTAGGGTTCTCCTCTTCCTCCTCCCGCCGCCTCGTGACCTGAGAGCCACTAGATCCGCCGCGCCATCGCCGTCCCGAGCGCATCTGAGCGCATGGGCTCATCGCCGACGAGCCCCTCGTCCTCCGCAGCCTCGCCAAGCCTGTCCTTCTCCTTCCCCGATGTCGGCTACATCGTCTTTGGCTACTTCACGGAGCTGAAGGCCACGGCGCCGACCTCTTCTTCCTCGATGTCGACTCCGGCCACCGCAAGGGTTTGATCGTCGCCGTCGTCGACTCCGTCCACCTCCAGGCTAACAAAGCACACCTCTATGCTTGTGGTACATGCGCGCACCTTCCCATGCCCTTTTCTCCTTCGTCTGCGCCGTCTATCACCTAGTTTGCCGTGCGCCCGAATGCGTTGCCGTCGGGCCTCGTCTCCCGGCGAGTGTCCCGACCACCATAGCCCTCCGCTGTTGCCCGGCGCCTCCGCCGTGCCGCGTAGGTCCCGTTTGAGCTCTCGCCGCTCCACTAGGGCCCGTGTTTTGCCGCGCCGTTGTGCGTCGCCACCGCCTCTGTTGCTTGGCGCCGGCAATGTAGTAGCCATCGTTAGGTGCTACGAGTCTGCATCGCGGGTGCGGAACTCCCCTAGGAGCTCACCGCACCACTCCGCCAATTGATTTGCTCGCCGGAGCAGCTCCGACAAGCTACTCTGACGTGCTCTGTTTCCCCCTGCTTCTGCTTCTTCAGTTACCTCTCAAGGAAACGCGCCCCTTCTCTGTCAGATACACGCTCGCAGCCCAGTGGTGTGTCTCTTCATCAGTTAGCCAGCGGGCTGGGTTCGAATCACGCCGGGGGTAGTGGTTATTCCCCCCTTTTCGCGTTTAAATGTGCCACTGACAGGCCGGTCCCACCGGTCAGCCTCTCTGCGCCACTTCTACCCACACCCGCACCCACTGTGCCACCTCAGCGCCTCTGGACCCATGGGTCAGTGGCTAGGTCTAGCTCCAGGCTGGGTCGGCTTGACCTTTTCTTTTGTTTTTCTTTTCTGTTTTGTGTTTTTATTTTCTTTTTCTGCATTATCTTTGCATAATTTATATCTTTTAAAATATGCTTCTGTTGAAATTGAGTTATATATGAAAACTGCTTAGTTTTTCATGTAGAATATCAATATGCAGTTTGTGCCATGTTTAAAAAACATTTAAATTGTTGTTTGAATTAATTTGTGTTTAAAAATGCTTAAACTTGTAAAAATCATAACTAAATAACTACAACCCCAATTTATATGTATTTGGGGTGGAAAAATGTGTAGATTAATGTGGTGTTGTTACTTTGCATGTTTAAAAACTTTAAAATATGACTTTCTCAGTTCTGTCCTAATTGTATTTAAATGAATATGGGAATTTCCGGAAATTGTTGTTTGTTCTTTTCGGCCCATTTAAAATGCTGGCATGTTGCTGTTAGTCCTAGTTGCACCCCTTGCCATGTTAAACAACTTTTAAAACTTGTTGGGGGCTTGTTTAGATCATCTACATAACCACGTGTGGCCATGCTAGTTTTGTTCCTTTTGCTTGTGTACCACATGTGTGTGATCTTGTTTATTGCCATGATGCTTGTGCACTCAACTTGTTCCTAGGAGTTGCATCATGTCCTACCCATGTTCATATGCATCATATTCATGCATCATGTGTTTGAGCATTGCATGATGATTGATTGTTGTTCCGATGTTTGCATTGTTGTGTTGATTAGAGCCCGGTGACGATTCAGAGTTCGAGGTTCCTTTCGAGGCTGAGTTTGAGGAGCAAGGTTACGACCCCTCCGTGGAATCAACATGCAAGATGACCATTCCCAGATATCACTTCTATCTTTGCCTATGCTAGTTGTCTCATTCTTTTAGATATGCCTCGATGCCTATTCCTGTTTGTCAGCCTCCTATTTTTGCCATGAAACTCTCTAACCACCTTCCTAGCAAACCGTTGTTTGGCTAAGTACGCATCGCTCAGCCCCTCTTATAGCGTTGTTAGTTGCAGGAGAAGTTTTGAAGATGGCTCCATGATGAAGTTGTTGTTGGTATAACACAATATATAAATATCTATTAAACTAATGCACCTATATAATGGTAATGGGTGGAAGGCTAAGCCTTTTCTGCTTGGTGTTTTGTTCCACTCATGCCACCTTAGAAACTGATAAACTGGTGTTATGTTCCTTGATTTTGCGTTCCTAACACGGTTGGGGTTTATGGGCCTCCCTTGATAATTCGCTCTGTTAAAAGCTTTTCCAGCAAGGCCCAACATTGGTTTTACATTTGCCTAATAACTAAAACTTGCATAGGGCGTTGCAAACCCGAGTTCTTAATTAACAACCTGGGCCAGTGCTCCTCATGAGGGTTGGTCCAAACTGGGGGTTCTGCGGGGCCGCCTTGGGGAAACACGAGGTATTTGGTATATACCTGTAGAATTGCCCATCCGGTCGTGGCCTGAGACGAGATACGAGTGGCTACTATCAGGGTGTCGGCACGCCGGCAGGTCTTGCTGGATTAGTTTTAACTTTGTCGAAATATCTTGAGCATGGGATTCTGAGAATACTCAGGTCTTCTCACTATGGAGTTGCGACTCCGCAGATCGTGAACTTGTCATGGGCTAAGTTGGGACACCCCTATAGGGTTGGATCTTTCGAAAGCCGTGCCCGCAGTTATGTGGCAGATGGGAATTTGTTAATATACGGTTGTAGATAACCTGACACCTTATTCATGAATACACTACCTGTGTGAGTAATCGTGATGGTCTCTTTCCGAAGGGCTTCGGGAAGTGAACACGGTGGGGTTATGTTTGATCGTGAGTAGTTAGGATCACTTCTTGATCAACTTGGCGATCGTTGGCACTTGTTCTCTTCTCGCTCTAAACTCGTAAGCTAGTGCTTAGTGCTTGCTGCAAACCTTGTCTATAGCCTTTCCACACCTAAGGCATTGGTAGTTTTGATACCCGGGAACGGGATTGCTGAGTCCTCTGTGGCTCACAGATTCAACACACACCAGATGCAGGTACCGCTGACAACAATGCAGGAGATGGTCCGGAACTTCAATGGGAGTTCGATGAAGAGCGTGGACGTTACTATGTTTCGTATCTTGACAATCAGTAGTGGTTCTTACTATGTGGATCCGGGCTTGTGTTTTTGGTATCTTTCGCATTTGGATTTTCGTCCGTAGTCAGACCCTGATATTATTTGGATGATGTATGCTATTGTATTCATTTGTGTGACGTGGCGAGTGTAGGCCAACTATCTTTTACAATTTCATCCCTCAATTTTACATGAGATGTGCAAATATACCATACTTGAGATCATTCTAGTATGTGCTTATGTCCTTAAGTCGTGCCTCGACCCATGGGGGACATAGTCGCATACTAGGCATTACAAGTTGGTATCATAGCCTTCTCCGACCTAGGAGCCCCCTGATTGATCGAATCGCCGACGGTTGAGTCTAGGCACACACACCAAATGTTTTGAGTCCTTTATATATATCGGAGAGTAGGATTTCTTTTTACTCCTCATTCCCTTCATCGCTCTGGTGAGGCTCCTGACGTTGTTCTATCTCCTCTACTCTCAAAATTTCACAAAAAAAATTAGGATCGCGCGGGTATTGTTTGGATTGTTCCGATATCTTTGTGACGAGAACATTTAGGGGTTGTGGCAGTGTCCCGGGGAGTTGAGCTCTGAGGTGTTGTCGTCACAAATGTATCGTAGCAGTTCTAGAATACCAGAGACAGCCGACATCGAAAACTCTTCTATGCATGTCTGGTGGTGAGATAACCCCGACATCACCCAGTACTTGGGAGATAGTTCGGGAGTATTGCCACAGCTAGTATAGCGGATGCGCTTCGAAGGTCTAAGGTAAACAGTTTCCGAGGATGACTGGTTATGTGTTGACGGATGTATACAGCTGGATGTAGGTTTAGAGTTGAGTGCGCGGTGCTTCCCCTGTATCCCCAACCCAGATTGCATAACTGGAAAGCTTCGGGAATTAATAGGTGGATTTCAAGTAGCTCGTAGGTAATCTTCCTACAGGTGCATGGTTTGAGGTTTGGGGTTCAACATTTAGTGAAGAGGTTTCATGGGTGTTGTTCCAATTGGGAGTTGCATCTTAAAGGGTCCTTGGCTATGCTGATCCGGGGATTGCAAGACCCTTTGTAACACGTACCATGGGGCATTCAGCACGAACATGTGGGACAAAACTTCAATCATGTATTTGTTCCATCTGTACCTTGTTGTTTTATTTTATCTTTTGTCTCCCAAGTGGCTTCTCGACAAGATTGTTGTACCATTAAGCAGTGGAATTCATTCGTTCATTTTGCTCGAATGTTCATTGTGAAGACTTATGTTGCAAAAATCTAGCCGTTGATTCAGCTTATCTATTTTGCATCAATGGCTAACGATTGTCATCATATTCAGGATGGCTCCTAAGAAGGTTCCCAACCCTAACCAAGAGGGCGAAGAAGAGCGTCCTCCTGAACGTCCTCCTTCCCCTCCTCCTCCGTCTGAGGCATGGAGAGCAATTATTCAAGCAACCAACCATAACACTCAGATGCTCATGCAGATGACGCAGAATTTCCAAGCCAACCAAGCAAATGAAGGCAATCATGGGAACCAAGGCCAAGGCAATCTGTTCAATCAACCTCACTTTGCGACACTGAACCAATTCCTGGCAAACCAACCAAAGTCGTTCAGTTACTTTGTGGACCCACTAGATGCTGAAGATTGGATCACATACATCAAAAAGCTCTTTGAATGCAGTAACGTGAGGCCTGAGGATTATGTCAAGTTTGCCACTTTCCAACTCAAAGATCACGCTGCTGATTGGTGGCAACAGTACAAAGACTCCAGAGGTGATCGTGAGATCTCCTGGACTGACTTCTGCAAAGATTTCCGCTCTCATCACATTCCAACCAGTGTCATTGAAGGCATGCGTGAGGAATTCCGCAACCTGAAGCAAGGCACTATGTCCGTCTATCAATACAATGTCAAGTTCTAGAATCTTGCCCGTTATGCGAAGCAAGACATCCCCGATGCCAAGAGCAAGATATATCAGTTCCGAGGTGGTCTGAAAGATGAACTCCAACTTGCTCTCACCTTGTTCGAGCCGGATGAATTTGACCAATTCTACAATATGGCTCTCAATCAAGAGGCAGCTCAGCTCAAGTGTGAAGCTTCCAAAAAGAGGATAAGATATGATGTGCACTTTCCTCTTCCTCTCAAGTGGTTGCCAAGCAGCAGAAGTTCTAGCTACCGCCTCCTCCAGTGCTCCGTCCTCCAAGCAACAACAAGCACTTAGGTGGTCGTGGATTCTCCCACCCACCCAACCCAAGCAACCAGTCCAAGCCTCAGTTCCAAGCTCCAAGACCAAGTGGTCCTTATCATCAGCCTCTTTCAGAAGTTACTTGCAACAAGTGTGGCCAGAAGAGTCACTATGCAAACAAGTGTACTCAGAAGCGCCTTCCGCCTCCTCCACCTGTCAGCATTGCTATTGTCAAGCACAATCCCAAGCATGCAACAGTGAACCTGATGAGTGCATCTCAAGTAGAGAATTCTTCCGATGTGATAATTGGTAATCTTCTGGTTAACTCAATTCCTGCTAAAGTTTTGTTTGATTCGGGAGCATCATGCTCTTTCATATCTCACCCATTTGCAACGAAGCACAATTTTGACACAAAAAATTTGCCAAGGGAGTTATCAATCGTTTCTCCGGGAAAATAATGCATTCTAGTGTGTTTGCTCTGGATATATCTATTCATATGGGTGATTACAGTTTTCTGGTTTCCCCGGTTATTCTCGGTAACTCGGACATTGATCTTATTCTTGGGATGGATTGGCTCTCGAAGCATGATGCTCTTATTGATTGTGCAAATAAGGAAGTCAATCTAACTCATCCTTCCGAAGACGTGATTATCTTCGCTTCTCGAGATAACACAATCAGGCTATTCGCTCTCAATGACAAGGGCGAGATTAATGCCATTTCTCATATTCTGGTGGTTTGTGAATATGAGGATGTATTCCCTGAAGAGCTTCCCGGCATGCCTCCAAACTGTCTAGTTGAATTCGTCGTTGAACTTGAACCCGGTACCGAGCCAGCATGTTGACGTCCGTACAAGCTTTCTCCTAAAGAGTTTAAGGAGCTGAAGAAACAACTCGATGAGCAAGAATGTATGGGTATCAGGCCAAGTACTTCTCCTTGGGGCTGTGGTGTTCTATTTGTCAAGAAGAAGGATGGCACGGAACGCCTTTGCGTTGATTACCGGCCATTGAACAAGAAAACAATAAAGAATAAGTACCCGCTCCCCAACATCAATGAATTGTTCGAGCAGCTCAAAGGAGCAAAGGTGTTCTCGAAGCTCGACCTCCGGATGGGTTACCATCAGATTCGTATCCGTGAAGAGGATATTCCCAAGACCGCATTCAGAACGAGTTATGGCTCATATGAATACACGGTCATGTCATTCGGCCTTGCAAATGCTCCACGCACCTTCTCTCGGATGATGCACTTCATATTCAACCCCTACACCAATGAATTCGTGCTCGTCTACCTTGATGATATCTTGGTATTCTCCAAGAATAAAGAAGACCATGCCAAGCACCTCCGTTTGGTCCTTGACAGGCTCTGTGAGCACCGGTTCTATGCAAAGTTCTCCAAATGTGAATTCTGGCTGGATAAAGTCCTCTATCTTGGCCATATTATCTCTGCCGTGGGTATTTCTGTTAACCCCGAGAAGGTTGAAGCTATTGTCAACTGGGAACCGCCGCAGAATGTCAAGCAACTCCGAAGTTTCCTTGGTCTCACTAGCTATTGTAGAAGGTTCGTTGAGAACTTCTCCAAGATTGCCAAGCCTCTTTCCAACCTGTTGCAGAAGAATGTCAAGTACTCGTGGACATCTGATTGCGATGTGGCAATCAAGACACTCAAAGAGAACCTCATTTCTGCTCCGGTTCTTACTCCTCCAGATGAGTCCAAGCCTTATGAAGTCTTTTGTGATGCTTCATTGCAAGGTCTTGGTGGTGTTATCATGCAAGACAAGAAGATTGTGGCATACACTTCTCGTCAGCTGAAACCAAATGAGAAGAATTACCCCACACATGATCTTGAGCTAGTAGCAGTTGTTCATGCCTTGATCACGTGGATACACCTTCTGTTGGGCAGAAAAGTGGACATCTTCACCGATCACAAGAGCTTGAAGTACATCTTCACTCAGCCAAACCTTAACCTTCGCCAGACTCATTGGGTTGAGATTATTCAAGAGTACGATCCAAGCATTGAGTATACTCCTGGCAAGGCCAATGTCATTGCAGATGCCTTGAGCAGAAAGGCGTACTCCAAGAGTCTCCTTCTCAAACGGTTCCAGCCCGAACTTTGTGAATCATTCAGGAAGCTCAACCTCCAAGTCGTTCCGCAAGGCTTTCTTGCAAACCTTCAAGTTGCTCCTACCTTGGAAGATCAAATCCGTGAGGCCCAACTCAGTGATGCTATGGTGCAGAAAGTGAAACATGGTATTGCTAAGGGTACTCCAAAGTACAAGTGCTATCGCATTGATGAGAAAGACACCTTGTTCTTTGAGGACAGGATTGTGGTTCCCAAAGGTGATCTCAGGAAGCTCATAATGAACGAAGCACATGACTCACTCCTCTCGATACATCCAGGAAGCTCCAAGATGTATCATGACCTCAAGCAATCATATTGGTGGACTCGCATGAAAAGGGAGATTGCCCAATTCGTGAATGAATGTGATGTCTGCAGAGGAGTGAAGGCAGAGCATCAACGTCCAGCCGGACTCCTTCAACCTCTACCTATTCCCGAGTGGAAATTCGATCACATTGAGATGGATTTCGTCACCGGTTTTCCCAAGTCCAAGAAAGGAAATGATGCTATCTTTATCGTGATTGACAAGCTAACTAAAGTGGCTCATTTTCTTCTCGTCAAAGAATCCATCAACGCAGCTCAGCTGGCAGTGCGGTACACCTCCAGAATTGTTTCTTTGCATGACATTCCTCAAGTGATCTCCTCAGACCATGGAAGCTTGTTCACTTCCAAGTTCTGGGATTCCTTTCAGTCAGCCACGGGCACCAAGATTTGCTTCAGCACTGCATTTCACCCGCAGACTAGTGGTCAAGTCGAAAGAGTGAACCAAATCCTTGAAGATATGCTAAGAGCTTGTGTCATCTCCTTCGGCATGAGATGGGAAGATTGCCTTCAATTTACCGAATTCTTCTACAACAATAGCTTCCAAGCAAGTGCCGGCAAAGCTCCTTTTGAAATCCTCTATGGCAGAAAGTGTTGTACCCCTCTCAACTGGTCCGAGACTGGTGAACGTCAACTCCTTGGAAATGATTTGATCTCAGAAGCCGAAGAAATGTGCAAAGTCCTACATGAGAATCTCAAAGCCGCGCAATCGTGTCAAAAGAGCTACTATGATGGCAAGCATCGTGACTTGGCTTTAGACATTGGTGATCATGTCTATCTCCGTGTCTCTCCCATGAAGGGCACTCAGAGGTTCGGTATCAAGGAAAAGCTTGCTCCAAGATACGTGGGCCCTTTCAAGATTCTTGGCAAGAGAGGCGATCTAGCCTACCAACTCGAGCTTCCCTCCAACTTTGCAAATGTGAATGATGTGTTTCACGTGTGTCAGCTCCACAAGTGCTTCAAGACGCCTGAACGCACCATTCCGTTCGAAGAGATTGATCTTCAAAAAGACTTTTCTTATCGTGAGCACCCTGTTGCTATCCTTGAAGAAACTGAGCGCAAGACCCACAACAAGTCCATCAAATTCTTGAAAGTGAAGTGGTCACATCATACCGACCGAGAAGCTACATGGGAACGAGAAGATCATCTCCATTCCGAGTATCCCACCTTTTTTCAGTCCTAGATCTCGGGACGAGATCTTTTTGTAGTGGAGGAGAGTTTGTAACACCCCATATGTGACACCTTCCATATATGGCAATAAAGCAATTATCAATTTGATCCTTGTCCTTTCCTTGGGGGTTCTTTTCATTTATGCATTCTTATTGTCATTGCATTGTCATCTTATTTTTTGTTCTTTGCATTCATGCATTACTCATCATTACCATTGCATCATGACCATCATGACCTTCTTTCACTTGTTGTGTTGCATCCTTAGTTTGTCTTGTGTTGGTCATGTGAGTACCTTGTTCTTGTGTGTTGGTGGTGATAGCAAGACCATGGCCATGCTAAACCCTAAACCCCTCCTTCTCTTGTACAACTTCTTCTCCTTCCTCCTTTTCTTTTCCATTCTTTAAGTAATTTTTGCGAGTGACTTAGCCTCTTCAAGAAATGTTCATCTCCTCCCCACTTCTTTGTTGCTTTGACATGAGTCACATTGCAAAGCCTTTCCTCAATTTGAAATGATTTGGTTAGGTTAAAAAATGACAGAAGTTTGAACCATATTCAAACTTGTTTTATTTTTCTACCTCTAAAAATGCCCAAACCAATTTTGTAAAATAGGGCATAAATCCAGGAGCTTGGGGATATTTTATTTTTTCCCCAGATTCCTTTTCTTTTAGCATGTGCTTTTCATTTTGTTTTTCTGCCTGAAGAAAAAGAAAAAGGAAAAGCTACAGCAGCAGCAGCCTAGCAGCAACCTGGGCCAGTCTCCCCCTCGGCCCAGCGCCAGCAGCCTAGTTTCAGCCCGCACGCGTCCCTCTCTCCCTTTCTCACATGCGCCCCCACTTACCCCCGCTGCTTTGCGCCCACATGGCCAGGTCGGACCCACCAGTCAACGACCGCGGCCATCTTCTCACCCACCTTTTCTTCCTCCTCCAGCGCGCGTCATGGGGACCGCGACAATGCTCGCCGTCGCGCGCCGTTGTCGCCCTGGCCTCCCTTTTAACCCCTCACCTTGTCCACCAACCCCCTAGGGTTCTCCTCTTCCTCCTCCCGCCGCCTGGTGAGCTGAGAGCGACCAGATTTGCTGCCCCATCGCCATCCCAAGCGCATCTGAGTGCACAGGCTCGTCGCCGACAAGCCCCTCGTCCTCCGCAGCCTCGCCAAGCATGTCCTTCTCCTTCCCCGACATCGGCTACATCGTCTACTGCTACTTCACGGAGCTGAAGGCCATGGCGTCGACCTCTTCTTCCTCGATGTCGACTCCGGCCACCACAAGCGTTTGATCGTCGCCATCGTCGACTCCGTCCACCTTGAGGCTAACAAAGCACACCTCCGTGCTTGTGGTACGTGCGCGCACCTCCCCGTGCCCTTTTCCCCTTCGTCCGCGCCATCTATCACCTAGTTTGCCGTGCGCTCGAATGTGTCACCGTCAGGCCCCGTCTCCGGCGAGTGTCCCGACCACCGTAGCCCTCCACTATTGCTCGTCGCCTACGCCGTGCCGTGTAGGTCCCGTTTGAGGTCTCGCCGCTCCACTAGGGCTCGTGTGTTGCCGCACCGTTGTGCGTTACCGCCTCCTCTGTTGCTTGCCAGCGGCGATGTAGTAGCCATCGTTAGGTGCCGCGAGTCTACGTCGCCGGTGCGGAACTCACCTAGTAGCTCACCGCACCACTCCGCCGCTTAATTTGGTCGCCGGAGCAGCTCCGACGAGCTACTCCGACGTGCTATGTTTCCCCCTGCTTCTGCTTCTTCAGTTAGCTCTCAATGCAACACGCCCCTTCTCTGTCAGATACACGCTCGTAGCCCAGTGGTGTGTCTCTTCGTCAGTTAGCCAGCGGGCTGGGTTCGAATCACGTCGGGGGCAATGGTTATTCCCCCCCTTTTTGCGTTTAAATATGCCACTGACAGGCCGGTCCCACCGGTCAGCCTCTGTGCGCCACTTCTACCCACACCCGCACCCACTGTGCCACCTCATCGCCTCTGGACCCACGGGTCAGTGGCTAGGTCTAGCTCCAGGCTGGGTCGGCTTGACGTTTTCTTTTATTTTTCTTTTCTGTTTTGTGTTTTTATTTTCTTTTTCTGCATTATCTTTGCATAATTTATATCTTTTAAAATATGCTTCTGTTGAAAATGAGTTATATATGAAAATTGCTTAGTTTTTCATGTAGAATATCAATATGCAGTTTGTGCCATGTTTAAAAAACATTTAAATTGTTGTTTGAATTAATTTGTGTTTAAAAATGCTTAAACTTGTAAAATCATGACTAAATAACTACAACCCCAAATTTGACAAACTTTATATGCATTTGGGGTGGAAAAATGTGTAGATTAATGTGGTTCTATTACTTTGCATGTTTAACAACTTTAAAATATGACTTTCTCAGTTCTGTCCTAATTATATTTAAATGAATATGGGAGTTTCCGGAATTTGTTGTTTGTTCTTTCCGGCCCATATAAAATGCTAGCATGTTGCCGTTAGTCCTACTTGCACCCCTTGCCATGTTAAACAACATTTAAAACTTATTGGGGGCTTGATTAAATCATCTACATAACCACGTGTGGCCATGCTAGTTTTGTTCCTTTTGCTTGTGTTCCACATGTGTGTGATCTTGTTTATTGCCATGATGCTTGTGCACTCAACTTGTTCCTAGGAGTTGCATCATATCCTACCCATGTTCATATGCACCATATTCATGCATCATGTGTTTGAGCATTGCATGATGATTGATTGTTGTTCCGGTGTTTGCATTGTCGTGTTGGTTAGAGCCCAGTGACGATTCAGAGTTCGAGGTTCCTTTCGAGGCTGAGTTTGAGGAGCAAGGTTACGATCCCTTCGTGGAATTAACAGGCAAGATGACCATTCCAAGATATCACTTCTATCTTTGCCTATGCTAGTTGTCTCGTTCTTTTAGATATGCCTTGATGCCTATTCCTTTTTGCCAGCCTCCTATTGTTGCCATGAAACTCTCTAACCACCTTCCTAGCAAACCGTTGTTTGGCTAAGTACGCATCGCTCAGCCGCTCTTATAGCGTTGTTAGTTGCAGGAGAAGTTTTGAAGATGGCTCCATTATGAAGTTGTTGTTGGGATAACACAATATGTAAATATCTGTTAAACTAATGCACCTATATATTGGTAATGGGTGTAAGGCTAAGCATTTTCTGCTTAGTGTTTTGTTCCACTCATGGCACCTTAGGAACCGATAAACCGGTGTTACGTTCCTTGATTTTTCGTTCCTAACACGGTTGGGGTTTATGGGCCCCCTTGATAATTCACTCTGTTTAAAGCTTTTCCAGCAAGGCCCAACATTGGTTTTACATTTGCCTAATAACTAAAACTTGCATAGGGTGTTGCAAACCTGAGTTCTTAATTAACAACCCGGGCCAGTGCTCCTCATGAGTGTTGGTCCAAACTAGGGGTTCTGTGGGGCCGCCTTGAGGTAACCCGAGGTAGGTATATACATGTAGAATCGCCCATCTGGTCGTGGCCTAAGACGAGATACGCGCGGCTACTATCAGGGTGTCGGCACGCCAGGAGGTCTTGCTGGATTAGTTTTACCTTTGTCGAAATATCTTGAGCACGGGATTCTGAGAATACTCGGGTCTTCCCACTTTGGAGTTGCGACTCCGCATATCGTGAGCTTGTGATGGGCTAAGTTGCGACACCCCTGCAGGGTTTGATCTTTCGAAAGTCGTGCCCGCGGTTATGTGGCAGATGGGAATTTGTTAATATCCAGTTGTAGATAACTTGACATCTTATTCATGAATACACTACATGTGTGAGTAACCGTGATGGTCTCTTTACGAAGAGCTTCGGGAAGTGAACACGGTGGGGTTATGCTTGATCGTGAGTAGTTAGGATGTAACACCCCATATTTGATACTTTCCTATAACGGCAATAAAGCATTCTCAGTTTGATCCTTGTCCTTATCCTTGGGGGTTCTTGTCATTTGAGCTCATTTTATTTTTGCATTGCCATGTCATTTTTTTATTTCGTATACATGCATTGCTTTCATCATCATGGCATCTTAGTTTACTTCTTGTTGATGTGTGTGTGAGGCCTTGTGATGTATGTGAGAGTGGTTCTAGCCTTGGCTTTCTAAACCCTAGACCCTCCCTCCTTTGTTTCCCTCTTCTTCGTCTTCCTTTTTCTTTCCTTTCCTTTCTTTACTCTATTTTTACAAGTCACCTAGCCAAGTTCATTAATGTTCTTTCTTTTCCTAAAAATCTTGCACCATGTCTACACCCTCTCTGCCAAATATCACCCTATTTGGAATTGATTTGGTTGGGTTTAAAAATGACAAGAGTTTGAACCATATTCAAACTCCTTTTATTTTTCTGCCTCTAAAAATGTCCAAACCAATTTTATTAAATAGGGCATAAATCAAGGAGCATGGGGATATTTTATTCTTCTCCTAACTCTTTTCCTTTAAGCCTGTGCTTTTCTTTTCCTTTTCTGTCTGAAGATAAATGGAAAAAGGAAAAGAATCAGCAGAGCAGCAGTGGCCTGGGCCTCCTCTTCCTCCTCCCCCAGGCCCAGTCTCTCCCGCGGCCCAACTAACGCCCGCAGGCCCGACCGAGCCGCTCGCAGTCGCGCCATCTCTCTCCTCGCACCCGGGCCCGCATGTCATCCCCCTTCTCATTCGCGCCTACCTGCCCCGTTGCGGCGTCGTCTCTACTCAAGAGACAGAGTGCGCGCGCTCGCGCCGTGAGCTTCACGGATGTCGAGGTCGCGCCGTCTCCTCTCCCCCCTTTTAAGCCGCAACCGCTCCCTAGGGTTGCTCCTCCTTGCCCTTTTCTCCTCTGCCGCCGCCAGCAACTCAACCCACTCCTCTCCTCCCTGCAGTCGCCATGGCCGCCCTGAGCAAGATCTCGTCGTCGGCTTAGGAGCTTCGCCGGCTTCCTCTCCGTCGACCCCGAGCACCCCGGCGTCTTCCACGAGCCCGCTCCGACGCGATCTGAGCCCGAGGACAAGTCCCATGACGTTCTCTTCTTCCTCTTCTTCTCGGGACAGAACCGCGCCAAGTTTAGAGCTCCTTCGCGGCGTCTCCAGCTCGTCTCCGTCGGCTCCGTCCTGTCCAAGGGTAAGGAGGTATACCCAGCTCCTCCCCATCTCCTCCTTGTCGCCGTTAGTCCTCTGTGCTCGTCGCCGTAGCCTTGCCGTAGCCGTGCTCCCGGTGCCCGCGTCGTTCTGAACTTGTTGCTGTCGCGCGCTTCAGATAGTCGCATAGGCTGGCGCTTCGCCGCTCTGGATACGCAGCTAGTCGTAGCATCTCCGCCGCACCTTTCCGCATGCCCGCCGCTCGTCGCCGACCCTGCCTAGGCCTTGCTGCCGCGTAGAGCTCCGCCGCCGCAGATCTATCATGTGCTCGCCGCCGGTGATGTAGTGGTTTTTAGGTGCTGCGAACGCTTCGAGTGGATGCGGCACTCCCCCAGGAGCGCACCGCACCACGCCTTCGTCCCTCTAGGTCGCCGGAGCAGCTCCGATGAGCCTCCGTTTTTCTTCAGCCGCTAGCTTCTTCAGTTAAGTCTTCAGATATCACTCTTGTATTCTGTCAAGAATCATCCGCTAGCTCAGTGGCTTGTGTCTCCGTTAGATATGCATCAGGTCATGGGTTCGAATCTGTGCGGGGCAGTGGGTTATTCGCCCCCTTTTTAGTTTTTCCTGAGAGGATGACAGGCAGGCCCCACCTGTGATCCTCACTATGCACTCTAGCCCCCTCGCGCACCCGCTGGAGCCACCTCAGCGCAACTGGGACCCCTTGTCAATGGATCTGCCTAGCGCAGGCGTGGGTCAACTTTGACCCCTCTTTTCTGATTTTCTTTTTCTTTTTCTTTTTTGCATTTTCTTTCTTTAAATAATATCTGTTGAAATATTCTTCTGATGGGAATATGTTGTATATGTAAAATGCTTAGAATTTCATGTGGTTTATGAATATGCTATTTGTTGCCATGTTTAAAAACATTTAAAATGTTGTTTGAATTTATTCTTGTTTTAAATATGCTTAAACTTGGAAAAATCATAACTAAATATCTACAACTCCAAATTTAACAAACTTTATATGCATTTGGGGAGGAAAAATGTGTAGAATATTTTGGTGATGTTGTTTTGCATGTTTAACAACTTTATATGATAAGTTTTTCAGATCTGTCCCAAATGCATTCAATTGATTATGGGAGTTTCTGGAAAATGTTGTTTGTTATTTCCAGCCCATTTAAATGTGCTAGCATGTTGATGTAATATTAGTTGCACCCTTGACATGTTAAACACCTCCTTAAAACTTGTTGGATGCTTGTTTGAACAACCTACATAAACTTGTCAGTTGTTCTTTTGCTTGTTTTCTTTCATGTGAGTGATCTTGTTTGGCTATGATGTTATTGCACTTTTGTGACCCTAGGCCATGCATCATATCTACTCTTGTCCTTGTTCATCATGTTCATGCATCATGTGGTTGAGCATTGCATGTTGATTGATTGTTGTTCCATTGTTGCATTGTTGTGTTTGGTTAGAGCCCGGTGATGATACGGAGTACGAGGTTACTACCGAGGCTGAGTTTGAGGAGCAAGGTTACGATCCCTCCGTGGAATCAACAGGAAAGATGACCATACCCATATATCACTATTATCTTTGCCTATGCTAGTTGTCTCGTTCTTTAGATATTGCCTCGATGCCTATGTCTGTTTGTCAGCCTTCCTATTGTTGCCATGAAACTCTCTAACCACCCACCTAGCAAACCGTTGTTTGGCTACGTAAGCATCGCTCAGCCCCTCCTATAGCGTTGTTAGTTGCAGGTGAAGATTTGAAGATTCTTGCTTCATGATGAAGTTTTTGTTGGGATATTACAATATATAATCTGTTAAAATCATCTATATATTGGTAATGGGTGGAAGGCTAAGCCTCTTGCATGGCGTTTTGTTCCACTCATGCCACCCTAGGAACCGTTAAAACCGGTGTTATGTTCCTTGATTTTGTGTCCGTAACACGGTTGGGGTTTATGGGCCCCCCTCGATAACCCGCTTAGCGGTAAAGCTTTTCGAGCAAGGCCCAACATTGGTTTTACATTTGCCTAAACAACTAAAACTTGCATAGGGCGTTGCAAACCCGAGTTCTTAATCCACCCCGCGGGCCAGTGCTCCTCATGAGTGTTGGTCCAACCCGGAGTCGTGTGCGGTACCCCCCTTGGCAACTTGGGTTTGGTCACCGTACGATGTGCTCATCCGGTCGTGGCCTGAGACTAGATATGCGCGGCTACTGTCAGGGTGTCGGCACACCGGGAGGTCTTGCTGGATTAGTTTTACCTTTGTCGGAATATCTTGAGCACGGGATTCCGAGAATACTCGGGTCTTCCCACCTTGGAGTTGCGACTCCGCAGATCGTGAGCTTGTGATGGGCTAAGTTGGTACACCCCTGCAGGGTTTGATCTTTCGAAAGCCGTGCCCACGGTTATGTGGCAGATGGGAATTTGTTAATATCCAGTTGTAGATAACTTGACACCATGTTCATAATACACTACCAGCGTGAGTAACAGTGATGGTCTCTTTCCGAAGGGGTTCAGGAAGTGAACACGGTGGGGTTGTGTTTGGCCGTGAGTAGTTAGGATCACTTCGTGATAACTTTGATGATCGTTGGCACTTGTTCTCTCCTCGCTCTAAACCCGTAAGTAGTGCTAGTGCTGCTGCAACCTTGTTTTAAGCCTTCTCCACTCCTAAGGCTTTGATAGTATTGCTACCCGGGAACGGGATTGCTGAGTCCTCCGTGGCTCACAGATTCTACACAACACCAGATGCAGGTACCGTGGAGAACTACACAGGTGGTGCTTCAGATTTGTATTGGGAGTTTGATGAAGAGCATGGACGTTACTACATGTCTTATCCCGAGGATCAGTAGGGCTCTTACTTGGATGATCGTGACCTTGTGTTGCTTTATTGATGGTATCTTTCATTTGGCTTTCGTCCGTAGTCGGACTATGATGTTATTGGATGATGTATGTTAATGTATTACATTGTGTCACGTGGCGAGTGTAAGCCAACTACTCTTTTACACTTTCATCCCCTCTTTTACATGACTCGTGCAAAGATACCATACTTGAGATCATTCTAGTATGTGATTATGTCTTTAAGTCACGCCTCGACACGTGGGATACATAGTCACATACTAGGCATTACAAGTTGGTATTCAGAGCCTTCTCCGACCTAGGAGCCCCCCTGATTGATCGAATCGTTGACGGTTGAGTCTAGGCACACGCATAAAATTTTTTTGAGTCCTATATATATATATATATATATATCGGAGAGTAGGATTTCTTTTTACTCCTCATCCCTTCATCGCTCTAGTGAGGACTCCTGACGTTGTTCTATCTCTTCTACTCTAAAAAATTCACTAAATTTTTTTTAGGATCACGCGAGTATTGTTTGGATTGTTCCGATACCTTTGTGATGACAACATTGTTCTCGATGCCTCCTGTCATTTAGGGGTTGTGGCAGTGTCCTGGGGGGTTGTGCTCCGAGGTGTTGTCGTCACAAATGTATCGCAGTGGTTCTAGAATACTTAAGACGGCCGACATCGAAAACTCTTCTATGCAGTTAGCGGTGAGATAACCCCGATGTCACCCAGTACTGGTGGGATAGTTCGGGAGTATTGCCACAGCTTGTATAGCGGATGCGTTTCGAAGGTCCGAGGTAAATAGTTTCCGAGGATGACTGGTTATGTGTTGAAGGATGGATACAGCTGGATGTAGGATTAGAGTTGAGTGCGCGGTGCTTCCCCTGTATCCCCAACACCCGATTGCATAACCGAAAACCTTCGAAAATTAATAGGTGGGTTCTTCAAGTAGCTCGTAGGCATTCTTCCAACGAGTGCATGGTATGAAGTTCGGGGTTTAACATCGAGTGAAGAGGTTTTATGGGCGTTGTTCCAATTGGGAGTTGCATCTTAAAGGATCCTTGGCTATGATGATCCGGGGATTGCAACACCCTTTTGTAACACGTTCCATGAGCTTTCAGCACGAACATGTGGAACGAAGCTTCTATCTTGTATTTGTTCTATCTGCTCCTTGTTGTTTTTTATTTACCTTTTGTTCTCCCAAGTGGCTTCTCGAGAAGATTGTTGTACCATTAAAACTGTGGAATACATTCGTTCATTTTGTCCGAATGTTCTTGTGAAGACTCATGTTACAATTTCTAGTCGTTGATTCAGCTTATATATTTTCCATCAATGGCTAATAGTTGTCATCTCATTCAGGATGGCTCCTAAGAAGGTTCCCAACTCTAACCCAGACAGTGAAGAAGAGCGTGTTCCTGAACGTCCTCCTTCCCCTCCTCCTCCGTCTGAGGCATGGAGAGAAATTATGCAAGCGACCAACCAGAACACCCAGATGCTTATGCAAATGATGCAGAACTTTCAAGCCAACCAAGCAAATCAAGGCAATCATGGGAACCAAGGCCTAGGCAATCTGTTCAATCAACCTCACTTTGCTACTCTCTACCAATTCCTGGCAAACCAACCGAAGCCTTTCAGTTACTGTGTGGATCCGCTAGATGCTGAAGACTGGATCATAGACATCAAAAAGCACTTTGAATGCAGTAACGTGAGACCTGAGGATTATGTCAAGTTTGCCACTTTCCAACTCAAATACCAAGCTGCTGATTGGTGGCAACAGTACAAAGATTCCAAAGGTGGACGTGAGATCTCGTGGACTGACTTCTGCAAGGATTTCTGCTCTCACCACATTCCAACCAGTGTCATTGAAGGCATGTGTGAGCAATTCCGCAACCTGAAGCAAGGCACCATGTCCGTCTATTAATACAATGTCAAGTTCGAGAATCTTGCCCGCTATGCGAAGCAAGACATACCAGATGCCAAGAGCAAGATTTACCGGTTCCATGGTGGTCTGAAGGATGAACTCCAACTAGCTCTCACCTAGTTCGAGCCAGATGAATTTGACCAATTCTACAATATGGCTCTTAAGCAAGAGGCATCCCAGCTCAAGATTGAAGCTTCCAAAAAGAGGATCAGAGATGTTGTTCACTCCTCCTCTTCTTCCCAAGTCGTTGCCAAGCAGCAGAAGTTCTGGCTACCGCCTCCTCCAGTGCTCCGTCCTCCAAACAACAACAAGCACTCAGGTGGCCGTGGTTTCTCCCACCCACCCAACCCAAGCAATCAGTCCAAGCCTCAGTTTCAAGCTTCAAGATCAAGTGGTCCTTATCACCGGCCTCTCTCAGAAGTGATTTGCAACAAGTGTACTCAGAAGGGGCACTATGCCAACAAGTGTCCCAACCCAAGGCACCTCCCGCCTCCTCCACCTGTCAGCACTGCTATTGTCATGCACAACCCCAAGTCAGCAAGAGTGAATCTGATGAATGCAGCTCAAGCAGAGAATTCTTCAGATGTCATAATTGGTAATCTTCCAGTTAACTCTATTCATGTCAAAGTCTTGTTTGATTCAGGTGCATCACATTCTTTCATATCAAGACCTTTTGCATTGTCACATGATATGCCATTGCAAGCTTTGCCTAGTCTAATGTCTGTGCTTTCTCCGGGTTTGCTAATGAACTCCAACAACTTTGTTCCGGATGTATCTATTCATATGGGTGATTACCGTTTTCTGGTTTCTCTGGTTGTTCTCGGCAACTCCGACATTGATCTTATTCTTGGGATGGATTGGCTTTCCAAGCATGATGCAAACATTGATTGTGCAAATAAGGAAGTCAAGCTTACTCATCCTGACGAAGATGTGATTATCTTCGCCTCTCAAGATAACACAATCAGGCTATTCTCTCTCAATGACAAGGGCGAGATTAATGCCAATTCTCAGATTCCGGTGGTCAATGAATATAAAGATCTTTTCCCTGAAGAGCTTCCAGGCATGCCTCCCCATCGTCAAGTTGAATTCGTCATTGAACTCGAGCCCGGTACCGAGCCAGCATGTCGGCGTCCGTACAAGCTTTCCCCTGATGAGTTGAAGGAGCTGAAGAAACAACTCGATGACCAAGAACGTATGGGTCTAATCAGGCCTAGTACTTCTCCTTGGGGCTGTGGTGTTCTATTTGTCAAGAAGAAGGATGGCACGGAACGCCTTTGCGTTGATTACCGGCCATTGAACAAGAAGACAATAAAGAACAAGTATCCGCTCCCCAATATCAATGAATTGTTCGAGTAGCTCAAAGGAGCAAAGGTGTTCTCGAAGCTAGATCTCCGGATGGGTTACCACCAGATCCGTATCCGTGAATAGGATATTCCCAAAACCGCATTCAGAACGAGTTTTGGCTCTTATGAATACACGGTCATGTCTTTCGGCCTTGTAATGCTCCACCCACCTTCTCAAGGATGATGTACTTCATATTCAACCCCTACACCAATGAATTTGTTCTCGTCTATCTGGATGATATCTTGGTATTCTCCAAGAATGAAGAAGACCATGCCAAGCACCTCCGTTTGGTCCTGGACAGGCTCCGTGAACACAAGTTCTATGCGAAGTTCTCCAAATGTGAATTCTGGCTGGATAAAGCCCTTTATCTTGGCCATATTATCTCTGCCGAGGGCATTTCTGTGAATCCCGAGGAAGTTGAAGCTATTGTCAACTGGGAACCCCCACAGAATGTCAAGCAACTCCGAAGCTTTCTTGGTCTCGCTAGCTATTGCAGAAGGTTCGTTGAGAACTTCTCCAAGATTGACAAGCCTCTTTCCAACCTGTTGCAGAAGAATGTCAAGTACTCCTGGACTCCTGATTGTGATGTGGCATTCAAAACACTCAAAGAGAAGCTCATTTCTGCTCCGGTTCTTACTCCTTCGGATGAGTCCAAGCCCTATGAAGTCTTTTGTGATCCTTCTTTGCAAGGTCTTGGTGGTGTTCTCATGCAATACAAGAAGATTGTGGCATACACTTCTCGTCAGTTGAAACCAAATGAGAAGAATTACCCCACACATGATCTCGAGCTAGCAGCAGTTATACATGCCTTGATCACGTGGAGACACCTTCTGTTGGGCAGAAAAGTGGACATCTTCACCGATCACAAGAGCTTGAAGTACATCTTCACACAGCCAAACCTTAACCTTCGCCAGACTCGTTGGGTTGAGATGATTCTAGAGTATGATCCAAGCATTGAGTATACACCTGACAAGGCCAATGTCATTGCACAAGCCTTGAGCAGAAAGGCATATTGCAACAGTTCCTTCTCAAACCGTTCCAGCCTAAACTTTGTGAATCATTCAGGAAGCTCAACCTTCAAGTTGTTCCGCAAGGCTTTCTTGCAAACCTTCAAGTTGCTCCTATCTTGGAAGATCAGATCCGTGAGGCCCAACTCAGTGATGCTATGGTGCAGAAAGTGAAACATGGTATTGCTAAGAGTACTCCCAAATACAAGTGCTATCGCGTTGATGAGAAAGACACCTTGTTCTTTGAGGACAGAATTGTGGTTCCCAAGGGTGATCTCAGGAAGCTCATAATGAACGAAGCACATGACTCCCTCCTCTCGATCCATCCCGGAAGTTCTAAGATGTACCGAGACCTCAAGCAATCATACTGGTGGACTCGCATGAAAAGGGAGATTGCCCAATTCATGAATGAATGTGATGTCTACAAAAGAGTGAAGGCAGAGCATCAACGTCCAGCCGGTCTCCTTCAACCTTTACCTATTCCCGAGTGGAAATTTGATCACATTGAAATGGATTTCGTCACTGGGTTTCCTAAGTCCAAGAAGGAAAATGATGCTATCTTCGTAGTGATTGGCATGCTAACTAAAGTAGCTCGTTTCCTTCCAGTCAAAGAATCCATCAACGCAGCTCAGCTGGCAGAGCTGTACACCTCCAGAATTGTTTCTTTGCATGGCATTCCTCAAGTCATCTCCTCAGACTGTGGAAGTTTGTTCACATCCAAGTTCTGGGACTCCTTTCAGTCAGCCATGGGCACAAAAATTCGCTTCAGCACTGCGTTTCACCCTCAGACTAGTGGTCAAGTCGAAAGAGTGAACCAGATCCTCGAAGACATGATGAGAGCTTGTGTCATATCTTTCGGTATGAAGTGGGAAGATTGTCTCCCGTTTGCCGAATTCTCATACAACAACAGTTTCCAAGCAAGTGCCGGTAAACCTCCTTTTTAAATCCTCTATGGCAGAAAGTGACGTACCCTTCTCAACTGGTCCGAGACTGGTGAACGTCAACTTCTTGGTAATGATTTGATCTCAGAAGCCGAAGAAATGTGCAAAGTCATACGTGAGAATCTCAAAGCCTCTCAATCGCGTCAAAAGAGCTACTATGAAGGCAAGCATCGTGATTTGGTTTTCGACATCGGAGATCATGTCTATCTCCGTGTTTCTCCTATGAAAGGCACCCAGAGATTTGGTATCAAAGGCAAGCTTGCTCCGAGATACGTGGGCCTTTCAAGATTCTTGGCAAAAGAGGCGATCTAGCCTACCAACTCGAGCTTCCCTCCAACTTTGCAAATGTTCATGATGTGTTTCATGTGTCTCAACTCCGCAAGTGCTTAAAGACACCTGAACGCACCATTCCGTTTGAGGAGATTGATCTTCAACAAGACTTGTCTTATCGTGAGCACCCTGTTACTATTCTTGAAGAAACTGAGCCCAAAACCCGCAACAAGTCCATCAAGTTCTTGAAAGTGAAGTGGTCACACCATACCGACCGAGAAGCTACGTGGGAACGAGAAGATCACCTTCGTTCCGAGTATCCTTCCTTCTTCCAGTCCTAGATCTCGGGACGAGATCTTTTTGTAGTGTAGGAGAGTTTGTAACACCCCATATGCGATACTTTCCTATAATGGTAATAAAGCATTCTCATTTTGATCCTTGTGCTTATCCTTGGGGGTTCTTGTCATTTGAGCTCATTTTATTTTTGTATTGCCATGTCATTTATTTATTTTGGATCCATGCATTGCTTTCATCATCATGGCATCTTAGTTTACTTCTTGTTGATGTGTGTGTGAGGCCTTGTGATGTATGTGAGAGTGGTTCTAGCCTTGGCTTGCTAAACCCTAGACCCCCCCTCCTTTGTTTCCCTCTTCTTCTTCTTCCTTTTTCTTTTCTTTCCTTTCTTTACTCTATTTTTGCAAGTCACCTAGCCAAGTTCATTAATGTTCTTTCTTTTCCTAAAAATCTTGCACCATGTCTACACCCTCTCTGCCAAATATCACCCTATTTGGAATTGATTTGGTTCGGTTTAAAAATGACAAGAGTTTGAACCATATTCAAACTCCTTTTATTTTTAGGCCTCTAAAAATGCCCAAACCAATTTTATTAAATAGGGCATAAATCAAGGAGCATGGGGATATTTTCTTCTTCTCCTAACTCTTTTCCTTTAAGCATGTGCTTTCCTTTTTCTTTTCTGTCTGCAGATAAATGGAAAAAGGAAAAGAATCAGCAGACTAGCAGTGGCCTGGGCCTCCTCTTCCTCCTCCCCCAGGCCCAGTCTCTCCCGCGGCCCAACTAACGCCCGCAGGCCCGACCGAGCCGCTCGCAGTCACGCCGTCTCTCCCCTCGCACCCAGGCCCGCATGTCATCCCCCTCCTCCTTCGCGCCTACCTGCCCCGTTGCATCGCCGTCTCTGCTCTAGAGACAGAGTGCGCGCGCTCGCACCCTGAGCTTCACGGACGTCGAGGTCGCGCCGTCTCCTCTCCCCCATTTTAAGCCGCAGCCGCTCCCTAGGGTTGCTCCTCCCCCTTTTCTCCTCTGTCGCCGCCAGCAGCTCCACCCACTCCTCTCCTCCCTGCAGTTTCCATGGCCGCTCCGAGCAAGATCTCGTCGCCATCTTAGGAGCATCGCCAGCTTCCTCTCCGTCGACCCCGAGCACCCTGGCGTCTTCCACGAGCCCGCTCCGACGCGATCCGAGCCCGAGGACAAGTCCCACGACGTCCTCTTCTTCCTCTTCTTCTCGGGACAGAACCGCGCCAAGTTCAGAGCTCCTTCGCAACGTCTCCTGCTCGTCTCCGTCGGCTCCGTCCTGTCCAAGGGTAAGGAGGTATACCCAGCTCCTCCCCATCGCCTCCTTGTCGCCGTTAGTCCTCTGTGCTCGTCGCCGTAGCCTTGCCGTAGCCGTGCTCCCGGTGCCCGCATCATTCTGAACTTGTTGCCGTCGCGCCCTTCAGTTAGTCGCATAGGCTGGCGCTTCGCCGCTCTGGACCCGCATCTAGTCGTAGCAGCTCTGCCGCACCTTTCCGCACGCCCGCCGCTCGTCGCCGACCCTGCCTAGGCCTTACTGTCGCGTAGAGCTCCGCCGCCGCACATCTGTCATGTGCTCGCCGCCGGCGATGTAGTGGTTGTTAGGTGCTGTGAATGCTTCGAGTGGATGCGGCACTCCCCCAGGAGCGCACCGCACCACGCCGCCGTCCCTCTAGGTCGCCGAAGCAGCTCCGACGAGCCTCCGTTTTTCTTCAGCTACTAGCTTCTTCAGTTAAGTCTTCAGATATCGCCCCTGTATTTTGTCAAGAATCGTTCGCTAGCTCAGTGGCTTGTGTCTCCGTCAGATATGCATCAGGTCGTGGGTTCGAATCCGTGCGGAGCAGTGGGTTATTCGCCCCCTTTTTGTTTTTCCTGAGAGGATGACAGGCAGTCCCCACATGTCATCCTCACTATGCACTCCAGCCCCCTCGCGCACCCGCTAGAGCCACCTCAGCGCAGCTGGGCCCCCTTGTCAGTGGCTCTGGCTAGCGTAGGCGTGGGTCAACTTTGACCCCTGTGCTTGTTTTTCTTTTCTGTTTTTCTTTTTCTTTTTCTTTTCTGCATTTTCTTTCTTTAATTAATATCTGTTGAAATATTCTTCTGATGGGAATAAGTTGTATATGTAAAATGCTTAGAATTTCATGTAGTTTATGAATATGATGTTTGTTGTCATGTTTAAAAACATTTAAAATGTTGTTTGAATTTATTCTTGTTTTAAATATGCTTAAACTTGGAAAAATCATAACTAAATATCTACAACTCCAAATTTAACAAACTTTATATGCATTTGGGGTGGAAAAAATTGTAGAATATTTTGGTGCTGTTGTTTTGCATGTTTAACAACTTTATAATAGAAGTTTTTCAGATCCATCCCAAATGCATTCAATTGCTTATGGGAGTTTCTGGAAAATGTTGTTTGTTATTTCCAGCCCATTTAAATGTGCTAGCATGTGGCTGTAATATTAGTTGCACCCTTGCCATGTTAACCACCTCATTAAAACTTGTTGGATGCTTGTTTGAACAACCTACATTGTTCTTTTGCTTGTTTTCTTTCATGTGAGTGATCTTGTTTGGCTATGATGTTATTGCACTTTTGTGACCCTAGGCCATGCATCATATCTACTCTTTTCATTGTTCATCATGTTCATGCATCATGTGGTTGAGCATTGCATGTTGATTGATTGTTGTTCCGTTGTTGCACTGTTGTGTTTGGTTAGAGCCCGGTGACGATACGGAGTACGAGGTTACTACCGAGGCTGAGTTTGAGGAGCAAGGTTACGATCCCTCCATGGAATCAACATGCAAGATGACCATACCCAGATATCACTACTATCTTTGCCTATGCTAGTTGTCTCGATCTTTAGATATTGCCTCGATGCCTATCTCTGTTTGTCAGCCTTCCTATTGTTGCCATGAAACTCTCTAACCACCCACCTAGCAAACCGTTGTTTGGCTACGTAAGCATCGCTCAACCCCTCTTATAGCGTTGTTAGTTGCAGGTGAAGATTTGAAGATTCTTGCTTCCTGATGAAGTTTTTGTTGGGATATCACAATATATAATATGTTAAACTAAAACATCTATATACTGGTAATGGGTGGAAGGCTAAGCCTCTTGCTTGGTGTTTTGTTCCACTCATGCCACCCTAGGAACCGTTAAAGCGGTGTTATGTTCCTTGATTTTGCGTCCCTAACACGGTTGGGGTTTATGGGCCCCCCTCGATAACCCTCTTAGCACTAAAGCTTTTCCAGCAAGGACCAACATTGGTTTTACATTTGCCTAAACAACTAAAACTTGCATAGGGCGTTGCAAACCCGAGTTCGTAATCCACCCCCGGGCCAATGCTCCTCATGAGTGTTGGTACAACCCAGAGTCGTGTGCGGTACCCCCCTTGGCAACTTGGGTTTGGTCACCGTACGATGTGCTCATCCGGTCGTGGCCTGAGACTAGATACACGCGGCTACTGTCAGGGTGTCGGCACGCCGGAAGGTCTTGCTGGATTAGTTTTACCTTTGTCGGAATATCTTGAGCACGGGATTCCGAGAATACTAGGGTCTTCCCACCTTGGAGTTGCGACTCCGCAGATCGTGAGCTTGTGATGGGCTAAGTTGGGACACCCCTGCGGGGTTTGATCTTTCGAAAGTCGTGCCCGCAGTTATGTGGCAGATGGGAATTTGTTAATATCCGGTTGTAGATAACTTGACACCATGTTCATAATACACTACCAGCGTGAGTAACCGTGATGGTCTCTTTCCGAAGGGGTTCGGGTAGTGAACACGGTGGGGTTATGTTTGGCCGTGAGTAGTTAGGATCACTTCCTGATCACTTTGACGATCATTGGCACTTGTTCTCTCCTCGCTCTAAACCCGTAAGTTAGTGCTAGTGCTGCTGCAACCTTGTTTTAAGCCTTCTCCACTGCTAAGGCTTTGATAGTATTGTTACCCGGGAACGGGATTGCTGAGTCCTCCGTGGCTCACAGATTCTACACAACACCAGATGCAGGTACCGTGGAGAACTACATAGGTAGTGGTTCAGAGTTGTATTGGGAGTTCGATGAAGAGCGTGGACGTTACTACGTGTCTTATCCCGAGGATCAGTAGGGCTCTTACTAGGATGATCGGGACCTTGTGTTGCTTTATTTATGGTATCTTTCATTTGCCTTTTGTCCGTAGTCGGACTCTGATGTTATTGGATGATGTATGTTAATTTATTACATTGTGTGACGTGGCGAGTGTAAGCCAACTACTCTTTTACACTTTCATCCCCTCTTTTACATGAGTCGTGAAAAGATACCATACTTGAGATCATTCTAGTATGTGATTATGTCTTTAAGTCATGCCTCGACACGTGGGAGACATAGTCACATACTGGGCATTACATAGGATCACTTCTTGATCAACTTGGCAATCGTTGGCACTTGTTCTCTTCTCGATCTAAACTCGTAAGCTAGTGCTTAGTGCGTGCTGCAAACCTTGCCTATAGCCTTTCCACACCTAAGGCTTTGGTAGTTTTGATACCCGGGAACGGGATTGCTGAGTCCTTTGTGGCTCACAGATTCAACACACACTAGATGCAGGTACCGCTGAGAACAATGCAGGAGATGGTCCGGAACTTCAGTGGGAGTTCGATGAAGAGCGTGGACATTACTATGTTTCGTTTCCCGATGATCAGTAGTGGTTCTTACTAGGAGGATCCGGGCTTGTGTTTTTGGTATCTTTCGCATTTGGATTTTTGTCCGTAGTCGGACCCTGATGTTATTTGGATGATGTATGCTATTGTATTCATTTGTGTGACGCGGTGATTGTAAGCCAACTATCTTTTACAATTTCATCCCTGAATTTTACATGAGATGTGCAAAGATACCATACTTGAGATCATTCTAGTATGCGCTTATGTCCTTAAGTCATGCCTCGACACGTGGGGGACATAGTCGCATACTGGGAATTACACAGACGTGGGCTAAACATGGTCTAACACACCCTATCGCGGTACCCGTGGGGCATGGACTTCAGGAGAGGGGCGCGTCGATCACGAGTTAAAATATGGACGCCTCGTAGAGGCTAAGGGAGGCGCGCGAGGGAGAGCGTCGGGCAACTGCCGCTCTCCCCGACGCAAGGCCAAAAATTGAGGGAAGAATCAAAGAGAGAGATGGTTTAACCAAGACATTTGGGAATGCTAGAACTTTCAGAATCCATTAAAAGAAGGAAGGGGCAAGCCAACTCTAGAAAGCAAATGAACAGCCACGTCCGGCACCTAGTCTAGTCTTCTCACCATCGCGGAGCTAAGTGCTGCCACTAGGACGTGGGAGGGAGCCCCCAATGCCCGAGGGCGGCACTCCGGAGACTCCGGGGCGTGTATTGCCCCACTCATTATTGTGTGAGAGAGTCACAAGCGGAGACCTTCACATGCGTGAGCCTTGCTTCACGAGCACTGGGCATTGGCTTCTCAGGCACAGGGCCTTGTCTTCATAGACACGGGGCCTTGCTTCGCAGGCATAGGGCCTTGTCTTCACAGGCACGGGGCCTTGCTTCACAGGCATAGGGCCTTGTCTTCACAGGCACGGGGCCTTGCTCTATGGGTAGAACTTCCGGAGGTGCCGGATGTTCCACGCATTCTGAAAAGGGATGTCGTCCCCCGTCTCCAGACGCACGATACCAGGCCTGGAGACGTGGGTGATCTTGAACGGGCCCTCCCACATGGGTGAAATCTTGTGCAACCCTTCCCTGGAGAGGACTCGCCTTAGGACAAGGTCGCTACCTCGAGCGTCCTGGGGCGGATGTTGCGACAGTGGTACCGCCATAACGCCTGCTGATACCTTGCCGCGCGGAGTGAGGCGTCCCGACGGCATTCCTCCCCCAACGCGAGGTCCATCCCCCGCATGGCGTCCTGCTGCATTTCATCGAACGCAAGGACCCGCGCGGAGCGGTGCCTGCCCTCGTGAGGGAGAACCGCTTCTGCTCCGTAGACGAGGAAGAATGGAGTCTCGCATGTTGGCTTGGTGGCGGTGGTGCGGATGGACCATAACACGGACTAGAGCTCGTTGTGCCAGCCCCTTCCACAAGCCTCAAGCCTCTTCTTGAAGGTCCTGGTCTTGAGGCCTCTTAAAACCTCTGCATTGGCTCGCTCGGCCTGGCTGTTGCTCCTAGGGTGTGACACCGAAGCGTAGCAAATATGTGTTCCAAGGTTAGCACAATATGTCTTGAAAAGGTTGCTACTGAACTATGAGCCGTTGTCGGTGATGATGCGGTTAGGGACCCCGAACCGGCCTACGTGGCCCTTGATGAACTTGACTGCGGATCCTGCCGGGATGGTTCGGACGGCTTCCACCTCCGCCCAATTGGTGAACTTGTCGATGGCAACGTAGAGGTAGCGGTAGCCCCCGGGCGCTCGAGGGAATGGGCCTAGGATGTCCAGCCCCCAGACCGCGAATGGCCAGGAGGGCGGGATAGTTTGGAGGCCCTGAGCCGGCTGGTGGATCTGCTTGGCATGGAATTGGCAAGCCTCACAAGACTTCACCAGCTCGGCTACATTGTTGAGCGTCGTGGGCCAGTAGAAACCGCTGCAGAATGCCTTGCCAACCAGGGTGCGTGACGATGAGTGATGCCCGCAGTCCCCAGCATGGATGTCGGCTAGCAGCTCGCTCCCTTGCACCCTGGAGGTGCATCGTAAAGAAGCATCATTCGGTCGTTTCCTGTAAAGCTCACTATCTTGAATGTGATACGCCGTAGCCTGTCGGGCTACACGTTCGACATCCTCCTCCTTTTCCGGCAGCGCTCCTTGCATCAGGTCACTACAAGAAGAACCCCCCTTTAACAACGCATGATCTGCAACGCTTTAAGGATGTGTTGTCAGGTATCTTCTATACCTACGCATATATGTGTTGGTACTTTTTTTGTTGCTAGTGCTGTGAACAACAACGGATACTATGCGATGCACGCTATGCGTTGATATTAATTTAATTTAATATCGATTAGACATGATTCATATGTGCACTGTGCAGATCACATGTTATTATTCCATCAAAAGAATGAAAAAGGAAAAAGTGGCACATGATACTCGAACGAACCACCTCACGGTTATTAAGCGACTTACAAACCACCTCAGACAACTGCCTCACGTTGTTTTCGTTAAGATTTCCACTAAATGAACCAATGCGCACGCACCTGGGACTTAACAAGTCCAGGCCTAGGAACGTGCACACGGAGCCTAGCGAAATGGGCCGCCGCTGATTTTTAATGTCGCTCAGTTGCTACTTGCAATTTACTCACAAAAAATATCTATTTGTAAATATTCTCTAAAAAACGTTTGCTACTTGTACGTTACACCCAAAACTAAGTTGCTACTTGTACGTTACACTCAAAATGAAGTTGCTACTTGTACGTGTATGTTCACTTGAAATCCGACATTTTATCAAATAAAGAATCTATTTAGAAAAATATTTGTGCTTTAATAATTTTAAATAACTATGTCAAAAAAAGTAGTACAAATTTTGGTCATGCAAGTGAACATGTTCTTGTAATTTGGAGACTTCGTATTTCTCAAAAACCATGGAATTTGTAATATTTTTGGAAAAGAAACCTTCGTGTATTTTCAAAATGTTCATCGTGCATTTACAGGAATGTTTATCATGTATTTTATAAATTTTCATTGTCTATTTGAAAAATTATACATGCTCTATTTCATGAAAACATATCATCTAGTAATTAGCAATTGCTCATCGTATATTTGCATAATGTTCATCATGTATCACCAAAAAGTTATACTAAATTTTAAAAATATCTATTGTGTATTCATAATTTATTCATCGTGTATTTTAAAAAATACTCACATATTTCAAAGGAAAATATGTATTTGATAAAATAAGTACATCGTGTATTTTAAACGTGTTCGTTGTATATTTCAAAATGTTCATCGAGTATTTAAAAATGTTTAATATATATATTTCAAAATGTTTTTTTGTGTTTTAGAAATGTTCGTGACTATTGAAAAATGTTATTGCGCAATTAGAAAAAGTTCATTGTATATTTTAAAAAAATCATATAGAAAAATATTCTAAATAAAAAACATGAAAAACATACAAAAAGCCTAGGGTTCCTTGTCACTCTATCGGTGCCTTTCCTTTCTTTGGTCCAACAACCTCGTTGTTGGCTTGAGGAGTGGTGACCCCTCCTTTTCCTATGTTATTAGTTCTAGTACGTTAGCACTTTCTCTTGGGTATTGGTTCCTTGTTGACATAGACATGGTGGTGGCGGCAATGGCACATGGTGGTGGCGGCAAAGGTAATCATTCACCACGGCCTGCTCGCTCACAAACTCGCCGTAGATTTGGCCCTCCAACAACCGGTGATGCATGAGGAGGGTCAGGTTTGTAGCGTTGGTCCTCCTACGCTAGCCGAAACGCCAACACCGGTGGCGCCAGTTGCTCCTTCTCCATTGTAGGGTCACTGTCGCTCACCTAAGACGAACTCACCGGCAAGCCGGTCGCAAGACCAGCTAACTCGTACTTCTTCTCCATCTAGAGGGTCTCCCACAACACGCTAGAGCTCGCCGTCATGGCGGAGGTGGTGCACAGAGGAGGAAAAAAAGGGATCATGGAGTGCGTGATCGCGTGCAGCGTGTTGTCTCAATACGGGCGTCGGAGTGGGTTTCCCAATCTCCGCCACAGTTTAATGTCAGTGTGCGGATGGACGGGCAGCCGACTTCAATGTGTTAGATAGTCGTCTCGCCGCCCCGCGCGATCATGTTCCTCCGGCATGGAACATGCGCAGAGACTGGGACGCGACATGGGCGGCGCTCTCGGCTGGCGTGCCGCTTCAATTCCGGCTCCAGTGACAAGTCGTGTCCGCGCTGGGCCATCATGATAATGTGGCACGACTAGCAGAGGGCAGTTGTGTGTGAGAGGGCAAGGGTTCCAGAAATATTTTTCGATAAGATCGAGGTGTCAGACACGTACGTGGCATCGGTCGGGACGCCCACAAACCTTCCGCTTTGCGGAAAATGGACACCCGGACGTGCCCACATACAAATAGGGTTCATATTAGCTAGATGAAAAATTACATCCGGACATCATAGTCCGGATGTGCATTTTAAGGGTCCGTTTTGAAGATACCCGAAATATTTAGTTCCTATATATCTAAATATAAGACGGTTTTGTAGTTCAAAACTTAAAAAACGTCTTGTACGGACAATATTTGTTAAATTTGATGAGATGAACAAAGTATAAATGGTATATGTAAGAATTTTCGAACCAACCAGATTAGTCAAAACTAATAATGATGTAACGTGGCAACTCAATAGAGAAAAACATCGTGCAATATATATAAAAAAATGAGCGCACGATGCGAGATGTTTTTGGACGTGCGTGGCGGGATCTAGGAAATTTCAGGTGGCCATATATTATTACTCTACCTCTAAAAGAAAATGTATCTCCCTTGAACCCACTACTGCAACGCCTGCGCAACGCCGCCGGATCTCTCGCTGCAACCGCCCCCTATACTAGCGCTGCCGCTCTCATCTCATCCGCCGCTGCTCGCGCCTTCACGGCTCGCCTCCCCGCCGGATCTAGCCTCTCCTGTGTTTTTCCTCTCCATCCAGTTAACCCCTCCCCGTCGTTTTCTCGCCGCTCGTTTACCTTGCGCTGTCGAGACAAAGAGGAGCACCGTGGGGAAAGTCGGTCGCCACCCATTCCCTCACTGCCTCTGTCGTTCTCATCCACCCCCTCCTTTCTCCTGGATCATGCGGCAACGGCAAGGTCCACGGCGCTGGGCCACCTCCGATGTGGGACGGCGTAAGTTCGGGCTCCATCTGCATCGCCTCCTCAATGGTCTCCGGCGAGCAGCCCTGCTCGTGGCACTTCCATTCGCCTCAGGTATCTTCACCTCGCCAATGCCTCCTCGTAGTGACTTTGCCTATTTCCCGCCGCGGCAGCACCGCCGGCATGGTACGTGCACCTTCAAGGCCGCTGTATGGCTCAACCCGCAGTAGTGCAGATGCTTACTCCCCCCCTCGCCCGCTTATTTGACTACTTGCTAACAACTTAAACTAATTCACCAATGGATTTTGATCTCACCTTTGTTAACCTTTTTTAGGCTAACTCACCTTTGTAAACTGCTCCACACTGATATGCAATTTCCTCGTCCATACCTAGCATCCTCATACTTTTGTTAACTTCATGGATCTGCATAATTTCCAACTCAATTACTACTAATAGGCATCCCCTACGGCAGTACTATCCTCTACTCAAGTAGCAACTAATTAGTATTGATTCCAAGCAAGCTTGCAGTTCACTAACCATTTTATGTGATCTAATTTCCTCTGTTCTCCTTCACAGGGTAAATTAGGTGTGAGATCCATAATGCTAGCTTCATGAAAGGTCATCCAAATGTGGCCAAAGGACCGCTCAGGATATTTTACAAATTACTATTGCAGTTCCACTCCGGTGAGATAACTGAATTCTTGTACTCTCAGGATACTCACCAGGAATTAATAAGTAGTAGTACTTCTCCACAAGTATATGTTGTGTTCTCTAGCTAGTCTAACTGATTGATTTCTATGCATCAAATCGTAGCTAGGGACAAGGTGCATGCATATCTGATTAATTTCGCAATGGCAAATGTAAGTGTCGAAATATGTATTGTTATTTGTTATCCCAACTATGGTACCCAACCCATGAGGGATTCCCCAGCTAATCTGGTTGATTTCTAAATGTATACATGTCCAGTTTAGCATATTTTCAAGTAGTTGTTTTGGATCACCATTCAGAGCTAACAGGTTACGAACTGATTAGTTACTATAGTAGCAACGCTGCATTATACATGACAAAGGCGCCATTTATACAATTGCAGATTATGGAGCATGAACTGTTATCTTCAGAGACATCAAAAATAAAACATTGTGACAAGATCACATAATAAATGACACAATATTGAGTGTGCAAGGACAAGGGAAGAGTAAATTACAGCGAAAACTATGACGATGGCAGAATTCATTGTAGAATTCAATCAACAATTATCACCTCATTTGAAACAATAATGAATTTGTTGTCTTCACTACATATGTGTGTATTAGAGTTCAGACAAAACATAGACTGGCTTTTTGTCATGGTGACCATATTCTTAACATATACATGTTGATAAATTTTTTGGTTGGTCTTTGGGGGGGGGGGCAGAGTGATGCTTGCTTTTGAACAAATGGGTGTTTTGTTAGGTAATATTTATATAAGCTACAGTAAGGAGAACATGGTTAATTCTAAACTAAGAATTTTGTTGCAATTGTAGATATATTTTTGTAGCTCATGCTTACTGATATGTTTACATCTTTGTTGCAGATTCTAGCCCCATTCTTTTGATGGGATGATATGTAGCTCATCTTTCAAGAAGTTGGGATGGACAAATAAAGACCAAAGCAACCCTAGATGTCATGAGAAAGGGCCTCAAGCAAATGTAACTTTGAAGGGGAGAGCTATACAATTGTGTTTGAGAGTCAAGCGAACACTCATTTGTTAATATATTTCTTAGTGTCTATTGATGCTACATGTTGTATCAAGTTGATATATAGCTTGTGTTATTTTGGCTTATGGGGAATGTGAACTATGAAACGTGATGTGGAATTGGCATTGATATTTATAGACTAATTATTTGTCATGCAATGTGAAAATACCCTATGTTGGGTAATTGACTTGGTAAATGCAAAAGGTAGCCTCTATGGAATTGAGCCAGCTAATAATTGTAGAGATTTTTTCCAACAGAAAATAGCATAGATGGTAACGGACTAATAGAAATGTTGACTGATCAACCCATATTGGGCTGGATGGCAATATTATATATATGCCCATTTGAAAAGCCCAACCCATATTGGGCTGGATTGGGTTGGATATCCATTTGAAAGGTCGTTGTGCACGGTGACCAACAACACATATGTAGTGTTGTTAGACTCTAACCCTATATGTTGCTAGATAGCAACATTTCTAGACGTTGTTTACCAATGGATGCATATATGTTGTTGTAGACCCTTGCAACGCCACCAACCGCAACGCATATTAATCCGTTAGTGTAGACCATTGCAACACTTATACAGACATACAACAACACATCGATGCGTTGTTGTAGGGGGGTTCCTGTTGTAGTGGGTACGCCTTGATCTCCTCGGTCCAGCATCCCTCCTGAGGCTCGAGTGCCAGGAGCAGGCGGGCTCCTGAGGTCGGGACACGGGCGGGGGCTCCAGAGGTCGGTGGTTGGGGGAGTTCCTCCTAAGGCGTCGCCGGCCCCTCTTGCGGGGGTGATGCCGAAGGCTTGACGAGTCGTTCCTCGAAGACGCCTTGCTCCTGGGGCAGGCTCCCGGACGCCCTTTTGGTGATGTCATCGGCTTCCTTGTTGGTGCCACGGGGCACGTGCTGCAGCTCCAGGCCTAAGAACTGCTTCTCCATTTTGCGTACCTCTACGAGGAATGCCTCCTTATGCCCGTCCTTTGGCTTGTATACCTTGTTGGAGAAGTTGACGAGGAGCTGCGAGTCGCCCTGATGACGAGGCGCTTCACTTCTAGGGCCACCGCAGCCTTAAGACCGGCAATGAGGCCCTCATACTCCATGATGTTGTTAGAGACCTTGTCGCCCGGCTGAAAGCAGAGCTGCATAGCGTAGTAAAGCTTGTCCTGAGTGGGCGAGATGAGCACAGCTCCTGCCCCTGCACCCTGGCGCACGAACGCGCCGTCGAAGTACATGACCCAGTCGTCCGGCGCTTCGCTTCCTGGCGAGAGGGATCGGTCCTCACCCACTTCGAGCTCCGGGGCGTCAGTCCATTCTACCATGAAGTCTGCAAGTGCGGCTCCTTCGATGACTCTGGTCATGCTGAACTCCAACTGGAACACCTGCAGCTCGATATTCCATTCGGCGACTCTTCCCACTGCGTTGGGGCTCCGGAGTACTCTCTCCAGCGGGTAGGCCGAGACGATCTTGATGGGATGGCCTTGGAAGTAGTGGCGCAGCTTGCGCGAAGCGACGAGGAGCGCAAGAAGAAGCTTCTACGACATGGGGTAGCTTTCCCGAGCGTCGCGAGTGATGCTTGCTTTTGAACAAATGGGTGTTTTGTTAGGTAATATTTATATAAGCTACAGTAAGGAGAACATGGTTAATTCTAAACTAAGATTTTTTTTGCAATTGTAGATATATTTTTGTAGCTCATGCTTACTGATATGTTTACATCTTTGTTGCAGATTCTAGCCCTATTCTTTTGATGGGATGATATGTAGCTCATCTTTCAAGAAGTTGGGATGGACAACTAAAGACCAAAGCAACCCTAGATGCCATGAGAAAGGGCCTCCAGCAAATGTAACTTTGAAGAGGAGAGCTATACAATTGTGTTTGAGAGTCAAGCGAACACTCATTTGTTAATATATTTCTTAGTGTCTATTGATGCTACATGTTGTATCAAGTTGATATATAGCTTGTGTTATTTTGGCTTATGGGGAATGTGAACTATGAAACGTGATGTGGAATTGGCATTGATATTTATAGACTAATTATTTGTCATGCAATGTGAAAATACCCTATGTTGGGTAATTGACTTGGTAAATGGAAAAGGTAACCTCTATGGAATTGAGCCAGCTAATAATTGTAGAGATTTTTTCCAACAGAAAATAGAATAGATGGTAACGGACTAATAGAAATGTTGACTGATCAACCCATATTGGGCTGGATGGCAATATTATATATATGCCCATTTGAAAAGCCCAACCCATATTGGGCTGGATTGGGTTGGATATCCATTTAAAAGGTCGTTGTGCACGGTGACCAACAACACATATGTAGTGTTGTTAGACTCTAACCCTATATGTTGCTAGATAGCAACATTTCTAGACGTTGTTTACCAATGGATGCATATATGTTGTTGTAGACCCTTGCAACGCCACCAACCGCAACGCATATTAATCCGTTGGTGTAGACCATTGCAACACTTATATAGACATACAACAACACATCGATGCGTTGTTGAAGGGGGGTTCCTGTTGTAGTGGGTACGCCTTGATCTCCTCGGTCCAGCATCCCTCCCGAGGCTCGAGTGCCAGGAGCAGGCGGGCTCCTGAGGTCGGGACACGGGCGGGGGCTCCAAAGGTCGGTGGTTGGGGGAGTTCCTCCTAAGGCGTCGCCGGCCCCTCTTACGGGGGTGATGCCGAAGGCTTGACGAGTCGTTCCTCGAAGACGCCTTGCTCCTGGGGCAGGCTCCCGGACGCCCTTTTGGTGATGTCATCGGCTTCCTTGTTGGTGCCACGGGGCACGTGCTGCAGCTCCAGGCCTAAGAACTGCTTCTTCATTTTGCGTACCTCTACGAGGAATGCCTCCTTATGCCCGTCCTTTGGCTTGTATACCTTGTTGGAGAAGTTGACGAGGAGCTGCGAGTCGCCCTGATGACGAGGCGCATCACTTCTAGGGCCACCGTAGCCTTAAGACCGGCAATGAGGCCCTCATACTCCATGATGTTGTTAGAGACCTTGTCGCCCGGCTGAAAGCAGAGCTGCATAGCGTAGTAAAGCTTGTCCTGAGTGGGCGAGATGAGCATAGCTCCTGCCCCTGCACCCTGGCGCACGAACGCGCCGTCGAAGTACATGACCCAGTCGTTCGGCGCTTCGCTTCCTGGCGAGAGGGATCGGTCCTCACCCGCTTCGAGCTCCGGGGCGTCAGTCCATTCTACCATGAAGTCTGCAAGTGCGGCTCCTTCGATGACTCTGGTCGTGCTGAACTCCAACTGGAACACCTGCAGCTCGATATTCCATTCGGCGACTCTTCCCACTGCGTTGGGGCTCCGGAGTACTCTCTCCAGCGGGTAGGCCGAGACGATCTTGATGGGATGGCCTTGGAAGTAGTGGCGCAGCTTGCGCGAAGCGACGAGGAGCGCAAGAAGAAGCTTCTACGACATGGGGTTGCTTTCCGGAGCGTCGCGAAGCACCGTGCTGACGAAGTACACTAGGTGCTCGACGGGGGTGAAGTCCGAGCTCTCCTGGGGCTATGGCGCCTAATTGGGTAAAGGAGCCTCAAGAGCTTGGTTGCCAAAAGGGACAATTGTGGCTTCAGGAACGTCGTCTTGTGGGGTGCGGTCGTATGCTGGTTCTGCCGGAGCCTCGGGAGTATAGCTCTAAGGCTGTGGGGTCTTGATTTGGTGCTCCTCCCGGAGGGCCACTAACGATGCGCTGGCGGAATGCGGTGTAGCGGCCAAGTAAAGCACCAGTGGCTTTCGTGGATTGGGTGCCACCATTACCGGTGGGCTAGTGAGGTATCTCTTGAGGTCTTCGAATTCTGCATCAGCCTTAGGGGTCCACTCAAATGGGCCCTTCCTTTTCATCAGTTTGAAGAAGGAGAGGGCTCGCTTCCTCAGCTTGGAGATGAAATGCCCGAGTGACGTTACACAGCCGGCCAGCTGCTGCATCTCTTTGAGGGTCTTCGGTGGACTCATCTTTTCTATGGCCTTGACCTTCTCAGGGTTGGCCTCGATCCCTCTGTGCGACACCAAGAAGCCCAAAAGCTTACCGGACGGGACGCCGAACACACACTTTTCCGGGTTGAGCCGCGGGTCTACTTTACACAGGCCGGCGAAGGTTTCTTCCAAATCTTTGATGAGGGTCTTGGCATCCTGAGACTTGACCACGATGTCATCAACGTAGGCCTCAGCGTTCCTCCCGAGCTGCTCCCCTAGAGCGATATGCATCAACCGCTGGAAGGTTGCTCCTGCATTCCGCAACCCGAACGGCATACAAGTGTAGCAGTATAGTCCACACTGGGTGAGGAAGGCAGTCTTCTCAACATCTTGCACTGCCATCTTGATTTGGTGGTAGCCTGATAAGGCATCCAGGAAGCACAGTAGGTCACACTCGGCGGTGAAGTCGACAATCTGGTCGATGCGGGGCAGCGAAAACGGGTCTTGTGGGCAGGCCTTGTTGAGGTTGCTGAAGTCGACACACATGCGCTCTTTTCGCCTTTCTTGGGCACAACGACGGGGTTCGCCAGCCTCTCCGGGTACCGGACCTCGCGGATGACACCCGCTGCTTCTAGTTTGTGAGTTTCTTGTACGATGAAGGACTGCTTCTCTATAGACTGGCGCCGGGCGTTCTGCTTTACGGGGCGCACATTGGGGCATATGTTCAGGTGGTGCTCAATCACCCCCCTCGGGACTCATGCTAGGTCCTTGGGTTCCGTGGCAAACACCTCCTTGTTAGCACGCAGGAATCCGACCAGCGCATTTTCTTGAGCTGGGGGGGGGGCAATGCCTATGGTGAAGGTGGCGCCTGACGTCCCGTCCTCATCCACTAGTACTTGCTTTGTCTCGGGCCGGTCTTGGGAGGAAAGTTGCTTCTTCTTTGCTGGGGCAGCTCCCTTGGCTCCTGCGGCAGCCTCATCGGCCGGACGTGCCGCCGCAGCGGTCTGGAAGGCGAGCTTGAGGGCGGTTAGAGCCTCCTTGGTGTCCCCTGCCATGGTGAGGACACCGCTGCTCCCCGGCATCTTCATGAGGTTGTAGGCCGGATGGGTCGCGGCCATGAACTGAGCCAGGGCAGGATACCGGAGGATGGCGTTGTACGAGAGGCCGATACGAGTGATGTCAAAGTCGATCAGCTCGGTGCGGTAGTTTTTGCGGGTGCCGAAGGTGACCGGGAGGCGGATCTGCCCTAGAGGGCTGGCGAAGCCGCTGCCGACTCCGGAGAAGGGCTTGGTGGGGTGTAGCCGCTCAAGCGGCACATGGAGCAGGCTAAAAGCTTCTATTGAGAGCACGTTGAGGCCAGCTCCGACGTCGATGAGGGTCTTGGTGACTGCCACGTAGTGGATGGTGGGTGTGCAAATCATCGGGAGAGTGCCTGAGCCCACAACGGAGGTGCGATGGTCATCTGAGTCGAAGGTGAGGTCAGTCTTGGGCGCCGCCCATCCGGGAGGGGCCTCCCGGCGCATGGAGGCGGCACCGATCTGGCGGAAGAACTGCTTGACATGGCGGTCCGAGGGCGGCGCTTGAGAGCCGCCGAGGAGGGCCGCGACAACATGGTGCGCCGACGCCCCAAAGTGCGCGGTGAAGAGGCCATGTAGCTCCTCCCAGGATGCCACAATGGATTCTGTCAAGCTAAGAAACTAGTCATGCGGAACACCGGTGAACGCCATGGGGAGCCAGCTGGCCATGACCTTGCTGCCACTGCCGGCCACCGAAACGGCCTCCTCGTAGGCCTGGAGGAAGAAGGCCGGATCTGCCGCCCGATCGTAACGGCGTGGCAGATCTGGACTAAACCTGGGTGGCCATTGCACCTGTCGCAAGGCGGGGTTGAAGGCTCGGTGGCCCACCACGCCGTTGCGCGCACCCACCGAGCCGGTCGAAGAAGAGGCGCCCGCCATGAGAGCCTGGCGAATGGAGAGGTGAAAACTTCGGCGCACCCCCTACCTGGCGCGCCAAATGTCCAATCGTGGGTTTCGGCAAAGCCCTTGAGGTTCGAACACTAGGGTGCGCAAGAAGATCTCTCCATTCTCCCTAGTTCGCTCTCGCACCGATTCTTAGGCCTAGTTTGTCCAACCCGAAGAACAAGGGACACAAAGGTTTATACTGGTTTGGGCCATCGTTGTGGTGTAATACCCTAATCCAATGTGGTGTGCTGGATTGCCTTATAGGCTAGGAAAGAACTAGTACAGGGGAAGAACAATGTCCTGAGGAGGGGTGTTCTTGCGCTCGGATGAGCTTGTGGGTGTGTGCGGGGTCTCAAAGATCCGATCCCCTTCCTATGGTGGTGGCTAGTCCTATTTATAGTGGCCCAGGTCCTATTCCCAAATATTGACCGGGAAGGGATCCCACAACGGCCAAGTTTGAAGGGGGGCAGCTAGTACAAGCTATCCTGACAAAAGGTGGTCTTCGCCTGCCAAAGGCTCTGGCGGTGACGCCGTCATGGGCTCTGTGATGACCTCAGGTCTGCCGTCCTTCTGGTCTTGGTCTTGTTGCGCCGATATGGAAATCTTTGCCTGATGCCTCGGGACTCTGCGCCTGCGCTTGCCCCTTTAGCACCAAAGAGGAAACTGACATCCTGCGCCCGCTGGCGCCCGCCTGGCCTTGTTCGTCATGGCTCACGTCATGGGAACCTCGTGAGGTACCCCTTGACTTGATATCTCCTCTCCTCAGGAGCTAGCCTAGTGAGGACACCCCAGGGGAGGTCTTGCATCGTCCGCCTCGCGAGGCTTAGCCCCTCATGAGGGTCTTTAGTGGTTGCCGATGAGGTTGGGTCGTACCAGGCCGCTGGACGAGCCACGCTCTGGGCCGCAAGCAGGCAAGTCTGGGTACCCCCGTTCCCAGGATGCCGACAGATCCCACAACGGCCAAATTTGAAGGGGAACAGCTAGTACAAGCTATCCTGACAAAAGTGGTCTTTGCCTACCAAAGACTCTGGTGGTGATGCCACGCTGGGCTCCATGATGGCCTCCATTCTGCCGTCCTGACGGTCCTTGGTCTTGTTGCACCGATATGGAAACCTTTGCTTGATTCCTCGGGACTCCGCGCCTGCGCTTGCCCCCTTAGCACCAAAGGGGAAACTGGTACACTGCGCCCGCTAGCGCCCAACTGGCCTTGGTCGCCATGGCTCACATCACGTGAAGCTCGCGAGGTGCGCCTTACATAGATATCTCCGCTCCTTGGGAGCCAGCCTAGAGAGGCTGCCCCAGGGAGGTCTTGCCTTCGCCCGCCTCGCGAGGCTTGCCCCCCCGCGAGGGTCTTGAGCTACGGTTGCTGAAGCTGGGCTGTACCAGGCCGTCAATGGAGCCACGTCATGGGCCGCATGTAGGCAAGTCTGGGTACCCCCATTCCCAAAACACCGACAACCGCCGACAATGCTCTAGCTCGTGTGCGGTGCAAGAAAAGCTCACCCACTCTTGACTTGAAGGCCAAGGCCATTCCAGATGAAGTTGAGGTTGAAGAAGAGGAGAGTTGCGCTGAACACACCAAATATGATTACCATGAGCACATGGCCCTTGCATCAAGGCAATTTTGGGGAAAGATGAACTCAATGCCCAACTTCACCAAGAACAACTCGAGTGGTTCTAAGAACAAGCAAAAAGTGAGGACTTTCTAGAATTACGGCAATGTGAGTCACTTCGTGGTGGATTGACCTTATGAGAAGAGGGAAGACAACAGTGGCAAACTCATTCGCAAAGACAAATACAAGTCCGTCCCAAGCAAAAACAACTTCACCAAGAATATACCTCAAAAGGGGTTGACGACACAAGAAGAGTATCTCTCCAATGATGATGATGATAACACAAGTGGTGAGAGAATGGCTATTGCCACCTCCTCTCCAACTAAGGTGTCTCTCTTCGGTGCCCCCAACGAGAACCTCATCGCCAAATGCCTCATGGCCAAAGGTATCAACAAGGTAACCTCAAACTTCAAAACCACCATCACTACTACTCCTTGTTAGATTGTGTTGATGATAGTGAGGTGGTAAATATTGATGAGAATGAGTTTACCAAATTCTTGAGTAAGCTCAGGGGTGAACCAAAGAAGCACTTTGTTGCTCTCTTGGAACAACTTGGTGAGGCCAATGATATCATTGAGTCCCATGAGGATACTATCTCCAAGATGGAGGGGCGCTGTCGCGACTATGCTGATGAAATTGTGGATCTTTCCATTGCTCTTGAGGAAGAGATAGATCTTCGTTCAACTCTTGAGGAGTCGCATAACGTTGATCATGCTAAATTGCACAAAGATCTTGATCATGCTCCTGTTCTTACTTGTGTGCTTAAATCCAAGAAAGTTGCACTTGGGGTTGCCCACGATAGACATCAAAAAGTGCTTAACACACTTGACAAGGCTCACAAGGTCTTGAAAGGTGTTCATGCCTCTCTCAAGGAGTCTCATGGTCAACTCGAAGTGAAGCTATCTGTCGGGAATATACCCCGCGGTATGACCCGGATGGAGCTTGGCGACTCACTGGCGATCCGCCCGGACATGGCGGTTTACAAGCAAACCACATGGACATTGTGACTAACTGGTAACCCGCCCAGAGTTGGCGGCTCATTGGTGACCCGGTAGGTGTGTCAGATGGATGATGCGGCCCAAGGACCAGAAGGCCGGCTGATGTTATGGTGGGTCGACTTAAGAGGAAAGTGTAAGGAGTATTCCTTTACAAAAGAAGCAAGAGTAGGACCTCACTTGTAATAGAGTAATCTTAGTTCTACTAGGACTAGTCATGTAACCCGCCCCTTCAACTTACATAAGGAGGGGCAACGCTCCCCAAGAGGGACAGGTAAGAAGAAACAATCTTTAGGGCTAGACACAATAAGGAGAGCCGGCTTATGCGGCGACTCCAGGAGGATCATAATGAGACCTAGCCACAAACAACATGTAGGGCTATTACTGGATGATGTTTCCCAGGGCCCGAAGCTGTCTAAATCCTTGTCTTGCATTTGAAGGAAATATGCCCTAGAGGCAATAATAAAGATGTTATTTGTATTTCCTTATGTCATGATAAATGTTTATTATTCATGCTAGAATTGTATTAACCGGAAACATAATACATGTGTGAATATATAGACAAACAAAGTGTCACTAGTATGCCTCTACTTGACTAGCTCGTTGAATCAAAGATGGTTATGCTTCCTAGCCATATACATGAGTTGTCATTTGATTAACCGGATCACATCATTCGTGAATGATGTGATTGACTTGACCCATTCCGTTAGCTTAGCACTTGATCGTTTATTTTTACTGCTATTGCTTTCTTCATGACTTATGCATGTTCCTATGACTATGAGATTATCCAACTCCCGAAGACCGGAGGAACACCTTGTGTGCTATCAAACGTCACAACGTAACTGAGTGATTATAAAGATGATCTACAGGTGTCTCCGAAGGTGTTTGTGGTGTTGGCATAGATCGAGAATAGGATTTGTCACTCCCAGTGTCGGAGAGGTATCTCTGGGGCCCTCCCGGTTATGCACATCACTATAAGCCTTGCAAGCAAATAACTAATGAGTTATTCACGAGATGATGCATTACGGGATGAGTAAAGAGACTTGCCGGTAACGAGACTGAACTAGGCATTGAGATACCGACGATCGAATCTCGGGCAAGTAACATACCGATGACAAAGGGAACAACGTATATTGTTATGCTGTTTTGATCGATAACATCTTTGTAGAATATGTAGGAACCAATATGAGCATCCAGGTTCCACTATTTGTTATTGATCGGAGATGAGTCTCGATCATGTCTACATAGTTCTCGAACCCGTAGGGTCCGCACGCTTAACATTTGGTGATGATCGATATTATGAGTTTATGAGTTTTGATGTACAGAAGGTTGTTCGGAGTCTCGGATATGATCATGGACATGACGAGGAGTCTCATAATGTTTGAGACATAAAGATCGACATATTGGAAGCCTATATTTGGACATCGGAATGGTTCCGGGTGAAATCGAAATTTTACCGGAGTACTAGGAGGTTACCGGAACCCCCCGGTAATTATATGTGCCTTATTGGGCCAAAGTGGGGGGAGAGAGAGGAGGCCAGGGTAGGCCGCGCGCCCTCTCTCCCTCTAGTCCGAGTTGGACTAGGAGGGGAGGGGCGGCGCCCCCCTTTCCTTCGTCTCTCCCTCTCCTTCCTTCTCTCCTAGTCCAACTAGGGAAGGGGGAATCCTACTCCCGGTGGGAGTAGGACTCCTCTTAGGCGCGCCATACGTGTCCGACCTCTCCCCCTCCCCCACTCCTTTATATACACGGGTGGGGGGCACCCCAAGGACACGCAATTTGATCATTGATCTTTTAGCCATGTGCGGTGCCACCCCTCCACAGAAACACTCCTCGGTCATATCGTTGCGGTGCTTAGGCGAAGCCCTGCGTTGATAACTTCATCATCACCGTCATCACGTCGTCGTGCTGACCAAACTCTCGCTCGAAGCTCTACTGGATCGTGAGTTCGTGGGACATCACCGAGCTGAACATGTGCATATCGCGGAGGTGTCGTACGTTCGGTACTAGGATCGGTCGATCATGAAGACGTACGACTATATCAACCAGGTTGTCATAACGCTTCCGCTTACGTTCTACGAGGGTACGTGGACAACACTCTCCCCTCTCGTTTCTATACTTCACCATGATCTTGCGTGTGCGTAGGATTTTTTTGAAATACTACGTTCCCCAACAGTGGCATCATGAGCCAGGTTTATGCGTAGATATTATATGCACGAGTAGAACACAAGTGAGTTGTGGACGATACTAGTCATACTGCTTACCAACGTGTCATACTTTGATTCGGCGGCCCGGACCGACATCACGTGTACACTTACACGAGACTGGTTCTACCGACGTGCTTCGCACACAGGTGGCTGGTGGGTGTCAGTTTCTCCAAATTTAGTTGAATCAAGTGTGCCTACGCCCGGTCCTTGTGAAGGTTAAAACAACACATACTTGACAAAATATCATTGTGGTTTTGATGCATAGGTAAGAACGGTTCTTGCTAAGCCCGTAACAGCCACGTAAAACTTGCAACAACAAAGTAGAGGACGTAAAACTTGTTTTTGCAGGGCATGTTGTGATGTGATATGGTCAAGACATGATGCTAAATTTTATTGTATGAGATGATCATGTTTTGTAAAAGAGTTATTGGCAACAGGTAGGAGCCATATGCTTGACGCTTTATTGTATGAAATGCAATCGCCATGTAATTGTTTTACTTTATCACTAAGCGGTAGCGATAGTCGTAGAAGCAATAGTTGGCGATACGACAACGATGCTACGATGGAGATCAAGGTGTCGCACTTGTGACGATGGTGATGACGGTGCCTTGGAGATGAAGATCAAAGGCACAAGATGATGATGGCCATATCATATCACTTATATTGATTGCATGTGATGTTTATCTTTTATGCATCTTATTTTGCTTAGCTCGACAGTAGCATTATAAGATAATCTCTCACTAAATTTCAAGGTATAAGTGTTCTCCCTGAGTATGCACCATTGCGGAAGTTCGTTGTGCCGAGACACCACGTGATGATCGGGTGTGATAAGCTCTACGTTCACATACAACGGGTGCAATCCAGTTTTGCACACGTAGAATACTCGGGTTAAACTTGACGATCCTAGCATATGCAGATATGGCATCGAAACACTAGAGACCGAAAGGTCGAGCGTGAATCATATAGTAGATATGATCAACATAAGATGTTCACCATCGAAAACTACTCCATCTCACGTGATGATCGGACATGATTTAGTTGATATGGATCACGTGATCACTTAGATGATTAGAGAGATGTCTGTCTAAGTGGGAGTTCTTAAGTAATTTGATTCATTCAACTTTAATTTATCATGAACTTAGTACCTGATAGTATTTTGCATGTCTATGTTGTTGTAGATAGATGGCCCGTGCTGTTGTTCCGTTGAATTTTAATGCGTTCCTAGACAAAGCTAAGTTGAAAGATGATGGTAGCAACTACACGGACTAGGTCCGTAACTTAAGGATTATCCTCATAGCTGCATAGAAGAATTATGTCCTTGAAGCACCATTAGGTGACAAGCCTGCTGCAGGAGCAACTCTGGACGTTATGAACGCCTGGCAAGCTCGTTCTGATGACTACACGATAGTTCAGTGTGCCATGCTTTACGGCTTAGAACCTGGACTTCAACGACATTTTGAATGTCATGGAGCATATGAGATGTTCCAGGAGTTGAAGCTAATATATCAAGCAAATGCCCGGATTGAGAAATATGAGATTTCCAATAAGTTCTACAGCTGTAAGATGGAGGAGAACAGTTCTATCAGTGAACACTTGCTCAGAATTTGTGGGTACTACAATCATATGACTCAACTTGGTTGCAAAGTTGATGAAGATAGTGTTATTGATAGAGTTCTTCAATCACTGCCACCAAGCTATAAAGGCTTCGTGATGAACTATAACATGCAGGGGATGCAGAAGACAATTCCCGAGCTCTTCGCTATGCTCAAAGCTGCGGAGGTAGAAATCAAAAAGGAGCATCAAGTGTTGATGGTTAACAAGACCACTAGTTTCAAGAAAAGGTGCAAGGGAAAGAAGGGGAACTTCAAGAAGAATAGCAAGACAGTTGCTACTCCCACGGAGAAACCCAACTCTGGAGCCAAGCCTGAAACCGAGTGCTTCTACTGCAAAGGGACTGGACACTACAAGCGGAATTGCCCCAAGTATTTGGCGGATAAGAAGGATGGCAAGGTGAACAAAGGTATATGTGATATACATGTTATTGATGTGTACCTTACTAATGCTCGTAGTAGCACCTAGGTATTTGATACCGGTTTGGTTGCTAGTATTTGTAACTCGAAACAGGGGATACGGATTAAACGAATATTGGCTAAGGACGAGATTACGATGCGCGTGGGAAATGGTTCCAAAGTCGATGTGATCCCCGTCGGCACGCTACCTCTACATCTACCTTCGGGATTAGTTTTAGACATGAATAATTGTTATTTGGTGCCAGCGTTAAGCATGAACATTATATCTGGATCTTGTTTATTGCGAGATGGTTATTCATTTAAATCTGAGAATAATGGCTGTTCCATTTATATGAGTAATATCTTTTATGGTCATGCACCCTTGAAGAGTGGTCTATTCTTTCTGTATCTCGATCGTAGTGATACACATATTCATAATATTGAAACCAAAATATGCAAGGTTAATAATGATAGTGCAACTTATTTGTGGCACTGCCGTTTAGGTCATATTGGTGAAAAGCGCATGAAGAAACTCCATAGTGATGGACTTTTGGAATCAGTTGATTATGAATCACTTGGTGCTTGCGAACCATGCCTCATGGGCAAGATGACTAAAACTCCGTTCTCCGGAACAATGGAGCGAGCAACATATTTGTTGGAAATCATACATACTGATGTATGTGGATCGATGAGTGTTGAGGCTCGCGGGGGATATCGTTATTTTCTAACCTTCACTGATGATTTGAGCAGATATGGTTATATCTACTTGACGAAGCACAAGTCTGAAACATTTGAAAAGTTCAAAGAATTTCAGAGTGAAGTAGAGAATCATCGTAACAAGAAAATAAAGTTTCTACGATCTGATCGTGGAGGTGAATACTTGAGTTACGAGTTTGGTCTTCATTTGAAACAATGTGGAATAGTTTCACAACTCATGCCACCCGGAATACCACAGCGTAATGGTGTGTCCGAACGTCGTAACTGTACTTTATTAGATATGGTGCGGTCTATGATGTCTCTTATGGATTTACCACTATCGTTTTGGAGTTATGCTCTAGAGACAGCTGCATTCACATTAAATAGGGCACCATCTAAATTCGTTGAGATGACACCTTATGAACTGTGGTTTGGCAAGAAACCAAAGTTGTCGTTTCTAAAAGTTTGGGGTTGCGATACTTATGTGAAAAAGCTTCAACCTGATAAGCTCGAACCCAAATCGGAGAAATGTGTCTTCATAGGATACCCAAAGGAGACTGTTGGGTACACCTTCTACCACAGATCCGAAGGCAAGATATTCGTTGCTAAGAATGGATCCTTTATAGAGAAGGAGTTTCTCTCGAAAGAAGTGAGCGGGAGGAAAGTGGAACTTGATGAGGTAATTGTACCTTCTCCCGAATTGGAAAGTAGTACATCACATAAACTAGTTCCAGTGATTCCTACACCAATTAGTGAGGAAGCTAATGATGATAATCATGAAACTTCGGATCAAGTTACTACTGAACTTCATAGATCAACCAGAGTACGTTCCGTGCCACAGTGGTACGGCAACCCGGTTCTGGAAGTCATGTTACTATACCATGATGAACCTATGAACTATGAGGAAGTGATGATGAGCCCAGATTCCGCAAAATGGCTTGTGGCCATGAAATCTGAGATGGGATCCATGTATGAGAACAAAGTGTGGACTTTGGTTGACTTTCCCGATGATCGGCCAGCCATCGAAAATAAATTGATCTTCAAGAGGAAGACCGACGCTGACGGTAATGTTACTGTTTACAAAGCTCGACTTGTTGCGAAAGATTTTTGACAAGTTCAAGGAGTTGACTACGATGAGACTTTCTCTCACCCGTAGCGATGCTTAAATCTGTACGAATCATGTTAGCAATTGCCGCATTTTATGATTATGAAATCTGGCAAATGGATGTCAAAACTGCATTCCTGAATGGATATCTCAAAGAGGAGTTGTATATGATGCAACAAGAAGGTTTTGTCGATCCTAAAGGTGCTAACAAAGTGTGCAAGCTCCAGCGATCCATCTATGGACTGGTGCAAGCATCTCAGAGTTAGAATATACGCTTTGATGAGGTGATCAAAGCATATTGTTTTATACAGACTTTTGGAGAAGCCTGTATTTACAAGAAAGTGAGTGGGAGCTCTGTAACATTTATGATATTATATGTGGATGACATATTGTTGATTGGAAATGATATATAATTGCTGGATAGCATAAAAGGATACTTGAATAAGAATGTTTCAATGAAAGACCTCGGTGAAGCTGCTTACATATTAGGCATCAAGATCTATAGAGATAGATGAAGACGCTTAATTGGACATTCACAAAGCACATACCTTGATAAAGTTTTGAAGAAGTGTAAAATGGATCAGTCAAAGAAAGGTTTCTTACCTGTGTTACAAGGTGTGAAGTTGAGTAAGACTGAATGCACGACCACTGCAAAAGATTGAGCGAAAATGAAAGGTGTTCCCTATGCTTCAGCCATAGGCTCTATCATGTATGCAATGCTGTGTACCAGACCTGATGTGTGCCTTGCTATTAGTTTAGCAGGGCGGTACCAAAGTAATCCAGGAGTGGATCACTGGACAGCGGTCAAGAACATCCTGAAATACCTGAAAAGGACTAAGGATATGTTTCTCGTTTATGGAGGTGACAAAGAGCTCGTTGTAAATGGTTACGTCGATGCAAGCTTTGACACTGATCCGGATGACTCTAAGTCACAAACCGGATACATATTTTTATTGAACGGTGGAGATGTCAGTTGGTGTAATTCTAAGCAAAGCATCGTGGTGGGATCTACATGTGAAGCGGAGTACATAGCTGCTTCGGAAGCAGCAAATGAAGGAGTCTGGATGAAGGAGTTCATATCCGATCTAGGTGTCATACCCAGTGCATCGGATCCAATGAAAAACTTTTGTGACAATACTGGTGCAATTTCCTTGGCAAAGGAATCCAGATTTCATAATAGAACAAAGCACGTCAAAAGACGTTTCAATTCCATCCGCGATCAAGTGAAGGAGGGAGACATAGAAATTTGCAAGATACATACGGATCTGAATGTCACAGACCCGTTGACTAAGCCTCTTCCATGGGCAAAACATGATCAGCACCAAGACTCCATGGGTGTTAGAATCATTACTATGTAATCTAGATTATTGACTCTAGTTCAAGTGGGATACTGAAGGAAATATGCCCTAGAGGCAATAATAAGATGTTATTTGTATTTCCTTATATCATGATAAATGTTTATTATTCATGCTAGAATTGTATTAACCGGAAACATAATACATGTGTGAATATATAGACAAACAAAGTGTCACTTGTATGCCTCTACTTGACTAGCTCGTTGAATCAAAGATGGTTATGTTTCCTAGCCATAGACATGAGTTGTCATTTGATTAACGGGATCACATCATTGGTGAATGATGTGATTGACTGAACCATTCCGTTAGCTTAGCACTTGATCGTTTAGTTTTATTGCTATTGCTTTCCTCATGACTTATGCATGTTCCTATGACTATGAGATTATGCAACTCCCAAGTACCGGAGGAACACCTTGTGTGCTATCAAATGTCACAACGTAACTGAGTGATTATAAAGATGCTCTACAGGTGTCTCCGAAGGTGTTTGTGGTGTTGGCATAGATCGAGAATAAGATTTGTCACTTCGAGTGTCGGAGAGGTATCTCTGGGCCCTCTCGGTAATGCACATCACTATAAGCCTTGCAAGCAAATAACTAATGAGTTAGTCACGAGATGATGCATTACGGAACGAGTAAAGAGACTTGCTGGTAACAAGATTGAACTAGGTATTGAGATACCGACGATCGAATCTCGAGCAAGTAACATACCGATGACAAAGGGAACAACATATATTGTTATGCGGTTTTGACCAATAAGTGATAACCCACAAGTGTAGGGGATCGCAACAGTTTTCGAGGGTAAAGTATTAAACCCAAATTTGTTGATTCGACACAAGGGGAGCCAAAGAATACTCTTAAGTATTAGCAACTGAGTTGTCAATTCAGCCACACCTGGAAACTTAGTATCTACAGCAAGATAGTTTAGTAGCACGGTAATATGATAGTGGTGGTAGCAGCAAATAAAAGTAAAGATAGTGTTTTTGTAGTTTTTGTGATAATACCAACGGAAATGTAAATAGCAACTAGCAATATAGGTAAAGCTCGTAGGCATTGGATCGGTGATGGGAAATTACGTCGGATGCAATTCATCATGTAGAAGTTATAACCTAGGGTGACACAGAACTAGGTCCAGTTCATCAATGCAATGTAGGCATGTATTCCGAATATAGTCATACGTGCTTATGGAAAAGAACTTGCATGACATCTTTTGTCCTACCCTCCCGTGGCAGCGGGGTCCTATTGGAAACTAAGGGATATTAAGGCCTCCTTTTAATAGAGTACCGGACCAAAGCATTAACACATAGTGAATACATGAACTCCTCAAACTACGGTCATCACCGGGAGTGGTCTCGATTATTGTCACTTCGGGGTTGCCGGATCATAACACATAGTAGGTGACTATAGACTTGCAAGATAGGATCAAGAACACACATATATTCATGGAAACATAATAGGTTCAGATGTGAAATCATGGCACTCGGGCCCTAGTGACAAGCATTAAGCATAGCAAAGTCATAGCAACATCAATCTCAGAACATAGTGGATACTAGGGATCAAACCCTAACAAAACCAACTCGATTACATGATAGATCCCATCCAACCCATCACCGTCCAGCAAGCCTACGATGGAATTACTCACACACGGCGGTGAGCATCATGGAATTGGTGATTGAGGAAGGTTGATGATGACGATGGCGACGATCTCCACTCTCCGGAGCCCCGAACGGACTCCAGATCAGCCCTCCCGAGAGAGATTAGGGCTTGGCGGCGGCTCTGTCTCGTAAAACGCGGTAATTCTTTCTCCTTGATTTTTTTCTCCACGAAATGGAATATATAGGACCTGGGGATACGTCGGTGGGGCACCGGGCAGCCCTCGAGGCAGGGGGTGCGCCCTGGGAAGGGGGGCGCGCCCCCACCCATGAGGACGGCCCATGGGCCCCCAGGTGTGGATCTTCTTGCCAGTGTTTTTATATTTTCTGAAATAAATCTCCGTTGATTTTCAGGCAATTCCGAGAACTTTTTATTTCTGCACGAAAACAACACCATGGCAGTTCTGCTGAAAACAGCGTCAGTCCGGGTTAGTTCCATTCAAATCATGCAAGTTAGAGTCCAAAACAAGGGCAAAAGTGTTTGGAAAAGTAGATACGTTGGAGACGTATCAATAAGATCTTCGTAGAATATGTAGGAACCAATATGAGCATCCAGGTTCCGATGTTGGTTATTGACCGGAGATGAGTCTCAGTCATGTCTACATAGTTCTCGAACCCATAGGGTCCGCACGCTTAATGTTTGGTGACGATTGGTATTATGAGTTTATGAGTTTTGATGTACCGAAGGTAGTTCGGAGTCCCGGATATGATCATGGACATGAAGAGGAGTCTCGGAATGTCTGAGACATAAAGATCGACATATTGGAAGCCTATATTTGGACATCGTAATGGTTCCGGGTGAAATCGGGATTTTACCGGAGTACCGGGAGGTTACCGGAACCCCCGATAATTATATGGGCCTTATTGGGCCAAAGTGGGGAGAGAGAGAGGAGGCCAGGGCAGGCCGCACGCCCCCTCTCTCTCTAGTCCGAATTGGACTAGGAGGGGAGGGGCCGTGCCCCTCTTTCCTTTCTCTCTCCCTCTCCTTCCTTCTCTCCTAGTCCAACTAGGGAAGGGGGGAATCCTACTCTCGGTGGGAGTAGGACTCCTCCTAGGCGTGGCATAGGGGGCCGGCCTCTCCCCCTCCTCCACTCCTTTATATATGAGGGTGGGGGCACCCCATGGACACACAAGTTGATCATTGATCTTTTAGCCGTGTGCGGTGCCCCCCGCCACAAAAACATACCTCGGTCATATCGTTGCGGTGCTTAGGCGAAGCCCTGCGTCGGTAACTTCATCATCACCGTCATCACGCTGTTGTGCTAACGGAACTCTCCCTCGAAGCTCTACTAGATCGTGAGTTCGTGGGACGTCACTGAGTTGAACGTGTGCAGATCGCGCATGTGCCGTATGTTCGGTACTAGGATCGGTCGATCGTGAAGACGTACGACTACATCAACCGCATTGTCATAACGCTTCCGCTTACGGTCTATGAGGGTACATGGACGACACTCTCCCCTCTTGTTTCAATACATCACCATGATCTTGCGTGTGCGTAGGATTTTTTTGAAATACTACGTTCCCAACAGTGTTGCGTCTCTCGATTCCGCTCAACCCCTCTCAAGCTACTACATAGATGCGTTGGCCTCACGACTAAGTCCTCTCCCTAGGACATCTACCATGACAATTCCACGAAAGTTGGCGCCCATTGCGGGACCTGCGCACGATGGTGTTGAGTTTATTGAGGGATCTTTTCCAGGGATCGAGAAGTTCATGATTTTTCGGACGAAGATGTTCAGCGGCCGTTTTTCGCAGCATCAACAGAAGCAAAAGAAAGATCGTGATAAACAAGGGTCATATCTATGTGCTCATCGGCTGATCTGCATCTTCCAAGGCACAGATCACCCGCCCCCTGAAATTGCTGGAGTACTTTTTGCTCCAAGTCATCGAGAAGATTCGCCGGCGCAAACCCAGCCTTCAACTACCAAAAGTGGCACGCTGGTTGGCCAAACCAACCACGACCCGTGGTTGGCCTCGCTCCGCCTACGGTTTAGATCCGCCAATCGATCTGACCCATATCGATTGAATTAAAAAAAGGGGGGAAGGGGAAGGCCACGATTTGGAGGAAGACACGGAAATCAAACTACGAGGACCAATACAAGAACACGGATGGGTCATTGGACTCGGACTCTGCATCCTCGCCGTCCTGCTTCCGCCGTCGCGGCCGCGCCTCGCCGGCGCGGCTCCGCCGTTGAGCCGCCTCCGCCTGTTGCCTCTGTCCCGGCTGTGGCCCGCTGAGCCACCCGAGCTCCGCAAGAATCCGTTTCTGCCTCCGTGTCCTCGAGCGGCCTCCTTTTCAGCTTCGCTGAGCCAGTCGGCCTCTGTTGTGGCCAACTCAGCCTCACTTTGAGTCGTCGGGATGGCATTGCTCCGAGCCGATCTGAGCCGCCGTCGCCTCGTGATGCAGCAGTAAGCCGCCGTTGTCGGCGTTCTGGGAATGGGGGTACCCAGACTTGCATGCCTGCGGCCCAGGGCATGGCTCACCAGGCGGCCTGGTACGGCCCAACATCTTGAGCGACCACTCAAGACCCTTGCGAGGGGCCAAGCATCACGAGGCGGATGACACAAGGCATCCCCTGGGGCGGCCTCATTAGGCCAGCTCGTGAGGATCGGAGATATCGAGGCGAGGGACACCTCGCAAGATCCTCGTGACGTGGGCAGTGACGAACAAGGCTAGGCGGGCGCCAGTGGGTGCAGAGTGCCAGTTTCCTCTTTGGTGCTAAAGGAGTAGGTGCAGGCGAAGAGTCCTGAGGCATCAGGCAAATGTTTCCATATCGGTGCAACAAGACCAAGACCAGCAGGACGGAAGAACGGAGGTCATCATGGAGCCCACGATGGCGTCACCACCAGAGCCATTGGCAGGCGAAGACCACCTTTTGTCAGGATAGCTTGTACTGGTTGTCCCCCTTCAAATTTGGCCATTGTGGGATCCCTTCCCGCTCAATATTTGGGAAGAGGACCCAAGCGCTATAAATAGGACTAGCCACCACCATTGGGCTCATCTCATCTTGAGCTGATCAGATAGAAGGCCACACACCACAAGCTCGTCCGAGCACAAGAACCCCTCTCCTCAGGAGGCAGTTCATCCATGTACTAGTTCTTCATCAGCCTACAAGGCAATCCACCACACCACACTGGATTAGGGTATTACACCACAACGGTGGCCCAAACTAGTATAAACTTTGTGTCCCTTGTTCTATGGATCTGACGAGCTAGGCCTAGGGTTGTTGAGTAGACGAGCTAGGGCGGAAGGAGAGATCTTCGTGCGCACCCCATATTTCGAACCTTAAGGATTTTGCAGGAACCCGAGATCCGACATTTGGCGCGCCATGTAGGGGTGTGCCGAAATTTCTCCCCTGTCCATCCCGCTCGCCATCCGCCAAGCTCCCATGGCAGGTGTCCTTCCTCCGGCCGGCTTGGCGGCCACGCGCGGCAGCGCCCCGGGCAACCGGGCCTTCACCCCCGCCTTCCGACGGGTGCAGAGGCCACCCAGGTTCAGGCCGATCTGCCGCCCCGTTACAACGGGGCAGAGGACCCAGTCATCTTCCTCCAGGCTTACGAAGAGGACATCTCGGCGGCCGGCGGCGACGGCAAGGTCATGGCCAGCTGGCTCCCCATGGCGCTCACTAGCGTGCCACGCGCCTGGTTCATCAGCTTGCCAGAATCGTCCGTCGCGTCCTGGAAGGAGCTGCGTGACCTCTTCGTCGCACACTTCGGGGTGCCGGCACCCCACGTCATCGCGGCCCTCCTCGGCGGCTCCCAAGCACAACCCTCCGACCGCCACATCAAGCAGATCTTTCGCTAGGCGGGCGTCGCCTCCGTATGCCAGGGGGCTCCTCCTGGATGGGTGGCGCCCAAGGCCGACCTCACCTTTGACTCGGGGGACCACCCCGCGTCCACCGCGGGCTCAGGCGCTCTCTCGATGCTCTGCACCCCCACCATCTGCAATGTGGCAGTCACCAAGACTCTCATCGACGGTGGGGCTGGCCTCAATATGCTCTCAGTGGAGGCTTTCAGCTTGCTTCAAGTGCCACTCGAGCGTTTGCGCCCCACCAAACCCTTCTCAGGAATCAGCAGCGATTCCACTAGTTCTCTGGGGCAGATCCGCCTCCCGGTCACCTTCAGCACCCGAAACAACTACCGCACCGAGCTGATCGACTTCGACATCGCCCAAATCGTCCTCCCTTACAACGCCATCCTTGGGTACCCCGTGCCGGCTTAGTTCATGGCTGCGACTCATCCGGGCTATCACCTCATGAAGATGCCAGGGAGTAGCGGTGTCCTCACCATGGCGGGGGAAACCAAGGAAGCACTGGCGGCCCTCAAGCAAGTCTTCCGGGCCGCTGCGGTGGCGCAACCGTCCGGTGAAGCCGCCCCTGGAACTGAGGGGGCTGCACCGGCCAAGAAGAAGGAATTTTTCTCTCAAGACCAAGCTGAGACGAAGCAGGTGCACGTAGATGAAGACGAGCCGTCGGGTGTCACATTCACCATAGGCACTGGTCTCCCCCAAGCTCAAGAAGAGGCGCTGGTTGGGTTCGTGCGTGCGAACAGGGATGTGTTCGCGTGGGAACCCAATGACCTGGCGGGAGTCCCGAGGGAGGTGATCGAGCATCACCTAAATGTATGCCCCAATATGCACCCCGTGAAGCAGAAGGCCAGGCGCCAATCTACGGAGAAACAATCCTTCATTGTGTAGGAGCCTCGCAAGCTGGAGACAGCGGGTGTCATCCGGAAGGTCTGGTACCCAGAGTGGCTGGCGAACCCCGTCATCATGCCCAAGAAAGGAGGAAAAGAGCGCATGTGTGTCGACTTCACCAACCTCAACAAAGCTTGCCTACAAGACCCGTTTCCTCTACCCCGCATCGATCAGATCATCGACTCCACCGCCGAGTGCAACTTGTTGTGCTTCCCAAACGCCTTCTCATGTTACCACCAGATCAAGATGGCGCTGCAAGATGTCGAGAAGACTGCCTTCCTCACCCCGTGTGGAGTATACTGCTACACTTGCATGTCGTTTGGGTTACGGAATGCAGGAGCCACCTTTCATCGGTTAATGCACATCGCACTGGGAAAACAGCTCGGGAGGAACGCTGAGGCGTACGTAGATGACATCGTGGTGAAATCTCAGGAGGCCACAACCCTCATCACGGACCTGGAAGAAACCTTCGCAAACCTGCACAAGGTAGACCTGCGGCTCAACCCGAAAAAGTGTGTGTTCGGTGTCCCATCAGGCAAGCTTTTGGGCTTCCTGGTGTCGCACCGACGGATCGAGGCAAACCCCGAGAAGGTCAAGGCCATAGAAAAGATGAGTCCGCCCAAGAACCTCAAGGAGATGCAGAAACTGGCCGTATATGTAACATCGTTTGGGCATTTCATCTCCAAGTTGGGAGAGAGAGCCCTCCCTTTCTTGAAGCTGATGAAAATTAAGGGCCCGTTCGAGTGGACCCCTAAGGCTGATACGGCATTCGAAGACCTCAAGAGATACTTCACCAGTCCATCGGTAATGGTGGCACCCAAGCCCCAAGGACCATTAGTGCTTTACTTGGCCGCAAAACCACATTCAGCTAGCGCATTTGTCGGGGATATAACTACTAGGTATAAACCGCCCAGGAGGGGACGGTTTATGCCTATGATGAATTACTCCTATTGAAGCCCATCAAGACAGGGAATATGGTGTTTTATTATAGAAGACTAAAAGGCCCAAGGCCCAAAAGGTATTAGGGCCCGTAGACATAAACTGCCATAAGGTGTGTAACTTGTATTGTAAGATAGGGGAGGTAGGGACCGAGCCGGGCACGTTTATGAGCCGGCCTCGGGATTCTGTAAGCCGGGCACGCGTCATCCTGTGGATATAAAGGGACGATCCGGCGGCAGTTCAGGGACAACAAACACAGCTAGAGACACAGGCAAAGCGGATTCGCTCCCTGGTCATCGAAACCCTAGCAATTCCACAACAACTAGACGTAGGCATTTACCTTCATCGTAAGGGACCGAACTAGTATAAAAATCCCTTGCGTCCTTTGTCCGCTTTAACCCCTTTAAGCTAACCCATAGCGATGGCTCCATGACTAAGTCCTTATGCTAGGACATCTGCCGTGACAAAACCACGACAGTTGGCGCCCACCATGGGGCTATCACACGATGGTTTCAAGTTCTTAGAGGGCAGCTTTGAAGGGCTCAAGGGCTATGCAGTGGGCCGGATGACTAAGAGTCGTCGCGGCAAGATCTACATCGACGATGCAGGCTGGGGCCCTGAGGCCGACTCAATCGAGTACGAGTACCGAGTCCCCTTCGGCGGCATCCACGTCTTCATTGGCAAGATCGGCGAACCGGGCCCTGAGCCGAACATCTGCACCAACATCGTCGACTCGGCTCAGTGTGCGAGACCTTCCCGGGTTTGGCCTGCCATGAAGCGTGTCTTCGTGGGAGTGGTCCACGGAGCGGAAGTTGAAAATAGATCGGAATCTGGTGGTGAGACCGTTGTTTATTCTGGTGACGAGTCATCTACCAGAGAGACCGAGTCTTTATACTTACTGCAGGATGGCCGGTTTGGGGGCTATTCCGACGGTGACAGTATTCCCAACCCCCTCGATCCGCCGAGCCGGGTTGCAGTCTTCTTGGCCGGATCACAGTCCATGCAACACTCTTTGACCGCAGCAGCGCTGACTTCCGATTTAGCAGCGGCAGCATGAGGCCCTGTGCAACCGCCGACTCAGGTCCTGTCCGGTTTATTCGACACTCTGATAGCACTGTTAACCACGGAGGTAAGCCAGACGGACAAGGAGCAACATGACGTAGAAGTTGCCAAGGTAAAAGGTCAGATAGATCAAGCCAAGGAAGATCTGGTGGCTGAAAATGCCAGGATGGTCGCTAAGTAGGTCGAGTTGGATGCTCAGGCTTATCGGCTCATGTTAGATCAGAATGCATCAAATGATGTAATGAGGAGAAGGTACCAGTCTCGTCTACCTCTGGTTTATGAGGCAAGGAATCTCTTTAGCACACCTGGAGCAGGAGCCAGTAATCCACCAGGGATAAACCGGGCAGAAGCACCTGGAACGGGGGCATCGGTCCAGCCGCACGCAACGGATCCGCCTCGTCAGATCATTCCATCACAGCATGTACTGACGCCTCCGGGTCATTACTCCAACCCCTTGGATGACATAGTCGCAACCTCTTCACGATTGGCAGCCCTTCCGGTCGAAGGTGAATCACCCATAGCGGTGGAGACGTGACGGGCTAGGGAGTTCCTTCAGACAGCTTTGACTCAGAAGCAGGCCCATTCCTACAGCCGCGAGAGGATCCATTCCACCCCCGCCCAAGCCGGAGTTACAGCAGGCATATTGATGAGTCGGCCGTGTCCAGCAGTGCGCAGAACCGTAACCCGCCTCGAGGGGATAACCCGGCAGGTGGTGCTGCAAATGCTCAAGATGTGGTGGATCAGGGTAGACAACGTCGAGAAGCCGAGTTAGCAGCACAATATACAACCCGTCAGCTTACCCCGGTTTGTCCTACCACCACGATGGAACCAGGTGTTTCTTCCAGCTCTTTGGGAGTGCCGTGCCTCACCCCCGCTTTACGTAATGTGCGGCTGCCTAAGGATTTCAAAGGACCACGGAAGGTGCCCAATTATACTGTTGATTTATCCCCCGAGGCGTGGGTTGAAAGCTATGAGATGGCAATGGAGATGCTGGATGTGGACGATGCGGCGTGTGCTAAGTACTTCACCATGATGTTGGAAGGAACGGCTTGTACTTGGTTGAAAAGTTTGCCAGCTAATTCCATCAGGTCATGGGCCGAGTTAAGGCGCCGGTTTATCCAGAATTTCAAAGATACATGCAAGCAGCCCATGTCAATTATGGACTTAGCTTCTTGTGTCCAAGGAGAGAACGAATCAACAAGTCATTGGGTGCGACGGGTTTCAGAGATCCTGCATTCATCAGACCGCATCAACCCTGACACAACAGTCTTGACACTGGAAGGCAATTGCCGGTTCACGCCTCTGAAGCTGAAGTTGGGATGGCTCAAACATCACTGCGATGACATGGGGATGCTCATGGCAGCTCTGGTGAAGTATGCCGATTCTGATAGTACCGAGGATCCAGAGTCTCATGACGAAAAGTCGGGAAAGGGAAAGAAGAACGGTAAAGCGCCGCAGCCTAATCCGACGAGCCATGGATACAGCGGTAAGCGTAAGGCGGATAATAGTTCAGATTTTGTGGCAAACACTAGTACGCAGAATGATGGTCAGCGTTGTAAAGGTAGGCCGCCCCCGCGGAGCGGAGGATCAAATATCAATCTTGAGCGCCAAATGAATCTGCCTTGCCCTAGGCACGGGACAAAGGAAAGACTGGCTACACACCTCTGGAAGGATTGCTTTATTATACGGGAGTTCAAAAATTCAGATTGTTTTCAATATGATCATGGACTGTCCGGCGGTTTAGGGCCTGGTTCTCATGGGCCAGGTTATCACGGTGGTGGTTCTGGCTCCGGATTCCAAGGCAATCAGAGTGGACACAGCAATCAGGGCAGTCAAGGAAACCAAGGTGGTTATAATCATCAGGGGAATCATCAACAGCAACAGTCAGGTTATCAGAGCAACCCGAAGCAGTTGAATAGTGGGTAGTATCATGTCTTCACCACTAGCCTGTGTAAGTGGGATCAGAAGGTTTATAAAAGGGCGGTGCACTCCGTTGAACCGGTGGTGCCTCGTTATTTACGCTGGTCGGAGTAGCCCATTGTGTGGAGCCGTGAGGATCATCCGCCCTGGGTTGATAATCCGGGTCAGCTGGCACTAGTGGTGGCACCTCAGGTTGGGAGTTATAAGTTCACCAAGGTGCTCATGGACGGAGGGTGCAACATCAACATCCTTTATTACGAAACCTTCCGTCGCATGGGTTTAATAGATAAAAAGCTCAAACCGTCAAACACTGTCTTCCATGGTGTAGTACCTAATAAATCGGCGTATCCGGTTGGCAAGATAGATCTGGAGGTTACCTTTGGAGATGAGCATGACTCAAGATTAGAGACTTTGACCATTGAAGCGGTAAAAATCAAGAGCCCATATCATGCCCTGTTTGGACGGCCGGTTTACGCTAAGTTCATGGCAAGGCCCTGTTATGTTTATCTGTAGCTCAAAATGCCAGGTCATAAGGTGACCATCACAGTACATGGGAGTCGTAAGATTGCTTTGGAGTGTGAAGAAGGTGATGCAGCCTATGCTGAGTCGGTTTGTGCAACAGAGGAATTGAAGTTTTACAAAGACAATGTTGATCCGGCAGATATGTCTCCTTTGAATAAACCAACTACAGAGCATGATCCGGCCTTGAAGTTTAAATCGGCTGATGAGACTAAGCTAGTTGATTTTGTTCCCAGCGATTCATCTAAGTAGTTTAGCATCAGCGCTAACCTAGATTCGAAATAGGAAAGCGCGCTCATCGAGTTCATCCGTGAGAACCGGGACATCTTCGCATGGAAACCTTCTAATATGCCAGGTGTACCGAGAGGACTCGCTGAGCACACTCTTAATGGTGATCCCAATTTTAAACCGGTCAAACAATTTCTCCGCCACTTCAATGAAGAAAGACGCAAAGCCATTGGTGAAGAGGTAGCCAGGCTCTTGGCAGCTGGGTTTATTGTGGAGGTGTTTCATCCTGAGTGGTTGGCTAATCCAGTGCTAGTACTCAAGAAGAATGGCACTTGGCGTATGTGTGTGGATTACACGGATTTGAATAAGGCTTGTCCAGCTGATCCCTTTGCTCTCCCTCGTATTGATCAAATCATTGATGCTATGGCAGGTTGTGAGCGTTTGAGTTTTCTAGATGCGTATTCCGGCTATCATTAGATCAAGATGGCAGTTAAGGACCTGAAGAAGACGGCTTTCATAACTCCCTTTGGAGCCTTTTGCTATGTATCTATGCCCTTTGGGCTCAAGAGTGCCCCGGCGACTTACCAGCGCTGCGTGCAGAATTGTCTTCATAAACAGATTGGGCGTAATGTTCATGCATATGTGGATGATATTGTGGTAAAATCCAGAAAGGAGGAAACGTTGATAGATGACTTGAAGGAAACTTTCGACAATCTCCGGGTTTATAAGATGATGCTTAATCCGGCCAAGTTCGTTTTTGGTGTGCCGGCAGGCAAGCTCTTGGGATTTCTGGTGTCAAACAGGGGAACTGAAGCTAATCCGGAGAAGATCTAAGCTATTACGTCCCTGCCTAAACCGGCGTGTATCAATGACGTTCAACGTCTAGCGGGCCGCATTGCAGCACTGAGCCGGTTTATCAGCCGATTGGGAGAGAAAGCTATCCCTCTCTACCAGATGATGAAAAAGACAGACAATTTTATCTGGAGTGATGCTGCTAATGCGGCGTTTGAGGACTTAAAGAAACAGTTGGTAGAGCCACCTGTCCTTGTTGCTCCGGTTGATAATGAGTCGTTGTTACTATATGTGGCTGCTAATGCCCGGGCTGTCAGTCTTGCCATTGTAGTAGAGCGCAAGGAGGCTGGGAAGGAATATCCGGTTCAATGGCCGGTTTACTATATCAGCGAGGTGCTCATTGAGTCTAAGCAGAGGTATCCGCATTGGCAGAAACTAGTGTATGGAGTCTTCATGGCGAGCCGGAAGCTTAAGCAATATTTTCAGGGTCATCCCATCACTGTGGTCAGTTCTGCCCCTTTGGGAGATATAATCCAAAAAAGAGAAGCAACTGGCCGGGTTGCCAAGTGGGCCATTGAGCTTGGACCTCACGGGTTAAAATATGTGCCTCGTACTGCAATCAAGGCCCAAGCACTTGTCGATTTCATCAATGATTGGACGGAGTTACAGTTACCGGAAGAAAAGCCGAATCACACATACTGGACTATTCACTTTGATGTGTCCAGGCAATTGGAGGGCCCACGGGCTGGAGTTGTATTAACTTCCCCACGAGGTGATAAATTTTGTTATGTTCCCCGTATAATGTTCCCTTGCACTAACAATGCAGCTGAATATGAGGCTCTCCTCCACGGTCTTCGTATGGCGAAGGAGATGAATTTAAGCCGGGTTAAATGTTTTGGTGACTCAGATCTGGTGGCTCAACAAGTGTCTGGTACTTGGGATTCCAAGGACCTGTTCATGGCAGCATATCGTCGAGAGGTTGATATTGTCGCTGGACACTTCAAAGGTTATCAGGTGGACCATGTGGACCGGCAAAAGAACGAAGCGGCAGACGCACTAAGCCGATTGGGTTCCCAACATAAACCGGTTCCACCTAATGTTTTTCTGGACGTTTTGCATAATTCATCGGTCAAGTTACCTTCAGAGGAAGATTTGGCTGTTCCTGATCCGGAGGCTCAGTTGGTAGCGGCTCTTCATGCTATCCCATATTGGACAGTCCCATATTTGGCATATATGAACCGCAGTGAGTTACCGGAAGATGAGATTTTGGCCAGGCAGATAATCCGGCGGTCCAAGTCAATGACTATCGTCAATGGAGAATTACATCATTGTAGTGTGACAGGGGCGTTTCAATGTTGCGTATCTCCAGACGAAGGCCGTGAAACTTTGCGCGAGATCCACGAAGGAGATTGTGGTCACCACGCCAGTTCAAAGTCCTTGGTGGCTAAAGCTTTTCGTCACGGTTTCTATTGGCTGGCGGCTCATGCTGATGCCGAAGACTTGGTCAAAAGGTGTGATGCCTGTCAGAAATTTTCAAGGCGTGCTCATGTACCAGCTCAAGAATTGAGGATGATTCCAATCACTTGGCCGTTTGCGACTTGGGGGCTAGACATGGTTGGGCCCTTTAAAAGATCTCTGGATAAGAAGACCCACCTTCTGGTGGCGGTTGATAAGTTTACTAAGTGGGTGGAGGCAGAGCCAGTCAACAAGTGTGATGCAGCAATGGGGATTCAGTTCATCAAGAAGGTGATTTTTCGTTTTGGCTTTCCACACAGCATTATAACTGATAATGGCACTAATTTTTCCAAGGGGGCTATGCAAGAATTTTGTCAACGAGATCACATCCGGCTTGACGTATCTTCAGTGGCTCACCCTCAATCTAATGGTCAAGCTGAGAGAGCCAATCAAGAGATCCTGAGAGGCATCAAGACCCGGCTTATGGTTGGGTGGAGGAGTTACCTTCCGTGTTATGGATCATCAATACCACACCCAACAGATCTACGGGTTACACGCCTTTTTTCATGGTTTACGGAGCAGAGGTAGTTCTCCCTAGTGACATCCGTCACGACTCGCCTCGTGTGGCAACTTATGTTGAAGCTGACAATGAGAAGGCACGACAAGAAGCACTGGACCGGTTAGACGAGGAACGTGACGTTGCAGCAGCTCAGTCGGTGATTTACCAGCAAGATCTGCGTTGATATCATAGCCACTGGGTTAGAACCAGAACTTTTCAGGAAGGCGATCTAGTGCTCTGGCTCATCCAGGACCAGACTGATATGCACAAGATATCCCCGCCTTGGGAAGGACCCTTTGTGGTCAGCAAGAATCTACACAACAGGTCATACAACCTCGTCGACGTTCGAGAAGACAAGGACTCACGCACATCGGAGGAGGAGACCCAACGGCCGTGGAACATTGGTCATCTTCGGCCTTACTACACCTGAGCCATAGGCTCCCTTTATGTACATATTTTCACAATGTATATATTATTATCAATATAATAAACCAGCGTCCCTGCTCAAGCGGGGCCTCTGCTATTTTCTCCGCAAAAGTTTGTTACATGGGGGCTTCTGTTTATAAAACGGAGTCTTCATTACCCTCTTGAACTGGCTATCAAGCCAATATCATCATAAGAGCACAGCTCTGGTTACTTCGGGAATCCGGCTATCAAGCCAATATGATCATAAGGGGCAAAAGAGAGTTTGATGCACAACACAACTCAAACATGGGCACCCGCTAAGCACGGCTCACAATGTTACTCGGGGGCTCTTGTTGCACAACAACAAAGAGTTTTTAAGGCCCTTATAATAGGCTATCAAACCAGGCTTGGAAGCCAGGTGTATTCACCTGAAACCCCGGGTTAACCTGCCTGCATCAAGTAAGTCACTCCGTCCGGGTAAACCTGGTATGACCCACCGAACGATTGATAAGTCAATCTTATACAAACCCTGAACTTGTCAACGTTAAAATGACGATTGGTTAATGTGAGGTCCATCTTAACAGGCTTTGTGAAATGGTTTAACTCAGTGGCCTAGCAGCCCATGAAAAGCCTCGAATTTAGGCCTGCCAGCCCATAAAAAGCCTCGCATGAATTTTCGACAAGTTTTTTTTCTCTTTTCCGATTTGCGACACTTTTTATGATAAACCAATGTTTATTGACTTGGTTTGGTTGTTGACTATAAGTCATCACTATCAAATAATCTGGTGTTTATTAACCTGGTCTGGTTTTGATTACAAATCACCAGCATTATATAAAGATAAACCGGTGTTTATCACAACCCGGTATGGTTTTATCATAAACCGGCAAAATATTTCGGGAGTCATCAATACTCACGATTTGGGATTATCACCCTTATTACAAAAGTTGGTAAAACCAACAATGTGATTCAATACCACAGGTATGATCTATTCATATTTCATTATTTTAAAATACAGCCTGGATTATAAACCAAGGTCATGTGTTTGGGCATTATGACCCGTCCGGCAATAAACCGCCAGGACACTTTAAGCTTGTTTTATGCAGAAACAGGTTGAATAAAGCCGTGCAAAAGAATAGGCAGACATATTATAAGGATACCAGATTAAGCAGCGTTACACAAAGTGAATATGCACGATGGCATAACAGACCAAGTGTTTTCAGCTAGCCTATTACAAGGCGTTTTGCAGCCCAAAAGAATAACAGTTGTTCACCAAGTGTTGCGGTACGTCGAAGATTAAACCGGCTCCGGTTCATGACTCCTCGCCTGCCCGGCCGGACGGCTGCGGGTCACCCTGCGCCGTTTCCTCCTCCTCGTCTCCACCCAATGGCTGGAATTTAGTGGTTGCCCAATTGATCCCAGTTAGGGCTTGCAAAACAGCTTCATCATTTATAAGCTCGGAGGGTTCAACATCAGGGGTGTAAGTGTGTTTACGGACGGGCGGAATGAGAGCCTCTACATCATGAGTTGGCACGCTGACCCGTTTGTTGTCAGCATCATAAACCGACTGATAGTGGGAAAGATCTGCTTCTTCTGCTAACTTGCTGGCCAAGGGGCGCATCTCCTTCGTCAAAGCTCGAAAATCATCATTATTAAATTCTGATCTGTCTTCCCTCAAGATTGGATAGTCGTTTCCCACATCAGCCAGATCAAGATCTGGTACCCATGCCTTCGCCCGGGTTAAGGCGGTCAAGGCGCCTACCCTTGCAGCTGATCTCTTGAGTTTTTCAAACCGGGCAAGCAGCATTGACAACTTTTCTAGGGTTTCCTTGATCAAAGTTGGGGGCGGCTTATTGTGCGCGGCAGTACAAATGACTCGCTGCGCGCCGGTATAAAGTTGTTCTATAAATGTATAGGCAGCCTTCAACTTCTTCTGCATATGAGAGCCTAACTGGGCAATGCGTTTTCCTAGATCATTGCAACCATTGTTAAACCGGAAGTCTATGGGATAATACATATTGAGAGTTTATAATAAGGGTACTTACCAAAGACAGTAGTGGTCATGGCATTTATTTGACGCTTCAAGCCAGATAGCTCTTCTGCCTCCGGCTTAAGGGCGGCCTCTGCGTCATCGGCCCTCTTCTTCAAAGCGGATTTTTCTGTATCCCAATCCGCCCGCTCCTTCTAGAATTCTTCCTTCAGTTTTTCCATAGTTGCCAAAGCGCTAGTCAATTCATCCTTGGCTTTGGAGGTTGCTGCTTGCTGGAACTTAAGGTTTTCTTGAAGGTCAGCGGTTTGAGATTCCTTCTGACTCAGATCAGCCTATAAGGAGACGTGTTGTCAGGACCCCGATCCTAAGTCACACCGATCTAGCTGTAACACGTCATATCACTTTGCGGCCTCACGCACGGTAACCCCATGGGTGCCACCTTACCTGGCTCGGGACCGTTTGCGCATTTTGGCACACGTATATGACAGTGTTGCTAGCATCCATATGACAGAGAACCCGGGCCGACATGGCTAGTTATAAACCAAAAGTGGCACTAAATTACAGAGACAGGCATCCATGACCCAGCAACGAACGTGTCGGTCATCAACGTATGAACCCAAGTCGTAGCAAGCTACATGGACTTAAAGGAACAACGCGTGAAATTTCCCCTAAGGGACAGACACAGGAACGAAGAAGGACACATGCCGGCCAGCCTACGTGTTCCGAGCAGTAGCAAGCTACCAAGGCTCATTGGAATCACTAGGAGGCATTTCCCTGTAAGATAGGCTACCAAAGGTAAACAACTAGGTGTCGGATCCCACACATACCAAGCATTTCAATCATACACGCAATATGCTCAATATGTGCATCACAACAGAACTCTATGACTCAAAGTACTTTATTGAAAAGGTTCCAAGAGCCATACATAACATAGTCATACAGGTAGGGGTCACATGACCCAACACTCAAGTCATACAGTCATACAAGCACAAGCGGAAGCTACATGTCTGAGTACAGACAACTTAGAAAATAGAACAGGCTTGGTGTAGCCTGACTATCTACAAGGCCCTTCACAAGCTCCAGATCACTGTATGGGTGTCAAGCTACTCGTCGACATCAACGTCTATGTAGAACCCATCAGCAGGGGCAGGGTTCTCCTCTGCAACAGTTATTAAGCAAACATGAGTACAAAGGTACTCAGCAAGTCTTACCACAGAACCTATCATACATGCAACATTATCAAGGGGGATAGTGGAGTTTATAGCAGAATGCCAGCTTTGACCTTGGCTAACCTATACTACAACTCTCAACGGATTGCAAGATGTTATTACGAACACGAGTCCTCTAATCACCACATCAATACACTACCGAGGATCCTCTTCCGTCATCCTACGGAAGGGCCATCCACGGCACTCATGCTTATCTTGAGGCTTTTAGTAGTATCCATCAACTTGTCTATGAACTGTAAGAGTAACCAAGTAGTTCGTACCGCGAACAACGGCTATTCGAATAGTTTGATAACCCTACAGGGGTGTACTTCTTCACACATGTTTTCACCACTTAGCGTCTGCACACGACATGTGCTCGGCAGACTTCAAGCGAAAGCCGACGTGGGTGTAGACCACGACCTAACCAACCACTCAAGTCTCTCGTCCAGGTTTATCGCCTATTTGGGTTCCATCCGTGGGGAGATCCGGCCGGGGTGTCGCTCACGGCCCCAAACGGTGTGTACAGGGTTCCCGAGTCACCAAATGGGCAACCGGTACACCGTGCCACGTACCTGTCGCATCACAGCCCACCCCGAGGGTCAGCGCTGCGCACGACCTCCAGTAAACTATAAACACCAGAAACTAGTTGCAACTCCTGGACAGAGTACAAGGGCAGTCAATAAGTCGAGCGATGTCATATTTCAGGGCCCAATGTGTGGTAGTAACTGTAACTTGAATCACACACACAGATCTCGGGTCCTATGGACGATTCCAATGAAACAACCCACCCTGTACTCCTACATGGCCTTTCATCGATACCTTTACCAAGCGTATTCCACACTTCCCTCCCTTTATCGGTAAGATCATTTCACTCTGATCCATCACCCAGATGAATTAGACCAGACACAACTCTAAGCATAGCAGGCAACATAAGTAAATAGCATGGTGGATTACACATCACATGGCTCAATCAACTCCTACACATGCTAGTGGGTTTCAACTATTTACTGTGGCAATGACAGGTCATGCAAGGGAATAGGGTTCCACTACCGCAGCAAGTAGCAGTTCACGCGCTGTTGCCTTAATGCAGTAAAAGAGAGCAGGAGCGAGAAGATTGGGTTTGTATCGGAATGATCAATGATTGCTTGCCTGACAAGGTAGTTGTCGGGTACTGCTCTTCAACTGGATACGCAGCAGTATCCTCGGGAGCAGGACCTAACACAGGGAATACCGACGATACAATCATTAACAAACAAATGCAACAATATGATGCATGTTTATGACATGGCAAGATGCTTGTGTGTTGGCTAATGCAACTAAAACCAGAAGGGTTTGAACCTATTTGAATCAAGGATTCAAATTGAAGTTCAAACTATTATTTAAATAAGTGCATTATCATGTTTTTGATATAAACAGCAAGTTAACTTGTTCAAACATGCATGAAACCAGTGCCATTAGAAAGATTGGATTTTTCTGATCATTTTTCATATATAACTCTTTTCCATCTGAGCTATGGTTGATTTTATATGATTTTTAGAAGTTTTGGGTATTTTCTGGAATTTCCTGAATTATTATTAAATCTAAAAATCCCTGAAAAACCTTTACTGCGTCAGCCTGACATCATGCTGACGTCAGCCAGTCAACAGGGCCAGTCCAGGTCAAACCTGGCCAGTGGGTCCCTCATGTCAGTGTCACAGCTAATTAACTGGGTTAATTAGAGTTTAACTAAAACTAATTAGCTGTCAGTGGGGCCAGGGCCCACGTGTCAGTGACTAACTAATTAACTAATTAATATTAAATTAACAACTAAACTAAGTTTGACTTGCGGGCAGGGCCCACATGTCATTGACCCAGGGGGTCAAACCCGTGGTCAAACAGGTCCAACTCGCCGGCGTTTAGCCGCCGGCGAGGCCAAACGCGGTGGCGTGCTTCGGAAAACGCCTACGGTGCACGGCTGGGGCTGCGGCTGGGTGCGTTGGAGAGCTCTTGCTCTTGCGCGTCGGATGGAGGTGGTCGCCGGACCTGGGGTGGCCGGAGACGACGGCAACAAGCTCGACGGCGGCGACCGGCGTCGGGCGTGTGTGGAGAAACGACGGCAGGGGCCTAGGCGATGCGTGCGTAGCACCATTCGCATCTACGTGCTGTGGTGAGTACGTTGGACGGGTGCCGGTGACCAAATGGTCACCGGAGCATCACCGGCGACGAGCACGGCGGCGGTGCGTGCGGACGAGCTTCGTGCAGTGTGTTACAGGGCAAGAGGGAGCCAACGGAGAGGGGGGGAGGTAGCTAGGCTCACAGGGGTTGCGGCAAGCACCGGAGCGAGCTCGGGGGTGGTCGGAGCTGAGCAGAACGGCGAGGGGGATCTCCGCGGTCGGAGTTGGGGAAGAAGAGGTCGGGGGCGTCTCCAGGGCGGGCGAGCGCTCGGGGCTTGGCCTATTCGAAGCAGTCGAGGACGGCGGAGACGATGGACAACACGGCGGAGCTCGGGGACGACGGTGGACGCGGCTTCTACGACGGTGCGATCACGGCGGCGTCGGCCATGGCGCGGGGAGAGCGGAGGAGAGGGACTGGGGGGAGGCGGAGGTGTCTGGGGGGTCGTGGAGGTTCGATCCATCCCTCCAGGACGGCGAGGGGGTGAGGCAAGGCGGCGGGCAGCTGCGTGGCGCGCCGTGCGGTCGCCGTCGAGCACCTGCCTGCCTCCCTGGCCGAGCCAAGCAGCTCGCTGGAGCGGCAGCTGGGCTGGGCCGGCAGGTGGGCCGGGTGGGCGCCAGGTAAGTGTTCTTCCTATTTTTTTCTTTCTGTTTTATTTCTTTTGCAGCTTTGTTTAATTAATAAAAATGCCTAAACATTTTTATAACTCATGACACTTGTCATACCTACTGTATATAATATGAACAGTAGGAAACATTATAGTTCATGATTATTTGAGCATTTAAAATATTTTATAGCATTTAAATGCCCAAATTTAAATACCATATGATTTAATCCAAAGCCCTAGATTGTCCTAGAAAATTGTGCACCATTTTTGGCAGAGGTTTAAGACCAAGGCAGAAATGATGAACATTTTGAAGGGCATTTTGGGTACATTGGAAAATATTTTAGCAAACCCTAGTTGTTAGGGGAGGGGGTGTTGGGGTTTCTGTTAATCCCATTTCAAGTTTCTTTGAAAGTAAACATGATGCACACTCTAGTCAGGTCCTAATGCAAGTGCTAGCTAGGGATGTGACAACTCACCCCCACTTAAAAGAATCGCGTCCCGAGATTCGGGTTCCTCCGGAAAGAGGGTGGGGTACTCAAGTTGAAGACGATCCTCCCTTTCCCAAGTAGCTTCACTCTCGGAATGATGTGACCATTGAACCTTGAGAAACTTGATATTGTGGCGTCGAGTGGTGCGCTCAGTTTGATCAAGAATACGAACGGGGTATTCTCGATAAGTGAGATTGTCTTGGAGATCAAGCATTTCGTGGTCCACTCCGCGGATAGGATCCGAGAAGCAACGCCTGAGTTGAGAAACGTGGAAAACATCATGAACTCTGGAGAGGTGCGGAGGTAGTTCCAATTGGTAGGCAACTTCTCCTCGTTTGGCAAGAATGCGAAAAGGACCAATGTAACGAGGGGCCAATTTGCCTTTAATACCGAAGCGATGGGTTCCCTTAAGAGGAGTAACCCGAAGGTAAGCCTTATCGCCGACTTCAAAAGTCACAGCCTTATGATGACTATCATATTGGCTCTTTTGGCGAGACTGGGCTGTTTTCAATCTCTCACGAACGATGCGAACTTGTTCTTCTGCTTCCTGAATCATATCCGGGTCAAAGAATTGTCTTTCCCCGGTCTCTGACCAGTTAAGAGGTGTTCGACACCTTTGTCCATATAGAACTTCGAAGGGAGCTTTACCCAAGCTGGCTTGATAACTATTGTTATAAGCGAATTCGGCAAATGGAAGACACTTTTCCCATTCCATACCGAAAGAAATGACAGAGGCTCGAAGCATGTCTTCCAGAATTTGATTGACTCGTTCCACTTGACCACTTGATTGCGGATGGAAGGCAGTACTGAAAGAGAGATGAGTTCCCATAGCATTCTGGAAACTTTCCCAAAATCGTGAAGTGAAAAGACTTCCACGGTCTGAGTTAATCTCCAACGGTACACCACGAAGTGATACTATTCGAGAGATATATAAGTCTGCTAGCTGGCTAGCGGTAATACTCTCCCGAACAGGCAGGAAATGAGCTACTTTAGAGAGGCGGTCGATAACGACGAAGATAGCATTATTCCCTTTCCTGGACCTGGGAAACCCGGTAATGAAATCCATACCGACTTTATCCCATTTCCATTCAGGAATAGCTAAAGGTTGAAGGGTGCCAGCAGGCCGTTGATGCTCTGCTTTAACTCGACGACAAACGTCGCAGTTAGCAATGAACTGAGCGATTTCTCTCTTCATCCTAGTCCACCAGAATCTTTGACGTAGGTCTTGATACATTTTGGTACTACCGGGATGAATCGTGAGAGGAGATTCATGAGCCTCCTTAAGAATTAATTGCCGCAGATGGTGGTTCTTGGGAACCACTACACGGTTCTCAAAGAAAACAACACCTCGATCATCCATAGAGAAACTTTTAGCGAGTCCGCTAGCAATGTTTTCTTGGAGTCGTGATACACCTTTATCACGCTTCTGGGCAGCTATGATTTGATCCATAAGGGTAGGTTTCGCCACCAAGGTGGAAAGGAATCCTCGAGGAACAATGTGAAGGTTAAGCTTACGAAATTCCTCGTGGAGAAGTGGTTGACTTTGTTGTAACATTAAATTGTTACAATATGACTTACGACTTAGTGCATCAGCCATGACATTGGCCTTTCCAGGAGTGTAAGTGATTCCTAAATCGTAGTCGGTGAGCAACTCAACCCAACGTCTTTGCCTGAGATTTAGATCCGGTTGGGTGAAGATATACTTCAAACTTTGGTGATCAGTGAAGATTTCACAGCGATTACCAAGGAGGTAATGTCGCCATGTTTTGAGTGCATGGACTACAGCTGCAAGCTCTAAATCATGAGTAGGATAGTTATCCTCATGTGGACGCAACTGTCGGGATGCGTATGCAATCACTTGACGATCTTGCATGAGAATGCAACCTAGTCCTTGTCGCGAGGCGTCGCAATAGATTATAAAGTCCTTGGAAAAGTCTGGTGGTACCAGTACAGGTGCAGATGTCAGGCGTCTTTTCAGTTCCTGAAAAATGGACTCGCACTGTGGGGTCCACTCAAACTTTTTATCTTTCTTGAGGAGTTCGGTTAGAGGTTTAGCAACCTTGGAGAAATTCTCGACGAAACGTCGGCAATAGCTCGCTAAGCCAAGAAAACTCCTAACTTGCTTGACCGATTCAGGGGGAGTCCAATCAAGGACGGCTTGAACTCGCTCGGGATTGACAGCAATACCCTTGCCAGAGATCACATGACCTAGATAGGTTATTTCTGGCAACCAAAATTCACATTTAGAGATTTGGCATAAAGGCGGTGCTCTCGAAGTTTCGTCAATACCAGCCTTAAATGCTCGACATGATCTTCCTTGTTCTTGGAGAAAATGAGTATATCATCGAGGTATACCACGACGAATTTATCCAAATACTCCATGAATATAGAATTCATTAACCGAGAAAAGGTAGCTAGGGCATTGGTTAATCCAAAGGACATGACAGTGTACTCATATTGGCCATAACGAGTAACGAAAGCCGTTTTAGGAATGTCCCCGTTCTTGATTTTGATTTGATGGTAGCCCAACCTCAATTCCATCTTAGAGAAGACTGAGGATCCAGCGAGCTGATCATACAGGTCGTTGATCCTGGGGAGCGGATACTTATTCTTTATGGTGACCAGATTGACAGGTCGGTAATCTACAACCATCCGCTCCGTTCCATCCTTCTTCTTGACGAAGAGGACGGGGCAAGCCCAAGGGGAAGAACTAGGACGGATGAAACCCTTTTGCAAGGACTCATCGAGTTGTTTCTTTAGCTCAGCTAATTCTAGTGGTGCCATCTTATAGGGTCTCCTAGAGATTGGGACGGTTCCAGGGATAAGATCTATCACAAACTCGACATCTCTGTCAGGTGGAACTCCTGGCAGTTCTTCTGGAAAAACATCCGGAAAGTCACGGACTACCGGGATATCTTCGAGTTCTGGTAGAGGGCTCGCATTAAGAGAATAGAGCTGACGTTCAGCCATTCGAGTCAAGACATTGACTATCTTGCCGGATGGATGTGTAAGTTGAACGGTCCTAGTAAAGCAATCAATTTTGGCGTAATGGGTTGTCATCCAATCCATACCCAAAATGATATTTATGTCCGAGGACTTGAGAGCGATTAAAGATGTGTAATGCCCCGGATGTAATACTTTCCCTTTTGGGTATATAATATATCTCCGGCTTCACCTATTTCCATTCCGGGTTTCTTGTCTTTCGGGTTTCGTCGTTTTGTTGTGTGAGTGTGTGGCATTCATTCATATCATGTAGACATGTGCATTGCATTGCATTTGTGTTGTCGGTTGCATCCGGTTCCGCGTGTTTCTTCCCGTTGTCCGTTTCGCGTTCCGGAGCTCCCTCAAGTGTCCGTGACGTCCCGTAGGCCTACTTTGTTGTTCGGGCGTTTAACGTTACCGGTGTGCAGCGAGGTTGTTGTCTGTGTTGTTGTTTTGTTGTGTGCAACCCGCCTCTCAAATCTCGTCTCGTTTGGACTCCGTTGCTATTCCATCCGTTGTTCGTGTGGGTCCGAAGTGCCTTCACTTCGTGTCCCAGAAACACCCCTGCTGTAGTCCTTTATCTCCTCCTAGGCCTTTTAAATCTATCCCCACGATCGGATCCATCGGATCGCGATCGGAGGGCTCCTAGCACCCCCAGATCCCTCCTAACCCTAAAATACTGCTATATATTAGACCCCTAGGTCTAATTTTGGGCATTCCCTAGCTTCTTCTCCACTTCTTCCCTAAATTTCAGATCTGGCCAAGCCCTCCTCTCCACTTGGCAGATTCCCTCCCGCAGCCATCGCACCTGGGATCGAGGCCCCGACCAGGGCCCTCGAGCGCGGGGTCAACGCTTCCCTCCGCAGTCTCCTTCGATCCATCCAGGGAGGCCTCGACCGATCCCTTCTGGCGCCAGGACCACATCATCGATCTCTGGCGCCGGCCCATCTACTCCATCGCCCCAGCCGACCGCGTCAATCCGCCGCCTCGCGTCGTCCCGCAACGGCCCGTAGGCCAGGTCCCCACTTCGCCGAGGTTTCCCGCAGGCTCGGCCTTCCCCAGCCGACAGCGCCGTCTCCCTCGCGGCCCAGATCCCGTCGCTCCTCCTGGGCCGCCAGGCCGAGCCACGCCAGCCAGGCGGGCTCCGCGCCACCGCCTCCCAGGCGCCGGGCCGCGCCTCCGCTGCTCCTCGCGGGCCTCTCCGCGCCGGCCCACTCGCCTTCCCGCGGCGCCGCCCCGCCTCCACCAGCGCCGCCAGCCGCGCCTCCGCGGGCCGCGCGCCGCTTGGGCCGCCGCCCTCCAGCCGACCGCCCGAAGCCCAGCCGCCGCGCGGGCCCGTGGACTTCCAGATCTGAGGTTGTTACCTCTTTTTCAAACCCTAGATCTACCTGTTGTTTGATCTGTGATGCAATGTTTGACCTGCTCTAACTTTTTGCCTGTTGCTCCGTTTCGCGCGTGTAGCGTGTCCAGACGTTCGTGGAGACTTCCTCTACGTTTTACCTGTTGTTGTCATGCATGTGAGAGATCATCTAGGTGTTCGTTTTGCTGTTGCAAGAGTGCATCATGTTATAAACTGCTGCTATGTGTTATTTTTATGCCACCTTTGCCATGTGTTATCTTTTAGCTCGTTTGTCCGATTGATGCAAATGACATGTCCACGTGTTCGTCTTGCCACGATCTACGTGTTGCTTGTGATAGGTTGCATGGTAGATTTATTATTGCCTTGTTATCATCGTTGCAAAGTGCCATGTGGCTGTGATGTTATTTCACTTGTTATGAAATGCCATCTTGTTGAGCTCGTTGCAATCGTTGTGTTCACCTCTATGATGCATGCTTGTGTGTTTCGGGATCACCTTCTTGTGCACTTTGATGAGGTGTTTACCTCTTGCCATGTTTAGTTTCGAGGTGACTTAAACATGCTCTTTTATATGCTATGATGATATTGCTGTTTTAGGACTTAGTGGATTTTCACAAAGTCTGAAATCTGTAACGTTCCGATGCCATGTTCGTGTGATGTTCTAGGACAAAGCATGATAGTTTTGGAGTGGATTTTGATTGTTCCTTGTAGTATATATTGTTGTATTTCCATTCATGTCCTCACATGTCCATTTAAGTGGCTGTAGCATGTTTATCTTTTGCTCCAAAGTTTCAATAAAATTCTGCTGCCAGAATTTTATTGTCAAGTTCAATATGTCCAAGATCATTGCTATTGATCCGTGACTCCGTTGGGGGTGCACCTTGGACTTAGTTTCTGTACTATATGTCTAGTTTGTGTTCATGTCCTTTGCCATGCTTTTTGGGTGCTGTAGCTCAATTATTTTGAGCTCCGAAGATGCTATGATGCTGTAATTTTCAGCTTTCGCTCAAATCTTGTTTCGGGCATAACTTTTAGCCCGTAACTCCGATTTCAGCGAATCTTATATCAAACTTGATTGTTTTTCTGTGTAGATTCATAATATCAGCTTGTTATATTGTTTTGAGGTGTTTTGCTTGAGTGATGTTTTACGTGCTCCATGTGCATCCTTAGTGCATCCATCATGCATTCATCTTTTCCGAGTGCGCATTGCATCTTGTTGATTGGTGCTTGGTGTGATTGTTTTGTTTAGAGCCGGAAGCTGAGACCGAGTACGAGGTTGAGCACGAGGTTACCAACGAGGTTGAGCACGAGGACCCTTCTTATGATTCGAACGACTTCTTTTCAGGCAAGATGACCGAACCCCGATAACATTACTATCTTTGCCTATTGCTAGTAGTCTCGATCTATAGTTTTGCCTCGATGCCCATGATCTTCTTGTCAGCCTCCTACTTGTAACCAATTGCCATGTTTAACCAACCTACCTATGCAAACCGTTGTTTGGCTAAGTACGCTTCGCTCAGCCCTTCTTATAGCATTGCTAGTTGCAGGTGAAGATCGAAGATGCTTGCTTCATGTTGAAGTTTGGTTGGGTTATATCACACTATATAAATGCTTAAATGAAATCATCTATATATTGGCAAGGGTGGAAGGCTAAGCCTTTTGCTTGGTGATTTGTTCCACTCATGCCGTTAGGATCCGTATAAGCCGGTATTATGTTCCTTGATTATGCGTTCCTAACACGGTTGGGGTGTATGGGACCCCCTCGATAAACCGCTAAGTGCTAAGTCTTTTCCAGCAAATCCCAACATTGGTACTATTTGCCTAATAACAAACTAAACTTGCATAGGGAGTAATTAACCCTCTTTCTTAATCAACAACCCCGGGCCAGTGCTCCACATGAGTGTTGGTCCGAAACGGGGAGCCTGCGGGGCCGCCTTGGGGCAACTCGAGGTGTCTGGCATACACCCGTAGCTTCGCCCATCCGGTCGTGTCCTGAGACTTAGATACGCGCGGCTACTATCAGGGTGTCGACACGCCGGGAGGATTTGCTGGATTAGCCTTACCTTAGTTCGGTATATCTTGAGCACGGGATTCCGAGAATACTCGGGTCTTCCCACTTTGGAGTTGCGACTCCGTGGATCGTGGGCTTCTAATGGGTCAAGTTGGAACACCCCTGCAGGGTTTGAACTTTCGAAAGACGTGCCCGCGGTTATGTGGCAGATGGGAGCTTGTTAATTCCGGTTGTAGATAACTTGACACAATGTTTCTAATACACTACCAGCGTGTGTTCCGTGATCGTCAATTTCCGAATAGGGATTCGGGAGTTGAACACGGAGGGGTTATGCTTGTTGAGCTTGTAGCTAGGATCACTTCGTGATCACTTCTCTCTGAGGCTTTCTCTTCTCGCTCTCACTTACGTAAGCTAGATGCTAGTTGCTGCTGCAGACACTTATTCTTTTCTTCAGCCTTTTTCTCACCCAAAGGCTTTGATAGTCTTGTTACCCGGAGACAGGATTGCTGAGTCCTCTATGGCTCACAGTTACTTCACACACCAGATGCAGGTCCAGCTGTGAGCTATCCAGGTGATGGCACCGAGCTGGATTGGGAGTACGACGAGGAGCGTAGTCGGTACTATGTGCGATACCCGGATGATCAGTAGTTGAGACTCTTACTAGGATTCGGTCCGCCTGTGGTTTATTTATTTCAGTTTGGTACTTTGACATTTGGATTTTGCCCTTAGAGGGTTGTGATGTTCTTAATGTATGATGTTTGAGACTTGTACTGTAATTCTGTGACGTGGCGAGTGTAAGCCAACTATTTTTCTGTTTACTATCCCCTCTTTTACATGAGTTGTGCAAAGATTACCAAACTTGAGATCATTCTAGGATGGATTTATGCCTTTAAGTCGTGCCTCGACACGTAGGAGGTATAACTCCATCCTGGGCATTACAAGTTGGTATTCAGAGCCTTCTCCGACCTAGGAGCCCCACTGTTTGATCGAATCGTTGACGGTCGAGTCTAGGCACACACTGAAAACTTTTTGAGTCCTATATTATATCGGAGAGTAGGATTTCTTTGCTTCTCATCCCCTTTCTCTCTGGTGAGGACTCCTGACGACTACTCTTGTCTCTCATATCTTCAAAATTGCACAAATTTTTTTTTAGGAATCCCGCGAGTATTCTGGGATTGTTTCGATGTTCTTGTGACAAGGATATTGTTCTCGATGCCTCCTGTTACCGAGGAGTTGAGCTTCGGGGTATCATTGTAACAAGCATATCGCGACAGTACTAAATACTTAAGACGACCGACATCGAAAATCTCCCCTATACGGCCAGTGGCAAGATAACCCCGACATCACCCAGTACTGGGGAGATAGTTCGGGAGTATTGCCATAGCTTGTTATAGTGGATGCTTTTCGAAGGTCCGAGGTACACAGTTTCCGAGAAAGACTGGTTATGTGTTGAAGGATGGATACACCTGGATGTAGGTTAGAGTTGATTGCGCGGTGCTTCCCGTGTATCCCCAACACCTGATTGCATAACTGGAATCTTTCGGAAATCTATAGGTGGGTTTTATCCAGTAGATCGTAGGCATTCTTCCAACGAATGCAGGTTAGTGAGTTCGGGGTTCTACATTGAGTGAAGGGGTTATATGACCGTTGTTACTATCAGGAGTTGCATCTTAAAGGGTCCTTGGCTATGCTGATCCGGGGATTGCAAAACCTTTTCGTAACACGTTCATATGCTTTCAGCACAAAGATGTTAGAACAAAACTCCTCTCTTGTGTTTGTTCCCGTCTGTACCTTGTTGTTTTCTTATTTTATCCTTTTGTCCCCTATGTGGCTTCTCGTGAAGATTGATGTTATCATTTAACTGGGAATTTCATCCGTTCCTCTTGTTCGGATGTTTTCATTCGTTCTATTGTTCGAATGATTATTGTGAAGACTTGCTACAATTCATTCCATTGATTCAGCTTATACCTTTTGTCAATCAATTGCTGATTCGAGGTCATCTCTTTCAGGATGGCTCCGAAAAAGGTTCCCAACGCTAACCCAGAGGTCGAAGAGGTCCCAGAACATCCTCCTTCCCCTCCTCCTCCGCCTGAGGCTTGGAGAGCAATTATGCAGACTACTGCTCAGAACACTCAGTTGATGATGCAGCAGATGCAAGCTATGCAAGCTAATCAGGGTGTTCCAGTGAATCAAGGCAACTTCTTCCAGCAGCACCATGCTACTCTCAACCAGTTCCTGGCTAACAATCCTAAAGCTTTCAGTTACTGTGTCGACCCTCTTGATGCTGAGGATTGGTTGACCGACATAAAGAAGCATTTTGAGTGCAGTAACGTGAAGGAAGATGATTATGTGAAGTTTGCAGCCTTCCAACTGAAAGATCAAGCAGCTGACTGGTGGCAGCACTACAAAGACTCCAGGCCGGGTCAAGTGATCTCTTGGGAGAATTTCTGCAAGGATTTTCGTTCGCACCACATTCCTACAAGTGTCATCGAGGGTATGCGTGAGCAATTCCGCAACCTCAAGCAGGGCTCCATGACAGTCTATCAGTATAATGTCAATTTCCAAAACCTCGCTCGCTATGCTAAGCAAGACATTCCTGATGCCAAGAGTAAAATCTATCAGTTCCGTGGAGGTCTCAAAGATGAACTTCAGCTTGCTCTCACTTTGTTCGAGCCCGATGAATTCGACATGTTCTATAACATGGCTTTGAAACAAGAAGCAGCTCAGCTTAAGATGGAGGCTTCTAAGAAGAGAATTCGAGATGTTGTTCACTCTTCCTCATCGTCTCAGTTGGTCTCGAAGCATCAGAAATTCTGGCTACCTCCTCCTCCAGTGATTCGAGCTCCATACAACAACTCCAACAACTCCAACTACTCCAACAACAAGAACTCTAGTGGTCGTGGTTTCTCCCACCCACCCAATCCGAGCAACCAGTCGAAGAAGCAGTTTCAGTCTCAAGGCTCCAAGTCAAGTGGCTCTCATTTCCGTCCTCTCTCTGAAGTGGTGTGCAACAAGTGTGGCCAGAAGGGTCATTATGCCAACAGATGTCCGAATCCGAAGCGTCTTCCTCCTCCTCCACCTGTGAGTTCAGCTATTGTCAGGCATGATCCAAAGGCAGCAAGGGTCAATCTGATGAATGCAGCACAAGCGGAGGCTTCTTCTGATGTCATTTTGGGTAACCTTCCAGTTAACTCTTTTCCAGTTAAAGTGTTATTTGATTCGGGTGCTTCACATTCTTTCATGTCATTCCCATTTGCATCCAAGTATAATGTGGGCACCATGGCCTTGCCAAAGGAGTTGCAAGTGATTTCTCCGGGAAGATGCATGACTTCTAGATTATATGCTCCGGATGTTTCTATTCACATGGGTGATTATCAATTTTTGGCTTCTCCGGTGGTTCTTGGTAATTCTGACATCCACCTCATCCTCGGAATGGATTGGCTTTCTCAGCATGATGCTCACATTGATTGTGCTCAAAAGGAAGTCAAGTTGACTCATTCTGATGAAGATGTGATTATCTTCGCCTCCAGGGATAACACTATCCGGCTTTTTTCTCTTAATGATAAGGGCGAAATTAATGCCATAAATCAAATTCCGGTGGTGAACGAATATCAAGACGTCTTTCCTGAAGAACTTCCAGGCATGCCTCCACACCGTCAGGTGGAGTTTGTCATTGAACTCGAGCTGGGTACTGAGCCTGCGTGCCGGCGTCCGTACAAGCTCTCTCCGGATGAATTGAAGGAATTGAAGAAGCAACTTGATAAGCAGGAGAGTATGGGTCTCATCAGACCTAGTACATCTCCGTGGGGCTGTGGTGTCTTATTTGTCAAGAAGAAAGATGGCACGGAGCGTCTCTGTGTTGACTACCGGCCATTGAACAAGAAGACGATTAAGAAGAAGTATCCACTCCCCAACATCAACGAACTCTTTGAGCAGCTCAAAGGAGCTAAAGTGTTCTTTAAGCTTGACCTCCGAATGGGCTATCATCAAATTCGCATTCGCGAGGAAGACATTCCCAAGACGGCCTTCAGAACAAGCTACGGTTCATACGATTATACCGTCATGTCCTTCGGTCTCGCCAATGCTCCTCCTACCTTTTCAAGGATGATGCATTACATCTTCAACCCCTATACTGGCGAGTTTGTGCTTGTGTATTTGGATGATATTCTGGTGTTTTCCAAGAATGAAGAAGATCACAAAAAGCACTTACGTCTGGTTCTTGATCGACTCCGAGAGCATAAATTATATGCCAAGTTCTCAAAGTGCGAGTTCTGGCTCGATAAGGTTTTGTACCTGGGCCACATCATCTCAGCTGACGGCATTGCGGTTAATCCTGAGAAAGTTGAAGCAATTGTCAACTGGGAAGCTCCTCAGAACGTCAAGCAGCTCCGCAGTTTTCTGGGTCTTGCCAGCTATTGCAGAAGGTTTGTGGAGAACTTCTCCAAGATTGCCAAGCCTCTTTCCAACCTGCTTCAGAAGAATGTCAAATACTTTTGGTCTCCCGAATGTGAAGTGGCATTCAAAACCCTCAAAGAGAAGCTTGTCTCTGCTCCAGTTCTGACTCCTCCGGATGAAACCAAGCCCTATGAAGTATTCTGCGATGCTTCTCTTCAAGGTCTTGGTGGTGTGCTTATGCAAGATAAGAGAATTGTGGCATACACTTCTCGTCAGCTAAAGCCAAGTGAGAAGAACTATCCCACACATGATCTCGAGCTAGCAGCTGTGGTACATGCTCTGATTACGTGGAGACATCTGTTGTTGGGCAGAAAGGTCGACATCTTCACTGATCACAAGAGCTTGAAGTACATATTCACACAGCCGCATCTGAACCTCCGCCAGACTCGTTGGGTTGAAATGATCCAAGAGTACAATCCCAGCATTGAATACACTCCTGGCAAGGCGAATGTGATTGCAGATGCTTTGAGCAGAAAGGCATATTGCAACAGCCTTCTTATCAAGCCGTACCAGCCTGAGCTTTGTGAAGCATTCAGGAAGCTCAACCTCCAAGTTGTTCCGCAGGGTTTTCTTGCAAATCTCCAAATTGCTCCTACCTTGGAAGATCAAGTCCGTGAGGCCCAGCTCAGTGATACCATGGTGAAGAAAGTGAAACATGGGATTGCAAAGGGCACTCCAAAATACAAGTGCTTCCGTGTTGATGAGAGAGATACCTTGTTCTTCGAGGACAGACTCGTTGTTCCCTAAGGTGATCTCAGGAAGCTCATAATGGAAGAAGCTCATGATTCTCTCCTTTCCATTCATCCTGGCAGTTCCAAGATGTACCAAGACCTCAAGCAGTCTTACTGGTGGACACGCATGAAAAGGGAAATTGCCCAATTCGTGAACGAATGTGATATATGCAGAAGGATGAAAGCAGAACATCAACGTCCAGCCGGTCTTCTCCAACCTCTTCCTATTCCCGACTGGAAGTTCGACCACATTGAAATGGACTTCGTCACTGGTTTTCCTAAATCCAAGCGAGGAAATGATGCTATCTTTGTGGTGATTGACAAGCTTACCAAAGTCGCTCACTTTCTTCCAGTCAAAGAATCAATCAATGCAGCTCAACTTGCAGAGCTGTACACTTCCAGAATTGTGTCCCTACATGGCATTCCTCAAGTGATATCCTCAGACCGTGGAAGCTTGTTCACATCAAGGTTCTGGGACTCCTTTCAGTCCGCCATGGGCACGAAGATCAGGTTCAGCACTGCCTTTCACCCTCAGACTAGTGGTCAAGTCGAGCGTGTGAATCAGATTCTAGAAGACATGCTCAGAGCCTGTGTTATCTCCTTCGGCATGAAATGGGAAGACTGCCTTCCATTTGCCGAGTTCTCTTACAACAACAGCTTTCAAGCAAGTGCAGGCAAAGCACCATTTGAAATTCTCTATTTCAGAAAGTGTCGTACCCCTCTCAACTGGTCTGAAACAGGCGAACGCCAACTTCTTGGCAATGACTTGATCTCAGAAGTCGAAGAAATGTGCAAAGTCATACGTGAGAATCTCAAGGCCGCTCAGTCGCGTCAGAAGAGCTACTATGACGGAAAGCATCGTGATTTGGCTTTCGACATCGGTGATCATGTCTATCTCCGAGTTTCTCCGATGAAAGGAACCCAAAGATTCGGTATCAAAGGAAAACTTGCTCCTAGATACGTCGGGCCTTTCAAGATTCTTGGCAAAAGAGGCGATCTAGCCTATCAGCTTGAGCTCCCTCCCAACTTTGAAAATGTTCATGATGTCTTCCATGTGTCTCAACTTCGCAAATGCTTCAAGGCACCTGAGCGCATGATTCCGTTTGAAGAGATTGATCTTCAACAAGACCTGTCCTACCGAGAGCATCCAGTTGCAATTCTCGAAGAAACCGAACGCAAGACCCGCAACAAGTCCATCAAATTTCTGAAAGTCAAGTGGTCACATCACACCGACCGAGAAGCTACCTGCGAACGAGAAGATCATCTTCGTTCCGAGTACCCTTCCTTTTTCCAGTCCTAGATCTCGGGACGAGATCTTTTTGTAGTTGAGGAGAGTTTGTAATGCCCCGGATGTAATACTTTCCCTTTTGGGTATATAATATATCTCCGGCTTCACCTATTTCCATTCCGGGTTTCTTGTCTTTCGGGTTTCGTCGTTTTGTTGTGTGAGTGTGTGGCATTCATTCATATCATGTAGACATGTGCATTGCATTGCATTTGTGTTGTCGGTTGCATCCGGTTCCACGTGTTTCTTCCCGTTGTCCGTTTCGCGTTCCGGAGCTCCCTCACGTGTCCGTGACGTCCCGTAGGCCTACTTTGTTGTTCGGGCGTTTAACGTTACCGGTGTGCCGCGAGGTTGTTGTCTGTGTTGTTGTTTTGTTGTGTGCAACCCGCCTCTCAAATCTCGTCTCGTTTGGACTCCGTTGCTATTCCATCCGTTGTTCGTGTGGGTCCGAAGTGCCTTCACTTCGTGTCCCAGAAACACCCCTGCTGTAGTCCTTTATCTCCTCCTAGGCCTTTTAAATCTATCCCCGCGATCGGATCCGTCGGATCGCGTTCGGAGGGCTCCTAGCACCCCAAGATCCCTCCTAACCCTAAAATACTGCTATATATTAGACCCCTAGGTCTAATTTTGGGCATTCCCTAGCTTCTTCTCCACTTCTTCCCTAAATTTCAGATCTGGCCAAGCCCTCCTCTCCACTTGGCAGATTCCCTCCCGCAGCCATCGCACCTGGGATCGAGGCCCCGACCAGGGCCCTCGAGCGCGGGGTCAACGCTTCCCTCCGCAGTCTCCTTCGATCCATCCAGGGAGGCCTCGACCGATCCCTTCTGGCGCCAGGACCACATCATCGATCTCTGGCGCCGGCCCATCTACTCCATCGCCCCAGCCGACCGCGTCGATCCGCCGCCTCGCGTCGTCCCGCAACGGCCCGTAGGCCAGGTCCCCACTTCGCCGAGGTTTCCCGCAGGCTCGGCCTTCCCCAGCCGACAGCGCCGTCTCCCTCGCGGCCCAGATCCCGCCGCTCCTCCTGGGCCGCCAGGCCGAGCCACGCCAGCCAGGCGGGCTCCGCGCCACCGCCTCCCAGGCGCCGGGCCGCGCCTCCGCTGCTCCTCGCGGGCCTCTCCGCGCCGGCCCACTCGCCTTCCCGCGGCGCCGCCCCGCCTCCACCAGCGCCGCCAGCCGCGCCTCCGCGGGCCGCGCGCCGCTTGGGCCGCCGCCCTCCAGCCGACCGCCCGAAGCCCAGCCGCCGCGCGGGCCCGTGGACTTCCAGATCTGAGGTTGTTACCTCTTTTTCAAACCCTAGATCTACCTGTTGTTTGATCTGTGATGCAATGTTTGACCTGCTCTAACTTTTTGCCTGTTGCTCCGTTTCGCGCGTGTAGCGTGTCCAGACGTTCGTGGAGACTTCCTCTACGTTTTACCTGTTGTTGTCATGCATGTGAGAGATCATCTAGGTGTTCGTTTTGCTGTTGCAAGAGTGCATCATGTTATAAACTGCTGCTATGTGTTATTTTTATGCCACCTTTGCCATGTGTTATCTTTTAGCTCGTTTGTCCGATTGATGCAAATGACATGTCCACGTGTTCGTCTTGCCACGATCTACGTGTTGCTTGTGATAGGTTGCATGGTAGATTTATTATTGCCTTGTTATCATCGTTGCAAAGTGCCATGTGGCTGTGATGTTATTTCACTTGTTATGAAATGCCATCTTGTTGAGCTCGTTGCAATCGTTGTGTTCACCTCTATGATGCATGCTTGTGTGTTTCGGGATCACCTTCTTGTGCACTTTGATGAGGTGTTTACCTCTTGCCATGTTTAGTTTCGAGGTGACTTAAACATGCTCTTTTATATGCTATGATGATATTGTTGTTTTAGGACTTAGTGGATTTTCACTAAGTCTGAAATCTGTAACGTTCCGATGCCATGTTCGTGTGATGTTCTAGGACAAAGCATGATAGTTTTGGAGTGGATTTTGATTGTTCCTTGTAGTATATATTGTTGTCTTTCCATTCATGTCCTCACATGTCCATTTAAGTGGCTGTAGCATGTTTATCTTTTGCTCCAAAGTTTCAATAAAATTCTGCTGCCAGAATTTTATTGTCAAGTTCAATATGTCCAAGATCATTGCTATTGATCCGTGACTCCGTTGGGGGTGCACCTTGGACTTAGTTGCTGTACTATATGTCTAGTTTGTGTTCATGTCCTTTGCCATGCTTTTTGGGTGCTGTAGCTCAATTATTTTGAGCTCCGAAGATGCTATGATGCTGTAATTTTCAGCTTTCGCTCAAATCTTGTTTCGGGCATAACTTTTAGCCCGTGACTCCGATTTCAGCGAATCTTATATCAAACTTGATTGTTTTTCTGTGTAGATTCATAATATCAGCTTGCTATATGGTTTTGAGGTGTTTTGCTTGAGTGATGTTTTACGTGCTCCATGTGCATCCTTAGTGCATCCATCATGCATTCATCTTTTTCGAGTGCGCATTGCATCTTGTTGATTGGTGCTTGGTGTGATTGTTTTGTTTAGAGCCGGAAGCTGAGACCGAGTACGAGGTTGAGCACGAGGTTACCAACGAGGTTGAGCACGAGGACCCTTCTTACGATCCGAACGACTTCTTTTCAGGCAAGATGACCGAACCCCGATAACATTACTATCTTTGCCTATTGCTAGTAGTCTCGATCTATAGTTTTTCCTCGATGCCCATGATCTTCTTGTCAGCCTCCTACTTGTAACCAATTGCCATGTTTAACCAACCTACCTATGCAAACCGTTGTTTGGCTAAGTACGCTTCGCTCAGCCCTTCTTATAGCATTGCTAGTTGCAGGTGAAGATCGAAGATGCTTGCTTCATGTTGAAGTTTGGTTGGGTTATATCACACTATATAAATGCTTAAATGAAATCATCTATATATTGGCAAGGGTGGAAGGCTAAGCCTTTTGCTTGGTGATTTGTTCCACTCATGCCGTTAGGATCCGTATAAGCCGGTATTATGTTCCTTGATTATGCGTTCCTAACACGGTTGGGGTGTATGGGACCCCCTCGATAAACCGCTAAGTGCTAAGTCTTTTCCAGCAAATCCCAACATTGGTACTATTTGCCTAATAACAAACTAAACTTGCATAGGGAGTAATTAACCCTCTTTCTTAATCAACAACCCCGGGCCAGTGCTCCACATGACTGTTGGTCCGAAACGGGGAGCCTGCGGGGCCGCCTTGGGGCAACTCGAGGTATCTGGCATACACCCGTAGCTTCGCCCATCCGGTCGTGTCCTGAGACTTAGATACACGCGGCTACTATCAGGGTGTCGACACGCCGGGAGGATTTGCTGGATTAGCCTTACCTTAGTTCGGTATATCTTGAGCACGGGATTCCGAGAATACTCGGGTCTTCGCACTTTGGAGTTGCGACTCCGCGGATCGTGGGCTTGTAATGGGTCAAGTTGGAACACCCCTGCAGGGTTTGAACTTTCGAAAGCCGTGCCCGCGGTTATGTGGCAGATGGGAGCTTGTTGATTCCGGTTGTAGATAACTTGACACAATGTTTCTAATACACTACCAGCGTGTGTTCCGTGATCGTCAATTTCCGAATAGGGATTCGGGAGTTGAACACGGAGGGGTTATGCTTGTTGAGCTTGTAGCTAGGATCACTTCGTGATCACTTCTCTCTGAGGCTTTCTCTTCTCGCTCTCACTTACGTAAGCTAGATGCTAGTTGCTGCTGCAGACACTTATTCTTTTCTTCAGCCTTTTCCTCACCCAAAGGCTTTGATAGTCTTGTTACCCGGAGACGGGATTGCTGAGTCCTCTGTGGCTCACAGTTACTTCACACACCAGATGCAGGTCCAGCTGTGAGCTATCCAGGTGATGGCACCGAGCTGGATTGGGAGTACGACGAGGAGCGTAGTCGGTACTATGTGCGATACCCGGATGATCAGTAGTTGAGACTCTTACTAGGATTCGGTCCGCCTGTGGTTTATTTATTTCAGTTTGGTACTTTGACATTTGGATTTTGCCCTTAGAGGGTTGTGATGTTCTTAATGTATGATGTTTGAGACTTGTACTGTAATTCTGTGATGTGGCGAGTGTAAGCCAACTATTTTTCTGTTTACTATCCCCTCTTTTACATGAGTTGTGCAAAGATTACCAAACTTGAGATCATTCTAGGATGGATTTATGCCTTTAAGTCGTGCCTCGACACGTAGGAGGTATAACTCCATCCTGGGCATTACAAGATGCAAGGAAAACAAGTCTATCGACAAGGATTTCATTTCCATGGCTTACCCTAGAGGTTTGCCACTTTGAACCAGGAGTTTGAATAACCATGGAAGTAGGCATGTCACAAAAAGTCATGTTGTGCAATCGAGCATAGCTCTCAGATATGAACGAATGGGATGCTCCAGTATCGAAAAGAACAGATGTCGCATGGCAGTTTACGAGAAGCGTACCAAGGACAACGTTAGGATCCTCATAAGCTTCTTCGGCAGAAACATAGTTGACATGACCACGTGCAGTGGGGATTGGCTTGACATAGTTCACCTTGCCGGTTGGCTTGCCACGGCCAACGGGTTTTCCTGGCTGATTCTGGGGACAATCACGCATGTAGTGTCCCGGTTCTCCACACTTGAAACAGGTCACAGTGGTGGGGCGTGGAGCAAAGTTGGAGGGTGGACCTCCATAGGTCTTAGCAGGTGCAAACTGTTGAGTTGGGCGAGGCGCCTCATAGGATGGCCTCGGTGTATACTTGGGTGGCAGAGCAGTGTTAGGAACCCATACACGGCGCTTGTGAGAGCCAGAGCCGGATGAGGAACCAAAATCTCGAGTATGCTTGCGGGTGGCCTCGAAGTCGGTCTGGCCTGTCTCAGCATTGATAGCCTTGTTAACCAACTTCTGGAAGGAGGTGCACTCGTGCAGACGTAGATCTCGACGAAGTTCAGGGCTGAGTCCCTTGCGGAACCTCGCCTGTTTCTTGGCATCGGTGGATACTTCCTCAGGTGCATAGCGTGCCAGATTACCAAACTCACGACTGTAGCCATCCACAGTTAAACGGCCCTGGGTGATATTGCAGAAATCCTCCCGCTTGCGATCCATGAGACCTTCCGGAATGTGATGTTCACGGAATGCCTCACTGAACTCAGCCCAGGTAGTGACTTGGCCAGCAGGACGCATAGCTTCAAAGTTTTCCCATCAAAGACTGGCAGGGCCCTCAAGATGATAGGCGGCATAGATAACCTTGTCAGCTTCGGCCACACGGGCAGAGTGTAGCTTGTGGGTGATACTACGTAGCCAGTCATCAGCATCCAGAGGTTCAGTGGAGTGATGGAACTTTGGTGGACACATCTTGATAAAATCGTGGATTGACACCACGTCATTCCTCTGACGGAACCCAGTGTTTTGCTCTATGCGTTCCAGCAGACGGTTGGTCTCTCTCTTGTTCCGTTCTGCTTCAAGCATAACTTCCGCCAAAGAGGGTGGCTGGGGCAGATTTCCATCTCTAGCCCCACTAGCCTCACCCTGCTCCTGAGCAGCAGGAGTGTTGCGAGTGTTGACCATCCTAGGAAAACAAAACAACGGTTTAGACAAGGATGGCAAAAATTTGACATAGAAGTGCAGAATGTAATGGATGTCACAGAATGCAGAGATGTTCATCCGTACGACATGGTAATATAGGAACTGCTATATATACACCAGTGGTCATACACACCATACAAAGTTTAGTACAAGCCAAGGCTAAAGTACAACTGCGGTGAAAGACGATACATCCCATCAGAGGCATTCCAAGCTCCTATACATTATTTAACTACACCTCCGGAATTCAGTACACACTAAGTCATATTCCACAAGACGCGCAGGACTGTGGAAATACAACTACTACAATACTACTACTACCACGGACTAGCTCAGACATTCGCGTAGTAATCCTCGTAAAGATTACCACCGTAGCCTGGAAGTGGTACAGACGGATCTTGGAACTCGCGAGCACTCGAAGGCTGTGGACCATAGGGGCATGGGTGTGGTCTCGGTCCCGATGCTGGTGTTAACCGACGCCCACGTGGAGGTGTAATACCCCCAACGTCACGCCAATCCATGCGATCAGGCAGACGAGTCCGCACAGGATACAAATCTCGCATGTCCAGATATCCGGCGTGCACAGCAGGTGCAAGCCGTGTCAAAGTAGTCCAGTGAGCAGCTCGGGTGTTATACAGCTCCATTCGGAGGGCACGGACCTCACGGTCCCTATCCTCCAACATCTGAACAGTAGTCTGAAGCAGTGGCTCTTCATGAGCAGCATCAGTATACAGACCAGTGTAGTAGCCTTCTTCTCCGGGGAGTGAAGCTGGCATGTAACAGAACTCAGTGTTCAGCAACAGGGCATGCCTAGCACGGAGAATGGTCATCATCGAATAAGCGGCATCCTGTACTGCCATCTCGATGGTAATCCCGAGTCCATAAGACCAATGGATGGGATCATTTGCTCCGGGATATGAGGGGTATATCCGGACTATGCAGAAATACTGACTTTGATTGAAATCCCGATACTGTTCCTCCACAGTGTATTCAGGATAACAGCGATAACCGGTCTCAGTCATCACACGGACTAGCATGGCCGTATGACCGGGCACATTAATGCACCGAGTCAAACGAACCACTTGGTGAGGGATGCGGCCAGACATCTGAAACACGAAATAATGCAAAGGCATTAGTGTTTCTGGAAGAAATCGGGCAGCATAACAACTGTAAATGCTCAAACAAAGATTTGAGACATCATACAAATGATAGCATAGCCACTCAACAATTCCGTATCAAGGTTCCGGGTTCAACAATCATCATACTCAAATGGATAGAAACTGAACTGAGGCTTGAAACCAACAATCCTAAGAGTCTACGGATTAGTAACACGTGAACCTAGTAAGGATAAGAGGCCTAATCCTAAATCCCCGTAGAAAGAATAGACAGACTCAGATCAGAAGGGCATAAGGTAAAGGAGTAAAAGAGCCTTACGTTCCCTTCCACAATCAATTCCCCTACATATAACTAAGAATTTTTCTAGACTCAACATCGACCAGTTTGGCTTGAGAAACCTACAGGCAGTCCAGCTCTGATGCCAACGCTGTCAGGACCCCGATCCTAAGTCACACCGATCTAGCTGTAACACGTCATATCACTTTGCGGCCTCACGCACGGTAACCCCACGGGTGCCACCTTACCTGGCCCGGGACCGTTTGCGCATTTTGGCACACGTATATGACAGTGTCGCTAGCATCCATATGACAGAGAACCCGGGCCGACATGGCTAGTTATAAACCAAAAGTGGCACTAAATTACAGAGACAGGCATCCATGACCCAGCAACGAACGTGTCGGTCATCAACGTATGAACCCAAGTCGTAGCAAGCTACATGGACTTAAAGGAACAACGCGTGACATTTCCCCTAAGGGACAGACACAGGAACGAAGAAGGACACATGCCGGCCAGCCTACGTGTTCCGAGCAGTAGCAAGCTACCAAGGCTCATTGGAATCACTAGGAGGCATTTCCCTGTAAGATAGGCTACCAAAGGAAAACAACTAGGTGTCGGATCCCACACATACCAAGCATTTCAATCATACACGCAATATGCTCAATATGTGCAAATACAACATTGCATCACAACAGAACTCTATGACTCAAATTACTTTATTGAAAAGGTTCCAAGAGCCATACATAACATAGTCATACAGGTAGGGGTCACATGACCCAACACTCAAGTCAAACAGTCATACAAGCACAAGCGGAAGCTACATGTCTAAGTACAGATAACTTAGAAAATAGAACAGGCTTGGTGTAGCCTGACTATCTACAAGGCCCTTCACAAGCTCCAGATCACCGTCTGGGTGTCAAGCTACTCGTCGACATCAACGTCTATGTAGAACCCATCAGCAGGGGCAGGGTTCTCCTCTGCAACAGTTATTAAGCAAACATGAGTACAAAGGTACTCAGCAAGTCTTACCACAGAACCTATCATACATGCAACATTATCAAGGGGGATAGTGGAGTTTATAGCAGAATGCCAGCTTTGACCTTGGCTAACCTATACTACAACTCTCAACGGATTGTAAGATGTTATTATGAACACGAGTCCTCTAATCACCACATCAATACACTACCGAGGATCCTCTTCCGTCATCCTACGGAAGGGCCATCCACGGCACTCACGCTTATCTTGAGGCTTTTAGTAGTATCCATCAACTTGTCTATGAACTGTAAGAGTAACCAAGTAGTTCGTACCGCGAACAACGGCTATTCGAATAGTTTGATAACCCTACAGGGGTGTACTTCTTCACACATGTTTTCACCACTTAGCGTCTGCACACGACATGTGCTCGGCAGACTTCAAGCGAAAGCCGACGTGGGTGTAGACCACGACCTAACCAACCACTCAAGTCTCTCGTCCAGGTTTATCGCCTATTTGGGTTCCATCCGTGGGGAGATCCGGCCGGGGTGTCGCTCACGGCCCCAAACGATGTGTACAGGGTTCCCGAGTCACCAAACGGGCAACCGGTACACCGTGCCACGTACCTGTCGCATCACAGCCCACCCCGAGAGTCAGCGCTGTGCACGACCTCCAGTAAACTATAAACACCAGAAACTAGTTGCAATTCCTGGACAGAGTACAAGGGCAGTCAATAAGTCGAGCGGGGTCATATTTCAGGGCCCAATGTGTGGTAGTAACTGTAACTTGAATCACACACACAGATCTCGGGTCCTATGGACGATTCCAATGAAACAACCCACCATGTACTCCTACATGGCCTTTCATCGATACCTTTACCAAGCGTATTCCACACTTCCCTCCCTTTATCGGTAAGATCATTTCACTCTGATCCATCACCCAGATGAATCAGACCAGACACAACTCTAAGCATAGCAGGCAACATAAGTAAATAGCATGGTGGATCACACATCACATGGCTCAATCAACTCCTACACATGCTAGTGGGTTTCAACTATTTACTGTGGCAATGACAGGTCATGCAAGGGAATAGGGTTCAACTACCGCAGCAAGTAGCAGTTCACGCGTTGTTGCCTTAATGCAGTAAAAGAGAGCAGGAGTGAGAAGATTGGGTTTGTATCGGAATGATCAATGATTGCTTGCCTGACAAGGTAGTTGTCGGGTACTGCTCTTCAACTGGATACGCAGCAGTATCCTCGGGAGCAGGACCTAACACAGGGAATACCGACGATACAATCATTAACAAACAAATGCAACAATATGATGCATGTTTATGACATGGCAAGATGCTTGTGTGTTGGCTAATGCAACTAAAACCAGAAGGGTTTGAACCTATTTGAATCAAGGATTCAAATTGAAGTTCAAACTATTATTTAAATAAGTGCATTATCATGTTTTTGATATAAACAGCAAGTTAACTTGTTCAAACATGCATGAAACCAGTGCCATTAGAATGATTGGATTTTTCTGATCATTTTTCATATATAACTCTTTTCCATCTGAGCTATGGTTGATTTTATATGATTTTTAGAAGTTTTGGGTATTTTCTGGAATTTCCTGAATTATTATTAAATCTAAAAATCCCAGAAAAACCTTTACTGCGCCAGCATGACATCATGCTGACGTCAGCCAGTCAACAGGGCCAGTCCAGGTCAAACCTGACCAGTGGGTCCCTCATGTTAGTGTCACATCTAATTAACTGGGTTAATTAGAGTTTAACTAAAACTAATTAGCTGTCAGTGGGGCCAGGGCCCACGTGTCAGTGACTAACTAATTAACTAATTAATATTAAATTAACAACTAAACTAAGTTTGACTTGCGGGCAGGGCCCACATGTCATTGACCCAGGGGGTCAAACCCGTGGTCAAACAGGTCCAACTCGCCGGCGTTTAGCCGCCGGCGAGGCCAAACGCGGCGGCGTGCTTCGGAAAACGCCTACGGTGCACGGCTGGGGCTGCGGCTGGGTGCGTTGGAGAGCTCTTGCTCTTGCGCGTCGGATGGAGGTGGTCGCCGGACCTGGGGTGGGCGGAGACGACGGCAACAAGCTCAACGGCGGCGACCGGCGTCGGGCGTGTGTGGAGAAACGACGGCAGGGGCCTAGGCGATGCGTGAGTAGCACCGTTCGCTTCTACGTGCTGTGGTGAGTACGTTGGACGGGTGCCGGTGACCAAATGGTCACCGGAGAATCACCGGCGACGAGCACGGCGGCGGTGCGTGCGGACGAGCTTCGTGCAGTGTGTTACAGGGCAAGAGGGAGCCAACGGAGAGGGGGAGGAGGTAGCTAGGCTCACAGGGGTTGCGGCAAGCACCGGAGCGAGCTCGGGGGTGGTCGGAGCTGAGCAGAATGGCGAGGGGGATCTCCGCGGCCGGAGTTGGGGAAGAAGAGGTCGGGGGCGTCTCCAGGGCGGGCGAGCGCTCGGGGCTCGGCCTGTTCGAAGCAGTCGAGGACGGCAGAGACGATGGACAACACGGCGGAGCTCGGGTACGACGGTGGACGCGGCTTCTACGACGGTGCGATCACGGCGGCGTCGGCCATGGCGCGGGGAGAGCGGAGGAGAGGGACTGGGGGGAGGCGGAGGTGTCTGGGGGGTCGTGGAGGTTCGATCCATCCCTCCAGGACGGCGAGGGGGTGAAGCAAGGCGGCGGGCAGCTGCGTGGCGCGCCGTGCGGTCGCCGTCGAGCACCTGCCTGCCTCCCTGGCCGAGCCAAGCAGCTCGCTGGAGCGGCAGCTGGGCTGGGCCGGCAGGTGGGCCGGGTGGGCGCCAGGTAAGTGTTCTTCCTATTTTTTTCTTTCTGTTTTATTTCTTTTGCAGCTTTGTTTAATTAATAAAAATGCCTAAACATTTTTATAACTCATGACACTTGTCATACCTACTGTATATAATATGAACAGTAGGAAACATTATAGTTCATGATTATTTGAGCATTTAAAATATTTTATAGCATTTAAATGCCCAAATTTAAATACCATATGATTTAATCCAAAGCCCTAGATTGTCCTAGAAAATTGTGCACCATTTTTGGCAGAGGTTTAAGACCAAGGCAGAAATGATGAACATTTTGAAGGGCATTTTGGGTACATTGGAAAATATTTTAGCAAACCCTAGTTGTTAGGGGAGGGGGTGCTGGGGTTTCTGTTAATCCCATTTCAAGTTTCTTTGAAAGTAAACATGATGCACACTCTAGTCAGGTCCTAATGCAAGTGCTAGCTAGGGATGTGACACGTGCATATCATAAGTTGGCGAATTATATTGGAAGTCCCAAGCACATAACAAGTTATACACTTGGCACTTGGGGGCTAATGCATATTTGTTGTTATCATAAGTTTTTTTACAAGTCCCAAGCTCAATACAAGTATTGTCCCTGGCACTTGGGGGCTAATGCATATTGGTTCACAGTTGCAGGACAAAAGTCCCGGTTCATCTTGAAAAGATAAACCGGCCCTTGGGGGCTACACAGGCGAAAGAACTACAACTTTGGTGGTCTAAAGTCCCGATTCATCTTAAGGAGATAAACAAACCCTTGGGGGCTACACTGGAGCTGATACAAGGAGTTTGACGAAAAGAGAAACGGTATTGCAGAAGTCAAGCAACATTTACCTCATATCGTTCCTTCATTAGTCTCACTAAACCGGCTTCATATTCATGGCTTGTATACAGCCGGTTTAGATATCCGGAGTGAAGATCCTCGACGCTGAGGTGAACATAGCTCGTTAAATCGGCATTCCACTTGCCCTTATCCATACCAGAAATTTCCTCCTTGGCACTATGCTTTGACAAAGCGACGGGCTCGCCAGGAGTGGTGTGGCCAAAACCAGTAATCATAACGTCTTCTGTTGAATTAGCTGCAGCTTTGGCTGGGCTTGACGGTTTATCACTGGCTCGGACTAGGTTGTTTGGTTTGTCACCATGGTCTATTGGTGCAGCTTCTTATTCAACAAAAATATCATGATCCGGTTGCGGCAAATCATCACGCACGGCGTCAGCATTTCCTTCTGCCGGTTCTGGAGTTTTTTCCGGTTCAGGGAATACATCACCATCAGTCGGTTTACTCAATTTGGCTTTTTTACTAGGTCTTGGCCTACTGAGAAGGATAAGATAAAAAGTTAGTACATGGAGTAAATATGGAAATTGAACAGTAAGTTAAAAGCTCACCCAGGAACCGTCTTGAGGGGTGGAAGCTGTGTGGCCGTTGACTCACCGGACGATGAATGAGGTGTTTCCTGATAGTTCGAATCAGACGCATTAAGAGGCTATCGGAAATGGCCCGCTTTGGGATAAAAAACATCAGGAACATTAAACCGGTGGAAGTTGTCGGATTTAGGGCTCCGCAAAACCCAAGAAGTTCAAACATAGGGGCGTGAATGAAGATCTCTCCCACTCACGTCTACCTAGCGCCTCGCTCTCATGTCGATGGAAGGATTCAAGCAAACAAGAGATAGAACACACAAGAGTTTACCCAGGTTCGGGCCACCGTGTGGTGTAAGACCCTACTTCCTGCTTTGGTGGATTAGCCTCGGGTGAGCTGGGATATGAGCTAGTACAATGGTTCCTGGGCTCAGGAGGTGAGCTCAGGAGGGTCAGGAGGCAAGTGTTCTTGCTCCTTGTGTGGTGGCTGAGTGTGTGGATTGATCCCCCTTTTACAGTGGGAATCCTAGCTACTTATCTAGGCGGCCACGGTCCTCTTCCCTCGAAATGTTTAGGCAGGAAGGGATCCCACAACGGCCATTTTTGAGTGGGAACACAAGGACGTTCCAATCCTGACAAAAGCGGTCTTAGCCTACAAAAGGATCAGGCGGTGACACGGTGGTGGGCTCGACGGTGACATCCTCCTTGTCGTCCTTGCGGTCTTCGGTCTTGTTGCACCAAAGGGGAAACCTTTGCCCCGCTCCTTGGGAACCAGCGGCTGCGCTGTCCCCTTTGCACCTGAATGGCAACTGCGCCACTAGCGGACGCTGGCACCCGCTGGTGCGGTTCGTCACTACTGACATCACTGCCTCCTCCTGAGGCAGGCCTGGCCTTGGATTCTTCGCCCCTCCGGAGCACCTTGCTGAGGCCGCTCCCGAGGAGGTCTTGACGTCGTTCTCCTCGCGAGGATCTTGGACAGCTGGTCGATCAGCTGGGCCGTACCAGGCCGTAGTAGGAGCGCGTCGCGGCCCGTAGATAGGCAAGTCTGGGTACGCTGGTTCCCAGGACGCCGATAGTAGCCCCCGGGCCCAAGGCGCGCACGGAGTTGGCTTCGGGGCAAAGCCTTAGCCGAGGACAAAGCACCGCGGGCCCTAAAAAGGGTACGGGCCAGGCTGGCGCGTGACGGTTGGATGGGACATGGGCGACTCCGCTTCCCACGTAGTCTTGGTAATCGTGTGACTTGACAACTCCTTGGCGCGGGCGGAGGGGCCATTATGGCTGCGCGCGAGTGGCCGCCGGTTGGTCTTCTTGGCCTATAAACACGGGGTGAGGCGCCATGCCTCTCACTCGACTATCGCGGGCCGATCCCTGCTGCTTCCATTACTCCAGGGGCTTCCATGGCGCCGATTCGAAGGTTCTCGGCCGCGGAGAAGGGGAAGAGCCCGATGGTAGAGGTCGAGCGACTCCCCCTGAAGAAGAGGCGTCTTAGTTCTCCTGGTGCGTCCTTGAGATCGCCTGACGCCCGCACATGGTGCACGCGGGCACCGCCAGGCTTTCCGCTTCCCTTGTATACTCCAGCGGCAGGCAGGCGGAGCGGGGGTGGCGACAGGGGTGGTGCCATCAGTCGCCCGGAGAGACGGGCGTCTCCTCGCGCCTTGCTGTCATCCCATTCTGAGGATGATGCCCGCGAGTTCATCGTGTGGGCGGGGGACCCTCCGCATTCATGGATCCTTCTTCCTCCGTTCCTGAGGGGGGTGCTCCCGGCCCGCGGCCGGGTGACGATGGATCTGAGGCACAAGGGGTGCCGCCTTCCTCCTTCGCATGCCGACGTGGAGGTGATCTCTTCTGGCCAGGTCTTCATGACCTGGGGTTGAGGTGTGGTGTGTCGCGCCTGCGCCCCCGTCGGGAGGCACATTCTTCATTTCGTGCTGGATATGATGGGCACGATGACCTTCAAAGTCTTCAAGGCGGACGACTGTCGAATGCCGTGTGGCGTGGGGAATGGGCTCGCCGGCGACCATTCCCTATGCCATCAGGGCAGCGAGGCGCTCGCCATTGGCTACGTCTCCGACTCTCCTGGTAGCAATTACGCTACCCTTGAGACGGCCTCGAGCTCCAATGAGAGCTATGAGCCACCAAGTCGCCGCCCCTATCGCCGGAGGGAAACGGTGTCCTCCCGACGTCATCGTTGTTGAAGGAGTTCAAGCCACGTTCCTCGGGAGCGTCTTCCTTAGCTTAGTTCCTGCGGGACATCATGGAGGGCTCCACAAGGGCATGTAAATTCTTGTAATACTTTTGCTATTGTCTGGCGTTATAAACTTATGTCCTGCATGAGACCTTTGTTAGAGCATGACTTTCCCTTCCTTCTGTTCCCGCGGTAGTTTAGGGCCCTGCGCCTGCGAGACCCAATCCCGGAACAAGCCTCAGCCTGCACTGGTATGCCAGGTCATGATGCCGTGGTCAAGACCAGGAGGTGAGGGTCCAGGGTTCGGTAAGAGCCACCGAGGTGCGATGCTTAGGAGGTCCCTCTTGGCGCGCAGGCAACCGCCCGCCGGTCCATCGAGAAGGGTTTTCATGCCCTAGCAGATTCGTGATTATAGTGGGTGGAGGCGTAGGTACGCGAGTGGATGCGGCGTTGAAAACTTATCTCAGCAATCCTGGTGGTCAGGTGGTGGTGGTACTTGATTTTCCGTTACCCTCCCTTTGAGGCGAGGTTCTGTGTCCAGATGTCTTCACGAGGAGGTAACGATGGTCGCTCATAAGGCCCTGGAGAAGCTGAAGGTTGAAGTTGAGCAGGCCAGGGCGACCCAAGCCAATCGCGACAAGGAGGAAGCCCTTGCGGCCTCGGCAGCGGTGAGTCCCGAGGCCCTTGTCGCCTTTGACCTTGAGGCCCGCAAGGAGCTGCATGCCGCCTACGGGGAAGGGTTCAAGGAACCGCTAGCCGCCCTGGAGGGAGGCCTCGTCGGGCTCCTTGCTGCGCTCGTGGAGTCCCTGCGTGATGTTGCGGCCGCAATTGGCCAGTTAGCCGACGTCGAGAGCCACACGCTCCTTACCTTGGTCCTGACGCAGGTGTGCAGCCACCTAAGTCTTCACGACCCCACCCTTGACCTGGCCTTACTGTCCGGGCCCGTGACCGAAGTCATGGAGGGCACGGCTGCCGAGGCCCTGAGGGTGAAGGTCACGTCGTTGGTGGAGGTGTTCCTCCAGGCCACTGCTACCGCTGCCGGGGAGGTGGAGACCGGTGATGATGCGCTTGGCAATGCATGATCCGTCCTGTTCAGAGAGAGAAGTGGGAGTGCCTCGGGGAGGCGTAAGAACTTTGTTCGAATTTGAAAAACTTGGTGTTATTGTAATAGCTAGATGACTTCCATGTGTGCTTCCTTTCATGTTTGCTTAGGTGCTCTGCGTCGGCAGGGCCCGACCCCGCGCATACCTCGAACGCCATTGAGCCCTTCGGATGACCGGGATTACCGTAGTAACTAGACTCAAGGGATGAGGGGATACATGGCCAGTGAGGCCCTTAGGTCGCGATGCCCAAGGGTCCCCCTTGACGTTCAAGCAATCCCGTTTTCGTTCTGCGTCGGCAGGGCCCGACCCCGTGCATACCTCGATCGCCATTGAGCCCTCTGGGTGACCGCGGTTATCGTCATAACTAGACTCAAGGGATGAGGGGCTACGTGGCCAGTTAGGCCCCTGGGTCGCTATGCCCAGGGGCCCCCCTTGACGTACGAACGACTCTCATGAAGGAGAACGAGCACCATACCTTGCCCACGAGCCTTCTCCTAGGATGGGGGCACGAGAAGGCCAGGTGTCTGGGCACCTCGTAGGGTGGCGTCTGCGAGGCGTGACTTGAGCATAGCCCCCGCGCGACACCCATCCAAGGAGAAGTTGTGAGCGTCGTGAGCTGAAAATCTCCCTGAGGTTGGTGCGACCACTGGGGGCCACCCTCAGTTGTTTATAACTAGCGCAGAGCATAGAGCTACCACACTTGCACTGAGTGTGGGCATAACCGCGCCTCGGTCGTAGTGGCCAGCGTGGAGCTTGGTACTTCCACTGGACCGTGGGAGGGAGCCTCCCACCGGGAGAGACTCCGTGGTGTGTATAGCCCCGTCCTGACACGTGGCTTGCACGGTAGGACAGCCAAGGTGTATATTGGCCCTCCTCAGGACGAGTTGAACGACTCTGAGGAAGTTCTCGTGAGCATATGCATCACCCACGAGACCCTACCCTGAGGCGGGTTGCGCCTGAGTCTTCTTCTGCAAAATGTGAAAAGAGAGGTGTTGTGTCGACCTACGCCGAGTGCATCTCTAGAGGGTATCGCATGAGAAGGCCGCAGCACCAGCGACCCCAGGAGGTGACGTCACGGGAATGGCTCGCGAGATAGAGCTCAGCCACTGGATTTGTCGACGCTGTTGGGACGGACCCGAGCACAGACGTCGTGCCCAGTCTTCTCATGCAACGATCCAAAAGAAAAACAACCGGCGCGCGGTTCCCGCGTGAGCGAGGCACCTGTCACGGGCCCCTACTTACCCATCCACGATTAGCCCATGCGAGAACAAGGCACCAAGGACCATGGGAGGTGTCGTCATGGGAATGGCTTGCGAGACAGAGCTCAGCCCTTGGGTTTAGCGACGCTGCAGGGACGGACCCGAGCATAGACGTCGTGCCAGTCCTTAATCATGGGGCAGTCGCGAGTGGGCTCACAAGGGCTCATGAACTTAGTGGTGACGAGGACGCCAAGCATGTAGATAATGTGAATGGAAAGAAACATCTAGCCTTGATCATGCAAAAAAGGGAGATAACCGCGGGGGAACAGCCCCCAGCGGTCCGAGGATGATGCAGCCCGAGAGGCGCCCTCGATTGGATACCTGAAATGTCACCTGATACTTGTTGAAGAAGATTTGGGGTAGCTAAAGACGCAAGTCGTGCGGGTCGCTCCCGAGGATCGTCGGGCTCCTGAGGCCCAGGGGCTTTGAAGGCTCTCAGTGGTCGCATGGGTCCGGTTCTCGCTCCATCCGGACCGCCTGCCACTGAGCCTCCCGAGCCCCCAAGGCCTGCTGCGCGAGATGCTGGAACGTGGCAGCTGCGTTGCGGAAGCCGAAGAGAGTGCAGACGTAGCCGCGGGGGTGGGCCCTCCTCCGGCCGACCGCCGTCGGCCAGAAGGGCTCCTGAGAGGCGGCTCAGTTGAGACCCGCGATGTCGACGCAAACACGGAAGCGGTCGCTCGGGCTGCGAGCAGGTGAACTTGGGGTTGTGCGGTTACGCCCACCGCGGATGAGTCTTTCGTACTGAAGTTCCTCGGTAACTTGGTTGATGAAGTCCTGAGCCCCCATCACTGAACGGTCCATGCTGGGCTCACAAAAACACGCGTCAAGACACGCTTGCAGGCGGTGCTCGAACACCTCCCTCGAGACGCCGGTTAGCCCGGAGACACTCCAGAGGAGAGCCCCCGAGCCCGTCACGAGAGGGGTGTCGAGCGCGCCTCCCTATGCGAGGGTGGAGGGCGCCTCGTTAGCAAACGCAAGTCCTGAGGCCAGGCCGTCGGGAGCCCCTGCGTCCTGATGTCCGTTGACCGGTATGTTCTTCTTCTTCTTGGGGGCGGTCTGCAGGGCGAGGACGGCCCAATCCTCATCGGAGCATTCGATCGCCGCGGTCTGATAGGCGCGCTCCAGGGAACGCACCGCTTCCTTCTCGTTGGAGGCGATCGTGATGACTCCGCCAGTCCCGGGCATCTTGAAGACGTTGTAGCCGTGATGGGTCGCCGCCATGAACTTGGCGAGGGCAGGATACCCAAGGATGGCATTGTACGGGAGATGGATGTTGGCGACGTTGAAGTCGATGAGCTCGGTGTGGTGGTTGTCACGGTCACCGAAGGTGACGGGGAGGCGGACCTGCCCCATTGGGAGTGTGGAGCCATCCGTGACTCTGTAGAATGGCTTGGTCGGGTGGAGCTGATCGTAGGGAACCTAGAGCGTCTCGAAGATCTGGACGAAGAGGACGTTGAGTCCTGCTCCGCCATCGATGAGGGTCTTGGTCACGAGGACATTGCTGATGGTCGGGGCGCAGAGCATCGGGAGGGCGCCTGGGGCCGTAGTGCACTTGAGCTGGTCCTTGGGGTCGAAGGCGATGACTTGCTTGGTCCACCTGAGGTTGCGCGCGGCGTCAGGCCTGGGAAGCGCCGCGTTCACCTCACGGGCAAACTTCTTGAAGATGCGGTGGGAAGCCGGGGCATGGGCTCCTCCCTAGATGCATGCAACTGCACGCGGCTCCTGGAAGCCCCCTGCCCCATCTCCCTGGCGGTCGTCGTCGTTCCTCCTTGGCGGTGGTGGCAGCGGAGGTAGGCCTCCATTGCCCTGAGGGCGACCCTCACGAGGCTGGTCGGGCCAGGGGGCGTCACGAGGCTGCTGCTGCCAATGGTCTTCACGAGGCTGCTCAAGCCACCCTTGGCGCGAGTTCCTGCCATCCCAATGTCCTCCTCCTCGGCCTCCTCCACGGCCGTAGCCTCGGTTGTCGTGCTTAGGGCGCTGCCCGGTGCGCCCGCCGCACATCACCCTGAGCTCCTGGCAGTTGTTAGTGTTGTGGCTATGGACGTTGTGGAAGACGCAGTATGGTCGGTTGTCTCTGGGGAGGTCATCGTAGCCGCAGCCACGCTTCACTTCTGGCTCCGTAGCCAGCACGGCGGGTCCCTTGCGCTTTGATTCCTTGGCCTTGGTCTTCTTATCGTCCGCCTCCGCCTCAGGCAGCTCCTGGAGGGAGAGGCGTCCTTCCTCTAGCCTGACGCACTTCGTCGCGAGCTTGAACATCTCGAGGGCTGTGCACAGGTCTTCGTGAATGGCGAGCTCCTCCCTCATCCTGACTTCACGGATGCCGTCGGAGAACGCGGAGATGATGGCCTCGTCCGAGACTCTAGGGATCCAGAGGCGCATGGTGTTGAAGCGTTGGATGTACTTTTGCAGGGTCTCTCCCGGCTGCTGCCTCACGCGGCGCAGATCAGCAGCTGACGGTGCTCGGTCGCGGGTGCCTTGGAAGTTGGTGATGAAACGCTCGCGAAGCTCTTCCCAAGAAGAGATGGATCCCACGGGGAGGTTCAGGAGCCAGGAGCGTGCGCCGTCCTTCAGAGCCATGGGGAACATGTTCGCCATGACCTGCTCGGTGCCGTTGGACGCCTCAATGGTCAGCTCATAGAGTTGGAGGAACTCTGTGGGGTCGGTGGTGCCGTCGTAGCATGGAGGCAGGTCCGGCTTGAACTTGCCGGGCCAGACGAGGCGTCGTAGCTCAGGAGCTAGGGCGCGACATCAGGCCACGCTCATGATCGCACGTGCCCCCTGCACCTGCGGTGCTGGTTCTTGGAGTGCTGGCGCCACCACCTCCTGTGGCGTGCGGTCTGGGTGTTGCGGGCCAGGGGGCCGCGAGCCCCTGCATGGGGATGCGGAATCACCTGGCATCTCTCCTCGTCGTGCGCATGAGCTCTGTGGGGTTGCTCACATCGAGGGGCCTCGCGTCGGGCCTCCTGGCCGGCGCGATGGAGTGGAGGCGGAGCCGGGACCCCGTGGCCTTCGTTCCCCGCCAGGGGCGATGGAGGATGTGAGGAGTGCGTTGCTCCAGGTGCTTCTCCAGCGGCGTTGATGAGCTGGGTGATGTGGTGGGGCCACTCGTCGTAGAGGTCATCCGCCAGGCAGTAGCGCAAGAGCTCCCGCGCCATCAGTAGCGCAGGTTGCTGGTAGACTGGCCCATGGCGGACCAGCGAGGACGACGCCGTGGCCGGCGAGGGTGAAGGCGTTGTCGTGCGTCCATCCCGCCACACGGACGGTGGCAGCAACGAGTCCTGCTACTCGTGTACGGCCGGGTCGGTGGCGGCGTTGGTGACCGGCGAGTTGCGGTGGAGCGGCGCACCATTTCCCGCGGGCGCCGTCTGAGCGACATTCGTGGCGCAGTGGGCGGCGCGAGCTCGGCGTGTGTCCACCATGGCTGTGGAGCGGAGTCGGTGACGAGAACGCAACGAGGTCGTTGGAGAGGCGAGATTTTGACACGCCCCCTACCTTGCGCGCCAAATGTCGGATTTAGGGCTCCGCAAAACCCAAGAAGTTCGAACACAGGGGCGTGAACGAAGATCTCTCCCACTCACGTCTACCTAGCGCCTCGCTCTCGTCTCGGTGGAAGGATTCAAGCAAACAACAGATAGAACACACAAGAGTTTACCCAGGTTCGGGCCACCGTGTGGTGTAAGACCCTACTTCCTACTTTGGTGGATTAGCCTCGGGCGAGCTGGGATATGAGCTAGTATAATGGTTCCTGGGCTCAGGAGGTGAGCTCAGGAGGGTCATGAGGCAAGTGTTCTTGCTCCTTGTGTGGTGGCTGGTTGTGTGGATTGATCCCCCTTTTACAGTGGGAATCCTAGCTACTTATATAGGCGGCCGCGTTCCTCTTCCCCCGAAATGTTTAGGGGGGAAGGGATCCCACAACGGCCATTTTTGAGCGGGAACACAAGGACGTTCCTATCCTGACAAAAGCGGTCTTCGCCTGCAAAAGGATCAGCCGGTGACAAGGTGGTGGGCTTGACGATGACATCCTCCTTGTTGTTTGTGCGGTCTTCGGTCTTGTTGCACCAAAGGGGAAACCTTTGCCCCGCTCCTTGGGAACTAGCGACTGCGCCGTCCCCTTTGCACCGAAATGGCAACTGCGCCGCTGGCGGACGCTGGCACCCGCTGGCGCAGTGCGTCACTACTGACATCACTGCCTCCTCCTGAGGCAGGCCTGGCCTTGGATTCTCCGCCCTTCCGGAGCACCTTGCTGAGGCCGCTCCCGAGGACGTCTTGACGTCATTCTCCTCGCGAGGCTTAGCTCCCTCGCGAGGATCTTGGACAGCTGGTCGATTAGTTGGGTCATACCAGGCCGTAGTAGGAGCGCATCGCGGCCCGCAGACAGGAAAGTCTGGGTACCCTGGTTCCCAAAACGCCGACAGAAGTGATTGCTTGGCCGCTGTGTCGGGTTGTACGGCGAGCTTCATGTTGCTTCTTCTTCAAAAGAAAGTTTGGGTCCAAGTAAGTTAAGGGGTGAGAAAATCTTACTTTCCGGTTTGCTTGACGGATTTTCTATGTTGGCAGAGGATCTGAATTGGAGGAAAGGATAATTACCTCTACATCATCAGGTTGGCTTCCTTCAGCGTTTTCCTAAATATAATCATTGTCAATGAGGTGCATGAAAAGGGAGCCAAGAGAGTCAAGTTCTACCTCTGATTCCGGTTTATCTAGATTGTCAGGACCCCGATCCTAAGTCACACAGGTCTAGCCTGTAACACACCATATCACTTTGCGGCCTCACGCACGGTATTCCCACGGGTGCCACCTTACCTGGCCCGGGACAGTTTGCGTATTTTGGCACACGTATATGATAGTGTCGCTAGCATCCATATGACAGAGAACCCGGGCCGACATGACCAGTTATAAACCAAAAGTGGCACTAAATTACAGAGACAGGCATACATGACCCAGCAACGAACGTGTCGGTCATCAACGTATGAACCCAAGTCGTAGCAAGCTACAAGGACTTAAGGATCAACGCATGACATTTCCCCTAAGGGACAGACACAGGAACGAAGAAGGACACATGCCGGCCAGCCTAAGTGTTCCGGAGCAGTAGCAAGCTACCAAGGCTCAGCGGAAGCACTAGGAGACATTTCCCTGTAAGATAGGCTACCAAAGGTAAACAACTAGGTGTCGGATCCCACACATAGCAATACACATTACACGTACGCATAACATGCAAGTATGTGATGTACAACATGGCATCACAACATAACTCAACAACTCATATAGATAAAGGCCCAGAAGAGCCATCATAGCATTTATTACAATCAGAGGTCACATGACCCAACATACAGAGCATACAGGCAACGGAAGCATTACATGTCTGAGTACAGACATCTACAAATGAAAAAGGCTGAGAAGCCTGACTATCTACCAGATCCTACAAGGGTTCAAGATCGTAGCTGAGGTAACAAGCTAAACGTCGAAGTCCACGCGGAACCACTAGCGAGACTGAAGTCTCTCTGCAAAAACATAAATTAAGCAAACGTGAGTACAAAGGTACTCAGCAAGACTTACATCAGAACTAGCTACATATGCATCAGTATCAACAAAGGGGTGGTGGAGTTTGACTGCAGCAAGCCAGCTTTGACTCGGTGGCTATCCTAAACTACGACTACAAGTAACTCTTTGAGGTGGCGCACACGAGTCCACATATTCACCAAACAATACACCACTATGGATCCGCTCCCGTCTCCCTACGAGAAGGCCATCCATAGCACTCACGCTTATCTTGCGCGTTTTAGAGTATCCACTTTCACTTGTCTATGAACTGTAATAGGCAACCCAGAAGTCCATTTCCGCGGACACGGCTATTCGAATAGATTATATTTAACCCTGCAGGGGTGTACTTCTTCACACACGCTCTCACCACTTACCGTCGTTTACACGACATGTACTCGGCAACCTTCAAGCGGAGGCCCAGCGAGGGTGTCGGCCACGACCTGACTAACCACACAAGTCTCTCGTCCAGGTTTATCGCCTATTTGGGTTCCATCCGTGGGGAGATCCGGCCGGGGTGTCGCTCACGGCCCCAAACGATGTGTACAGGGTTCCCGCATCACCAAACGGGCAATCGGTACACCGTGCCACGTACCTGCCGCGTCACAGCCCACCCCGAGGGTCAGCGCTGCGCACGACCTCCAGTAAACTACAAACACCAGAAACTAGTTGCAACTCCTGGACAGAGATCATGTTGATTAATAAGTCGAGAGGGTCCATTGGTTTCGGGCCCAATGCATGGTAGTAACTGGTCATGGATCAACCAACACAGAACTCAGTTCCTGAGGACGGCTGCAATGAGACAACCCACCATGTACTCCTACATGGCCTCTCATCGCTACCTTTACCAAATCGTGTTCACACACTTAGCTCACACACATTAGGACATGTTCATTACCACTCCAATTCATTCCCGATGAATCAGACCTGACACAACTCTAAGCAATAGCAGGCATAACCAGAAAGCATGAATGAGTAGGCACAACATGGCTCAAACAACTCCTACTCATACTAGTGGGTTTCAACTATTTACTGTGGCAATGACGGGTCATGCAGTGGAAAGGGGTTCAACTACCGCAGCAAGTAACAGTTGAAGCGTTGTTGTCCTAATGCAGTAAAAGAGAGCAAGAGCGAGAGAGTGGGATTGTATCGGAATGCTCAATGGGGTTTTGCTTGCCTGGCACTTCTGAAGATAACATTGGGTCTTCATCGGTGTCATCGAACTCAGCGTCGGAACGTCGTCTACTGAGAGGGGACAAAACCGACAAACAGAGAAAGAACACAATCAATGCAATGCAACAATATGATGCATGATCATGACATGGCAATATGATGTTGATTGAGCTAATGCAACTAGCAACACAATTAAATGAAGCTGGTTTGAACCAAAGGTTCAAATTCAAACTTCATATGTGATTATTTAAATGCCCTTTGATTGATTTGACCTGATCAGCAGGTTTAACTTGTTCAAACATGCATGAAAATGCCATAAACAGATTCCTTGAATTTTTCTGATCAATTTTCATATATAAATTATTTTCATCTGAGTTATGGATTAATTTCTATGATTTTTAGGAGTTTTGGCTATTTTCTGAAATAAATAAATCATTTCTGATTTATTTAAAATCCCAGAAAATAGTTACTGCGTCAGCACTAGGTCATGCTGACATCAGCAAGTCAACAGAGGCTGATCCAGTCAAACCTGACCAGTGGGGCCCACTGGTCAGTGACTAAGCTAATTAACAGAGACTATTAGTGTGAAATTAATCCAAACTAAAGTGTCAGGGGGGGTGGCCCACATGTCATTGACTCACTAACTAACTTAATAGCTAAACTAAACCAGGTTAATTAGCAGGGAGGGACCCCACATGTCATAGACCCATGGGGGTCTAACCTCGGGTCAAAGAGGCCAGGGCCACCGGTCAAAGGTCAAAAGCGCCGGCGGCTAGCCGCCGGCGAGGCTGAGCGCGGCGGAGGGCGTCGGAAAACCTCCTCCGGCGACCAAATGGCCGGCGGAGGGCATCTACGTGGAGCTGGGACTCGCCCGCATCCATCTGTGCCATCGGAAGGGGGCTGGGGTGGCCGGAAGGTGGCCGGCGACGAGGTCCAGCGGCGGCAGCGCTCGGGCTTGCGCGGGCGCGGCGCTAGGGGGCTCGGGAGGAAGAAGAAGAAGTGGCTACGGGCTCCTGGAGGAACGCTGAGCACGCCGGTGTGCTCGGTTGCCGCCCTGGGCGACGGTGGCCACGGCTGCAACATCGCCGGCGGCGAGAAGCTCACGGCTCCGGTGGTTAGCATGGCAGAGGAAGAAATCCGCGGCGGGGCTAGGGGAGAATAGCCGGGGGCTCACCGCGGTGTCGTAGGGGTGCTCTGCGGCCTGGGGGAGGCATCGAAGAAGGTGGGCAAATGCCGGCGATCTCGGGCGGCCGAGGTTGAAGACGATGCCCAAGAAGACGAAGCAGGGCTCCCCGAGGCGCGTGACTTGGTGTAGCGGTCGTGGCCATAGCGGCGGTGCCTCTGGACACAACGGAGAGGCGGGGCGGTGCCTCTGGCCGCGGTGACAGCGGGCGCGGCGGCGATGGCGTTCGGTGGCTGCGAGGGGAGAGAGCCAGAGGAGGGGAGAGACACGGGAAGAGAGTGAGGGGGGTCTGGGGGGTGCGTGGAGACGCCAGAGACGTCCAGGGCGAGGTGGCAAGCAGGAGGTGGCCGTCGGTGGCCGTGCGCGTGCTGGCGCGCCGCGGGCACACGCCCTCGTGCCTTCTGGCACGAGGTAGACGACAGAGGAGGCCACGTGGGCTGGGCCGCACAGTACCGGGCCGCACAGGTAAGTGGCTCAGGTAAAACTCTCTCTCTGCTTTTCTTTTTTTTGTTTCTGTTTTCTATTCTTTTGACTTTGTTTTGATTTAATAAAAATACCAGGACATATTCATAAATCATGAAACCAGGCATGGCTACTGTTTAGAATAAATCCAACAGTAAACATTTTGGTTTATGATTATTTGAGCATTTAAAATAATATATAAAATTTAAATGCCCAAATGCAAATAAGATATGATTTAATTCAAAAATCCAGAATGGTCTTAGAAATAAGTGCAACATTTTTGGCAGGGGTTTTTAATCAATCCAAAAATGATGAACTTTTCCAAGGGGCATTTTGGGTTCATTGAAAAGGATTTAAATTTGACCCTAGTTAAATTCATTTAGTGCTAGGGTTTGAGCATCCCCATTTCAGGTTTTCCTTTGAAGATAAACATGATGCACACATGAAGCTAGCCTAGAGCATTACCAAAGCTAGGGATGTGACATAGATCGTCATCATCAATGTTTAAATCGGACGATTCAGCAGTTTTCTTCTTCGCAGTCTTCTTAATAACCTTAGACTTGGGGCGAGATACCTTTGCCGTTTTATCTTGTGCTTTCTTTTTCCAGGACGGATCATTGCCCTGTCAGAGATTGAGGAGCTTTAGAAAGGTTACTTAAAGGATTGAAATAAAGCAAAAAGTTATAGATACTTACAGCTGGCGGTTTATTGGATTCACAGAAGGGGGCAAGCCCTGTTTTGTTGCAAGCAGCCACCGGTTCATCCAGTATCTTTTTAACAGATTCATTGATTTCATTTTCTGTTAACAAGGCCTCAGTATGTCGTTGAGGGTCTTTCGGGTCCCCTGTATACTCGCACATCAACCTGGAGTGCCAGCTTAGAGGCAAAATGCTCTAGGAGATCCAGCAGCGAACGAAATCAACACCCGTCAAACTGTTTGCAGTAAAAGCACGAAGTTTCGAAAGCTGTGGAGCATATTTGGATCACTCCTTGGCGCTAAGCCGTTGGGGAAAAGGATGATTGTTGGAAAGCCGATGAGGACGATAACCCGGTAGAGGATTCTCATCAGCTGGAGATGTATCCCGGCAGTAAAACCAAGTCTAATTCCAGTCCTTGGGATGACTATGATGCTTGGCGTGAGGAAACTGACATCTTTTCTTTTATGAATTGACATTTTGCCAAGCTCGGTGTTTGGCCCTTCCCTAAACTCTGTACGGCAGTGCAAGTGGAAAAATCCCGAAACAGTTCAACTGTGGGCTCCTCTTGCAGATAAGCCTCACAAAAAACTTGAAAGTTGCAAATATTGGACACAGAGTTTGGTCCAATATCTTGAGGGTGGAGTTGGAAACTAGCAAGCACATCACGGAAGAATTTTGATCCAGGAGGGCTAAACCCTCCGGCCAGGTGATCAACGAACACAATTACTTCTCCATCTTTGGGTTCAGGAGGGTTTTCCGGACCAGGTGCTCTCTAGTGGATGACATCCTTCTTGGCTAAAGCGCCAATCTCAACTAAACCGTTCAGTTCTTCCTCTGTAACGCGGGACGGAACCCAGTTGCAGGAATAAAATTGCTTGGCTTGCTTGGCCATTTCAAAGGAAAAAGCTGAAATTACAGATTAAGGTCGGTTTATGATTCATGGTTGACAGATATAAAACGTCGACAGGTATGGAGGTGTATACACAATATTAAACCGGAGTTAGATATTGGAAGGGTTCTAAAGACAGTTGAAATGGCGGTTTAAGTGGGGCCTAATGCTACCTACTGGATTATGATTTTTCTAAAGGTTAAACCGTCGATGTAGGTACGAAAGATGCAGATCTAAAATAACTAAGTGATGGAAAACAAGTTTCACAGATCAGCAACAGAATTACAGATCTACATCGTGTTAATAAATTCAGGTATATTCAGACCTAAATTGAATAGGTACTGCAGCAGTTCATCAGACCTAGATGGGGATTACTTTAAAGGACGAGCGCGCTAATGACAAGAAAGGAGGGTTATCGTTACAACCGCGTACAAAAGCATCAGATCTACACTTGCCATCGAAGCCATGAAGAACAGGGAAGAACAGCACAGTAGCTTTGATGAACTCGCGGAAAAAGCCCTAATGAGATCTATAGGAGGAGCAAAGAAAGGACTTACCGGAGTTGTTGGATGAGGAGGCGCGCCGGCGAAACTCTGGTCAAAACAGGTTGATGCAGCGGCCTGGGTTGGAGTAGACGCGAAGGTCGACGACGGCGGCTGTGCTCAGGCACTAAGGAGACACAATGAATAAGAAGGACGAAGAGGCAAGGGGAGGAAAAAAGAAAGGTACCCCTCGCCCTATTTATAAGCCGAAGGGATAAACGACAGGCGCGGGAACCAAGGAGCTCGAAAAATGGATATAGGACGGAGCTGTCGCCTCGGTCTTCGAAGGATTATTAAATAAAGCTTAAAGCATATACATGTTTTAAATGAACAGGCGATGTCATGGCGGTTTAACATGATCCTGGAAGATGATGTCATGGCGGTTAAACATGATCCTGGAAGATGACGTCATGGCAGTTTACAAGGACATTTGAAGGCACGGAAGACAAAGTTTTCCAGAAGTGTTGAAGATTGACATGAACAGGTTCAAATCAATCTGGGGCCTAATGTCGGGGATATAACTACTAGGTATAAACCACCCAGGAGGGGCCGGTTTATGCCTATGATGAATTACTCCTATTGAAGCCCATTAAGACAGGGAATATGGCGTTTTATTATGGAAGACTAAAAGGCCCAGTGCCCAAAAGGTATTAGGGCCCGTAGACATAAACCGCCATACGGTGTGTAACTTGTATTGTAAGATAGGGGAGGTAGAGACCGAGCCGGGCACCTTAATGAGCCGGCCTCGGGATTCTGTAAGCCGGCCGGGCGTCATCCTGTGGATATAAAGGGATGACCCGGCGGCGGTATAGGGACAACAAACATAGCTCGAGACATAGGCAAAGCGGATTAGCTCCCTGGGCATTGAAACCCTAGCAATTCCACAACAACTAGACGTAGACTTTTACCTTCATCGTAAGGGGCCGAACTAGTATAAAAATCCCTTGCGTCCTTTGTCTGCTTTAACCCCTTTAAGCTAACCCATAGCGATGGCTCCACGACTAAATCCTTATGCTAGGACATCTGCCGTGACAAAACCACGACAGCCGCGCTAGTGGCTGTTCGAGAGGAGCATCAAGACAAGACCTTGCAACCCAGGGATGACACTCTCATGGTCCCATCAGGGCCGGAGGGTGACCGCGTCCTGCAAGACGACTCCCCTGAGGCCGTAGCTACTCCAGCTAACGACCAAGCCCCTAGAGCACCTTTACCTAGTCAGACCACACAGCCGCTGGCGAGTCCGGACTTCACCCCCGTCGAGCACCCGGTATACTTCTTCAGCATGGTGCTCCGTGATGCCCGGGTATGCTACCCCATGCCGCAAAAGCTCTTGCTTGCGCTCCTCGTCGCTTCGTGCAAGCAGCACCACTACTTCCAAGGCCACCCCATCAAGGTCGTCTCAACTTACCCTCTGGAAAGGGTACTCCAAAGCCCAAACACAGTAGGAAGGGTCGCGGAGTGGAATATAGAGCTGTAGGCATTCCTGCTATAGTTCGGCACCACCAGAGTCATCAAGGGGGATGCACTTGCTGACTTCTTGGCAGAATGGACCGACGCCCCAGGACCCGAAGCAAATCTGGACCGGTCCCTCTTGCCGGGGAGCGAAGCGCCGGATGGCTGGGTCATGTACTTCGACGGCGCGTTTGCCCGCCAGGGCGCGTGGGCTGGGGTCGTGCTCATCTCGCCCACTCAAGACAAGCTCTACTACGCCGTGCAGCTCTGCTTTCAGCCAGGCGATAAGGTCTCCAAAAACATCGCGGAGTACGAGGGCCTCATCGCCGGTCTCAAGGTGGTGAAGGCCCTGGGGGTGAAGCGCCTCGTCATCAGGGGCGACTCCCTGCTCCTCGTCAACTTATCCAACAAGGTATACGAGCCGATGGACAAGCATATGGAGGCATACCTCGCGGAGGTACGCAAAATGGAGAAGCAGTTCTTGGGTTTGGAGCTGGAGCATGTGCCTCGCGGCACCAATAAGGAGGCCGACGACATCGCCAAGAGAGCGTCCAGGCGCCTGCCCCATGAGCCGGGTGTCTTCGAGGAGAGGCTCCTCAGGCCCTCGGCGAAACCCCGGCGAGAAGGGCCGGCAAAGCCTCAGGAGGAACTCCCCCAGCCACCAGCCTCGGGAGCCCCCGCCTACGGCCCGGCCTCAGGAGCCCGCTTGCTCCTGGAGCTCGAGCCTCGGGAGGGATGATGGACCGAGGAACTGAAGTCATACCTGGTGCGAGGCGCACTACCGGAAAAGGAGGAGGACGCCGAATGCGTGGCCTGATAGGCTACGGCATAATGCATCCAAGATGGTGAGCTTTACAGGAAGCGACCAAATGACCTTTCTTTACGATGCATCTCCAGCAAGCAGGGAGGCAAGCTACTAGATGACATCCATGCTGGGGACTGCGGACATCACTCATCATCATGCACCTTGGTCGGCAAGGCGTTCCACAGTGGTTTTTACTGACCCACGGCACTCAACGATGCCGCCGAACTGGTAAAGTCTTGCAAGGCTTGCCAGTTCCATGCCAAGCAGATCCACCAACAGGCTCAGGGCCTCCAAACCATCCCACTCTCCTGGACATTCGCGGTCTGGGGGCTGGACACCTGAGCCCTTTCCCTCGAGCGCCCGAGAGCTATCGATGCCTCTACGTCGACGTCGACAAAATTACCAAATGGGCTGAGGTGGAAGCTGTCCGAACCATCCCGGACGGCTCCGCAGTCAAGTTCATCAAGGGCCTCATAAACCGGTTCGGGGTCCCTAACCACATCATCACCGACAACGGCTCACAGTTCACTAGCAACCTTTTCAAGACATATTGTGCTAACCTTGGGACACAGATTTGCTACGCTTCTGTAGCACACCCCGCGCCGCTCGCATCGTGGCCGAGGTGGTCAAGGTGTGTTCGCACGAGCCGCCGGCCCCCGAACCCACGCCGAGGGCTCCTCGCGCGAGTTCGTGGTGTGGGCGGTGATGCCACCGCCTTCTTGGATCTGGCTCCCGAGGTTCTTCGTGGAGCTGATGCCGACGAGGGGTCCTGCTGATATGTGGTTGCTGTACGCCGGGTGCTATAGCCAGGCTTCCAAGGCAGAGGTCGAGGTAGCCCCCACCAGCCGGTATCTTCATGACTCGAGGATGGGGTGAAATCGTCCGCGTGTGCCGTCCTACTGGAGCCTCCGTCATCCACTTCGAGTTCGACGGTGCCTCCACGTTATTCTTCAAGGTCTTTGACGAGGAAGGCCGCCGCCTGGAGTGCTGCCCTGGAGGGATCCACCAGGGTGGCGCGGCAGCAAATGTCGTGCCTGCCCTTGGCCCTGCCGACAGCTCCCCTAGCAGCAGCGACGGCCCATGGGAATCCAACAGCTCTCCCAAACCTGGTGAGTCTCCGGAGACGAGCGACGACAGCTATGCGCCACCAAGCTCACGCCGCGCCCGGAGCACGACAGCGGCATCAGCCCGTCGTCGTCGATGACCTAGTTGGCGCCGGCCTCTCGTGGCCCTTTGTTGATGATGGTGAAGGAAATATGCCCTAGAGGCATTAATAAAGATGTTATTTGTATTTTCTTATATCATGATAAATGTCTTTTATTCATGCTAGAATTGTATTAACTAGAAACTTAGTACATGTGTGAATACATAGAAAAATATGTCCCTAGTATGCCTCTACTAGACTACCTCACTGATCAAAGATGGTTATGTTTCCTAGCCATAGACATGAGTTGTCATTTGATCAACGAGATCACATCATTAGGAGAATGATGTGATGGACAAGACCCATCCATTAGCTTAGCACTATGATCATTCAGTTTTACTGCTATTGCTTTCTTCATGACTTATACATGTTCTTATGACTATGAGATTATGCAACTCCCAAATACCAGAGGAACACCTTGTGTGCTATCAAACGTCACAATGTAACTGGGTGATTATAAAGATGCTCTACAGATGTCACCGAAAGTGTTCGTGGTGTTGGCATAGATCAAGAATAGGATTTGTCACTCCGAGTGTCGGAGAGGTATCTCTGGGCCCTCTCGGTAATGCACATCATAATAAGCCTTGCAAGCAAATAACTAATGAGTTAGTCACGAGATGATGTATTATGGAACGAGTAAAGAGACTTGTCGATAACGAGATTGAACTAGGTATTGAGATACCGATGATCGAATCTCGGGCAAGTAACATACCGATGACAAAGGGAACAACGTATGTTGTTATGCGGTTTGACCGATAAAGATCTTCGTAGATTATGTAGGAGCCAATATTTGCATCCAGGTTCCGCTATTGGTTATTGACCAGAGATGAGTCTCGGTCATGTCTACATAGTTCTCGAACCCATAGGGTCCGCACGCTTAATGTTTGATGACGGTCGGTATTATGAGTTTATGAGTTTTGATGTACTGAAGGTAGTTCGGAGTCCCGGATAAGATCATGGACATGACGAGGAGTCTAGGAATGTCCGAGACATAAATATTAATATATTGGACGACTATATCGGACACCGGAAGTGTTTTGGGTGTTATCGGGTAAAACCGGAGTGCCGGAGGGGGTTACCGGAACCCCCCGAGGGAGTATGGGCCATAGTGGGCCAATGTGGGGACCCCGACTTAGAAGTCGAGATCACCGAGTGCACGTGTACAGTGATCCCAGAGATCAATGCTCACTGAACACACAGAAGCTGAAATAACAAGAGTCTTACATCCATACAAATAGTTTTACACGAATTAAGGCCATTACGGCCAAGTCTTACATAGATAGAGCCTCACGGGCTGAATAGGAAATACTCAAATAACGGAAGTCTTCGATAAAACGGGTAGAACCCATGCCATCTACCTTAACCCTACAGGCATTCTGACTGGGATAGCGTCCTAGTTCGCATGGTCGTCTCCAAAGAACTCTTCCTCATAATCCTGCTCTTCCATGCCTGGCCAATTAAATAACCAGTGGCAAGCCAATGAGTACTTTGAATGTACTCGCAAGCAACCCATGATGTGGTTCAAGTACAATGCAATCGAATAATAATGAACAATCTAGCAGGAGGGTAGAACAATATGCTATCACCAAGTTTATGCATCAATAACCTCGCGTAACCTCGAAGACAGGTTACCGATATCAACATGAATATAATTCATCTCATCGAGTCAAGTCACCATCCTTGACTTGTCACACACAATGTATCACCAAAGAAGTAAAATTCTGGACATAGTTTAAGTAGCACCACCCAACTGTCCATGACCGTGGACACGGCTATTCGAATAGTTTTACACTCTGCAGAGGTTGCGCACTTTACCCACAAGATCCGGGGAACTTCCGTGTCATCCACGACCCGCGGTACCTCAAGTACCCGGGGTAAGCACCCGGTCATTACCTTTCCTTAGACGACACTAGCATAGAGTCCACTCGTTGGCACACGGCCCTCGGGTACAAACAATAGATTGCAGGACTTGCCCTAATTTCAATGTTCACGCGTACCCGAAGGGACCAACGGTGTGTCCGGTGCCCTGTGAAAACAGTCATGGCCACCTATCCAAGCACGACCCCGTCCCGGGAAAGACCTCAAGTCTTCCCGTCACTAGTAATGCGGGCACCATGCTAGTATCGACCTAAGTAATCAATAAAGCCCCGTCCCATAAGGGGTAGTGTGGTTGCACATGTTTGGTTGGGACGGTAGTCACACATAAATCTAATCCATCATTCCACCATGCACATGATATTACCGGCACATCACTTCTTTCTCAAGTGATGACCTAACACTTCATCACCCTCGGGCATTAGGGGCACCCGATGGGTTCATGCAAAGTTTTCAACTACGGGGGTTCATATCACACATGCATCATATAAGCATCAAGACCAACTATTTGCATGACATCTAGCACATAGCAAGATCAACAATAAGGCATGCATCATGTGGTGGTTCATCTAGGTTACCTTCGTAACCCTAATCATCATGTATCGGAAACAAACGGGTTCCGAGGAACAAGTGTATCATGGTCAAAGGGCTGCTTGCCTGGATTGGCTTGGTCTTCAAAGTCTTCTAGTCCTTCTCCTTCTTCTTCCACAGCAACCTCGTCAAATACGGGATCTATACGTCGCATAATAACCACGGAAAAATAAGAATACAAATAAAACAGAAAAACCAAAGTGCTCAAAAAAATGTCAACTCATTTTTGTAAAATACTAGAGGGTTTTCTAAGATGGGGAAAAATCTTAGTTGGAGTTTTGGAGTTGCAGAATAGGATATATTGATTTTTGAACAGGAGTTATACTGCTCAAATTCGAATTTAAATTTGAACAGTACAGAAAAATTTCATGGATTTGAGTGAAAGTGGTACCATTAAATAGGTTGGAATATTATAAGATTTTAGGAGTTGGAAATATTTAATTTGGATCAATATTCTTTTCTGCATAATTGTTTAAAACATCACCAGAAAAGAAAAAGAGAAAAAGGGCCCTGTGCACTGGGCCAGAAGAGGCCACAGTGCACGGCCCAGACGGGCTGGCCCAGCCGCACGGTGCCAGCGCGCGCGCTCGTCGGGTTTCATACCTGACGGGCGGGGCCCGTGGGTCAGCGGCACAGAGGAGGGGAGAGAGGTGGGGGGATGACAGGCGGGGCCCGCCTGTCATCTCTAACCCCTCGGTCACGGCGGCGGCGAGCTCACCGGCGACGATACCGGCCACGGCGACGGCAACGGAGGCCAGGGACGGACTCAGTGGCGTGTTGCGGTTGCAGTGGTGGTAGCGCGGCACGGCGGGGAGCCCTGGTTCGCCGGCTACGAGGTGCGACGGCGGAGGCTCGTCGGAGGGCAGTGGTCGGGGTTGTTTCCGACTGCAAATGGAGGGGGAAAGAGAGGGGAAAGGGTCAGTGGAGTGCGGCGGTTCCGAAACGAGCGGAAGGAGAGGCAGGGGAGGCCTGTACCTCGAGATCGCCGGCGGCCCGACGCGGCGGAGCTCCGGTCGATCCCGAGCACTGGGGCGCTCCGGGGTCGAACTGAGGGTGCAGGAGGGATCAGTGGAGGGGTGTGAGGCTGGTGGTGGAGTTGGAGAAGCTCAGGGAGGCCTATATATAGGAGCTCGACGAGGACCCGTGGTCCAGTGCGCCGGCGAGCTCATCGGCGAGGCTACAGCGCACGGGAGGCTTGGGGAATGGGTCCGGGGAGTTCCTGGACGAGTTCCACGTCCAGCTGAGGTAAGAGGAGGAGCGGGGGAGCGACAGAGAGGCGCGCGCGTGCGAGGCAGAGGAGTGGCTGCCGCGGGCGGCCAGCGCGCGTGCGACGGCGGCTACTGGAGGGCGCAGGAGGAGGGGGGACAGCGCCGGGGAGGTCGCGGACGTCGAGACGCCTCGACTGGCGCGAGGGGGAGGCCCGAGGCTGTCGGGAAGCGGCGATTGGCCCGAGCCAGCGTGCGAGGTGCACTGTTCACGCGCTCTGGAGCGTGCGTATGACCGGCATCAGCGTGCTCTCGCCGGTTTGGCCCGTCCCAGCGTGTCCAACAGTGTCTGGGGCGTAGAGGGGGAGTAAAGAATTTCCCTAAGGCCTTGGATGCTCTGGGGTGCAGAGAGAGAGAGGGGAGGGCTGGTAACAAGGTGAAAGTTGGCTGTACAGCAAGGTAAAGCTGGGGTTTCACCCCCCAATCATGGAGATGAGGTGCTGGGGGAGTTACTGGAGGTTGCTGGTAACTCAAAGAGCCTGTGGTAAGAAGTTGAGGCTATGGAGAAAAGTGAAAGTGGTCAAGTTGGAGGTTTTAGAATTTCTGCAGAAAGTGTTTGATCTGTGTTTGATCAAGTAAATGAGGTCCACTTGACATGGCACTTGACAGGGTTGAAAGACATGAGAAAATAGGGTGCTTCACCAAATTTGGGCTCATTTGAAGAAACTAGCCAATGTAACTTTGGTGAACCCTAGAAATCAACAGAAACAGTTTCATCTTGATTGAGTCAAGCTAATCATCTCCCCTTGATGCACCACTTGGTGTAGCATCATCATTTGGGGTATTGATCATGCCCACAAAGTTTGAGGCTCCAGATAAAAAGTTGGTAATGTAAACTTGTTCAAATTTGCATTTGAACAGAAAGGGTTTTGAGGTGATCTGATCAAGTTGCTCTATTCCAAATCTTGTGCCATTTGGTCTAGGTGCCTTATTAGGCCATTCTAGCATGTGCACCAAGTTTGAGAGCATTTGGACAAGTTTGGCAATGTAAAGTTGCTCAAACTTCAAATATGGACAGAATGGTTATGAAGGGGTTTGAGGAGGTTTCCTTGCTTCCCAAGGCATGGGACTTGGCAAGATCATCAAACATGTCATATATGACATGATAGAATTTCCCTGGAATTTTGGAGAAAGTTTCCTTTGTAAATATTTCAAAAGCTTGAAATATCCAGAAAGGGTTTTAGAGGGTTTAGCCCATTATTTTGAACATGACCAAGTGTTGAAACTCTCATATATGGACAATATATGTCCTATGAGTCTCTCTGAATTTTGGCAAATATTTTTGAAATAGTTAAATAATTTTCCCCTATTAAAGACCATTTCTGGCCTTAAGAAAAAGCTTTTAAATAAAATAGGAAAATAACTTTTAAAATTATACCTTTGTGGTTTCTGGGAGTCCTATGACTACTAGGTCTCAAATAAACCTTTTGAAATAATTTTCACACCCTTAATCAAGTACTTGCAGTGCAAATCTCAATTCAGGGGTTTTTGGAAAACTAAATTTATAAAATACTTTTTGGCCAAATTAATTTTGTAAGAAAATACTATACTGCTATATATCACTTGGCATGATCATTGGGCAGAAGTTTGGGATAAGGAGATGAAATCTACAAGAGATCATAGTTGACTTTAATGAGCACATGAAAAAGCAAATGAAGAAAACTCAATTCCAAATAAAAGCCAAATGATGCTAAAAATCTTTGCTGGTCCAAATTTTCATGCTTCAAAGTTACAAACAACATGTTACAAAATGCAGGGTGTGACAGACCTACCCCCCTTACAAGAATCTCGTCCCCGAGATTCCTAAACTAGGGCTTAAAAGAGATCGGGAAACTCGGATCTAAGATAGTCTTCTCGTTCCCAGGTTGCTTCTGCTTCGGTGTGGTTGCTCCACTGGACCTTGAAGTACTTGATGGTACGGCTCCGCGTACGTCGTTCTGCTTCGTCCAGAATACGAATGGGCTTCTCGCGGTAGGTCAGATCAGGCTGCAGATCAATGGCTTGGTGATCCACATCCCTGTAGAGACTGGGCTTGTCTGGAACCTGGAGACATTTCCGGAGTTGTGACACATGGAATACATTGTGCACATCGGATAGCTCAGGTGGTAGTTCCAACTGATAAGCCACTTCTCCTCGTCGTGCAGTGATCTCAAAGGGTCCAATGAACCTTGGTGTGAGCTTCCCCTTGACATGGAAACGCTTGGTTCCCTTCAGAGGAGTTACCCGCAGGTACACATGGTCCCCAACATGGAAACTCATGTCTCGGCGTCGAGTGTCAGCATAGCTCTTCTGCCTTGACTTGGCTGCCTTTAATCGCTCTCTGACTAGTTGGACTTGCTCTTCTGCTGCGCGGAGATTATCCGGTCCAAAGACTAGTCCTTCTCCAGTCTCTGACCAATTGAGGGGTGTGCGGCATCTGCGTCCGTACAACACCTCAAATGGTGCCATCTGAAGGCTTGACTGGTAACTGTTGTTATAGGAGAACTCGGCAAAAGGGAGACAGTCTTCCCACTTGGCTCCATATGCCAGGACACAGGCTCGGAGCATGTCTTCGAGAATCTGATTGACTCGCTCAGTTTGACCTCCGGTCTGTGGGTGGAAAGCTGTGCTGAAAGACAACTTGGTTCCCAAGGCTTCTTGGAACTTCTTCCAGAACCTTGAGGTGAACTGGGTTCCTCGATCTGACACAATCTCCTTGGGAACACCGTGAAGACTTACGATTCGGTCGATGTAGAGAGCTGCCAGCCGGTTGCCATCATAAGTGGTCTTGACAGGAATGAAATGAGCCACCTTGGTCAAATGATCGACTATGACCCAGATAGAGTCATGTCCTCGATTCGACCTTGGTAATCCAGTGATGAAGTCCATTCCGACCTTATCCCACTTCCACTCAGGAACTTTGAGTGGTTGAAGCAATCCAGCAGGTCGCTGATACTCACCCTTGACCTTTTGGCACACATCACACTTTGCAACATAGGTTGCAATCTCTCTCTTCATACCGTGCCACCAGAATCGCGCCTTCAAGTCTTGGTACATCTTGGTTCCTCCGGGGTGGATGGAATACGGGGTGTCGTGGGCTTCTTGCAGAATCAGCGTCTTCAGCTCGGTGTTGTTTGGTACGCAGAGACGACCTTTGTACCAAACAATCCCGTGCTCATCTTCGGAGAATCCTGGGGCCTTGCCCAGCTTCATCTTCTTCTTGATACCTTCAATGCTTGCGTGTCCATCTTGAGCCTTCTTGACGTCGTCCAGCAGGGTTGGTCTGACTTCCAAATGATCCAGAAATCCAGGGGTGGCCAATTCCAAACTGAATTGTTTGATCTCCTTAAACAAGGCTGGATGCCTTTCTTGAATAATGACATTCAAAGAGCAAGCCTTCCTGCTTAAGGCATCGGCCACCACGTTGGCCTTCCCAGGGTGATACTGAACACTGAGGTCATAATCCTTGATGAGTTCCAACCATCTCCGCTGCCTCATGTTCAACTCTTTTTGGGTGAAAATATACTTCAGACTTTTGTGGTCTGTGTAAATCTCACACCGTTTCCCTAGGAGGTAATGCCGCCATGTCTTCAAGGCATGAACTACTGCCGCTAGCTCAAGATCGTGAGTAGCGTAGTTCTCCTCATGGGGTCGTAGCTGCCTGGAGAGGTATGCTATGACGCGGCCTTCTTGCACCAGAACGCTTCCCAATCCGGTTTGAGAGGCATCACAATATATCACGAACTCCTTGTGAATATCAGGTGTTGCCAGAACTGGGGCGGTGGTCAATATCTTCTTGAGCTCTTGGAAGCTCTCTTCGCATTTTGGCGTCCACTCGAACTTCTTGTCCTTCTTGAGGAGCTGAGTCATTGGTCGTGCAATGCTAGAGAATCCTTCCACGAATTTGCGGTAATAGCCCGCCAATCCGAGGAAGCTTCTGACTTCCTTGACGGTCGTTGGAGATTGCCATTGGGTCACAACTTCGATTTTTGCAGGATCAACAGATAATCCTTCCTCGGTCAAGACATGACCTAAGAATCCAACTTTGTGCAGCCAAAACTCACACTTGCTGAATTTGGCATACAGTTGGTGCTCACGAAGCTTGTCTAGGACCATCCTCAGATGCTGCTCATGCTCTTCTTCCGACTTCGAGAACACAAGGATGTCATCAATGAAGACAACAACGAACTTATCCAAATATTCCATGAAGACTTTATTCATGAGATACATGAAGTAAGCTGGGGCATTGGTTAACCCAAAAGACATGACCGTGCACTCGTACAGGCCATATCTGGTTATGAATGCCGTCTTCGGAATATCTTGGGGTCTGATCTTCAGCTGGTAATACCCAGATCTGAGGTCGATCTTGGAGAATACCTTGGCTCCGCTGAGCTGATCAAACAGATCTTCGATCTTGGGAACTGGGTACTTGTTCTTGATTGTTACTTCATTGAGGGATCGATAGTCAATGCATAAGCGGATGGTACCGTCCCTCTTTGCCACAAACAGAACAGGAGATCCCCAAGGGGAGGCACTCGGGCGGATAAATCCCTTCCTTAGCTGCTCTTTTAGCTGCTTCTTCAACTCGGCTAGTTCTTCTGTCCCCATTCTATAAGGCTTCTTATAGATGGGTCCTGCTCCGGGCACGAGCTCTATGATGAACTCAATGTCACGGTCAGGGGGCATTCCCGGTAGTTCATCCGGAAAGACATCAGGATACTCACATACCACCGGTACTTGATCTAGCCCAACTTCAGACAGACAGTTGACTTTAGCGGCTTGAGCGGAATAGGAGTTGGGGGCAAACTTGACTTCTACTCCTTGGTCATTGGTCACAGTGACTGTCCGATTGGCACAGTCTAACAAGCCTTGGTGCTTACTGAGCCAATCCATCCCTAAGATCACATCCAAGCCTTGCGATCTCAGGATGATAAGGTCTGCTAGGAAATCTACACCGTTAATGGTAATACCGACTCCTTTACAGCCTATCTTGGCCCTCATCTCGGCTCCGGGGGTTTGTACCACCATAGGGTTATTTAGGGGTGTAGGGGTCATGCCACTTTTTAATGCAAATCTTTGAGTGACAAATGAATGCGTTGCTCCAGAATCAAACAAGACAGTTGCAGGTGCTGAGTTGACAAGGAACGTACCCAGCACGACGTCCGGGTCTTCCTGGGCTTCTTCAGCAGTGACGTGATTCACACGCCCCTTCCCATAGTTCGGTGGATTGCGAGGAGCTGGGTTCCTTGGTGGCATTCCACGGCCTTGTCCCTGGTTCTGCGCATTGGGGCGCGGGGCATCAGGCTTCTTGTTGGGGCACACCCTGGAGATGTGTCCGGGCTGACCACACCCAAAGCAAGTGACTTGATTTGGAGTGTTGATCTTGCTGCCACCATTGGTATTGGGGTTGAAAGCTGGCCTGGGGTTGGCATACTGCTGAGGCTGAGGATTGGCACGAGGTGCAGGAGCTCTTGGCTGCTGATAGGTTGGCTTGGCCGGGGCTGACTGCCACGGACGAGGCTTCTGGTTGCTGGAACTTCCCTTACTGACCAACTTGCGCTTGCGAGTGTCTTCCAAAGCATGCCGCTTGTCTTCAAGCATGAGTGCCTTGTTCACCAGGTCAGGGAAAGACGGGTAGTCGCACACGACAAGCGAGTATTGCAGAGTCTGATTAAGGCCTTCCATGAAGCGCTCCCTTTTGGCAGCATCAGTGCTGACATCCTCAGGGGCATACCTTGACAGAATACTGAACTTCTGCATGTACTCCTTGACAGTGCCACTTCCTTGCTTCAGGGCCCGGAACTCACGCTTTTTGATAGCCATGACTCCACAGGGAATGTGGGCCTTGCGAAATTCTGCCTTGAAGTTAACCCAAGTGATGTCTTGTTCAGCATGCATGACCTTGAATCCATCCCACCAAGCTCTTGCGGTTCCCCCGAGGCAGTGGGCTGCATAAGCCACCTTCTCGCGATCTTCGGTGCATCCGACTAGCTCCAGGATTTCCTCAATGGAACGGACCCAGTCATCAGCATCCAGGGGTTCAGCAGTCTCGATGAAGGTTGGCGGTGCATGCTTCTTGAACTCTGCCAACGTGGAACGTCCATTGCCATTCCCCGCCGGCTGGCGGTTGTTGGCGACAGCTTGAGCAATCAGCTGAAGAGCTGCAGTGTTGGCTTGGCGTTCCTCTCGGAAAGCTTGGAGAAGCTGAGCCATGTCCATGCTTGGAGGAGGTGGTGGTGGAGCTTGGTCGTTGGTTTGGTCGTGGTCTGCCTCTGGCTGAGAGGATGCTCCGGCTTCGGGCTGCTGGGTAGAGGTACCAGTACAAGTTACAACAGGCATCCTGTTGGAGCGGTAAAAGGTCTCATGACTTGGAAGAGGAAAAGCAAGATAGATGGGTGCCTAGTAAGGGGGTGGGTGTGACACTAAATCAAATCATGCAAGGGCCGTAAGGCCAAACACTTTCATTAAAATCCAAATGGGTGATGTAGTCGTTTACACCTTCCTGAAGGAAGAATACGACATACATCCAGACACAACAAAAGCAAACGCTAGATGGTTTCATATGAACCATACAAGGACTCGACTGCGCATAGGGGTTACACGACCTATCCTACCGTAGGGGTTACAACAGGCATATCCGAGTAGCGAATAATGCCTAAGCGGCGGAATGCTCGGTCGCGTATTCCGGCTCTTCTGGGTCTTCCTCCTTGTCTTCATCTGTCTGGGCTCCCTTGTCACCGGAGGGAGTGGGGGAGTGGAGGAGTTGGATACGACGGTGCTTCGATGGTGGTGCAGGGAAAAGCTTGCGGCATTCCCTTGCTGTCATCCGGCGTCGCCGAGGTGGTTCTTCACCCTTGGAAGACACATCCTCAGAGGGCCTTCTGCCCCGATATGCGATAGCGGATTGTCCAGAAGGTGCTCCTTCCTTCTTGATCCTGTTTGCCTTCTCTTGAGCTCGACGAAGAAGTGCCTTGGTCTTGTAAAGTTCTTCTCGAAGCTTCATTGATTCCGAGGCCAAGTATTGTGCCAGGCTGTCGGCACATAGACTGAAGTAGGTCTGGAACCGAAGCGAGAGTCCATCCTTCAGTGGAGGGGCTAGTGCGCTGCTTTCTTCGTCACCTTCCTTCCGGTAAGGTAAGAAGCGAGTTGCCATCTTGGCTGCCATCTCCGGAAGAAGATCGCGGAGACGGGTTAATGCCTTGAGTGCAGCAGCCTCGGCAGCGAGTGGTAGTATCGTCATCTGGGGTCCCTCGAAGAACCAACTTGTGGGAGGATCGTTTGCCTTCACGATCTCTTCCACATGGTACTCCACCTCAGTATCGCTCACCCAATGCTCATGGTAGGTGAGGATGGGTGCTCGGTGGAACTGACACTCCTGGAGGCTATCCTCGAGAAGTAGGGGAAACCCAGTGGTCAGGTGCTCTTCGGGAACAGCGGCCATCTACAAGGGTGGAATAGGAGGGGTTAATAAGCTGAGGAAATCTCAGGTTTAGAAAGGAAGAGAGGTTCAGAAGGTTTTGAAAAAGGGGTCTCAACTAACTAACGCCCATGCTAACTAAGGCTTCCTACAGTCAGGATGGCTCTGATACCAGCTCTGTGGGGACCCCGACTTAGAAGTCGAGATCACCGAGTGCACGTGTACAGTGATCCCAGAGATCAATGCTCACTGAACACACAGAAGCTGAAATAACAAGAGTCTTACATCCATACAAATAGTTTTACACGAATTAAGGCCATTACGGCCAAGTCTTACATAGATAGAGCCTCACGGGCTGAATAGGAAATACTCAAATAGCGGAAGTCTTCGATAAAACGGGTAGAACCCATGCCATCTGCCTTAACCCTACAGGCATTCTGACTGGGATAGCGTCCTAGTTCGCATGGTCGTCTCCAAAGAACTCTTCCTCATAATCCTGCTCTTCCATGCCTGGCCAATTAAATAACCAGTGGCAAGCCAATGAGTACTTTGAATGTACTCGCAAGCAACCCATGATGTGGTTCAAGTACAATGCAATCGAATAATAATGAACAATATAGCAGGAGGCTACAACAATATGCTATCACCAAGTTTATGCATCAATAACCTCGCGTAACCTCGAAGACAGGTTACCGATATCAACATGAATATAATTCATCTCATCGAGTCAAGTCACCATCCTTGACTTGTCACACACAATGTATCACCAAAGAAGTAAAATTCTGGACATAGTTTAAGTAGCACCACCCAACTGTCCATGACTGTGGACACGGCTATTCGAATAGTTTTACACTCTGCAGAGGTTGGGCACTTTACCCACAAGATCCGGGGAACTTCCGTGTCATCCACGACCCGCGGTACCTCAAGTACCCGCGGTAAGCACCCGGTCATTACCTTTCCTTAGACGACACTAACATAGAGTCCACTCGTTGGCACACGGCCCTCGGGTACAAACAATAGATTGCGGGACTTGCCCTAATTTCAATGTTCACGCGTACCCTAAGGGACCAATGGTGTGTCCGGTGCCCTGTGAAAACAGTCATGGCCGCCTATCCAAGCACGACCCCGTCCCGGGAAAGACCTCAAGTCTTCCCGTCACTAGTAATGCGGGCACCATGCTAGTATCGACCTAAGTAATCAATAAAGCCCCGTCCCATAAGGGGTAGTGTGGTTGCACATGTTTGGTTGGGACGGTAGTCACACATAAATCTAATCCATCATTCCACCATGCACATGATATTACCAGCACATCACTTCTTTCTCAAGTGATGACCTAACACTTCATCACCCTCGGGCATTAGGGGCACCCGATGGGTTCATGCAAAGTTTTCAACTACGGGGGTTCATATCACACATGCATCATATAAGCATCAAGACCAACTATTTGCATGACATCTAGCACATAGCAAGATCAACAATAAGGCATGCATCATGTGGTGGTTCATCTAGGTTACCTTCGTAACCCTAATCATCATGTATCGGAAACAAACGGGTTCCGAGGAACAAGTGTATCATGGTCAAAGGGCTGCTTGCCTGGATTGGCTTGGTCTTCAAAGTCTTCTAGTCCTTCTCCTTCTTCTTCCACAGCAACCTCGTCAAATACGGGATCTATACGTCGCATAATAACCACGGAAAAATAAGAATACAAATAAAACAGAAAAACCAAAGTGCTCAGAAAAATGTCAACTCATTTTTGTAAAATACTAGAGGGTTTTCTAAGATGGGGAAAAATCTTAGTTGGAGATTTGGAGTTGTAGAATAGGATATATTGATTTTTGAACAGGAGTTATACTGCTCAAATTCGAATTTAAATTTGAACAGTACAGAAAAGTTTCATGGATTTGAGTGAAAGTGGTACCATTAAATAGGTTGGAATATTACAAGATTTTAGGAGTTGGAAATATTTAATTTGGATCAATATTCTTTTCTGCATAAATGTTTAAAACATCAACAAAAAAGAAAAAGAGAAAAAGGGCCCTGTGCACTGGGCCAGAAGAGGCCACAGTGCACGGCCCAGACGGGCTGGCCCAGCCGCACGGTGCCAGCGCGCGCGCTCGTCAGGTTTCAAACCTGACGGGCGGGGCCCGTGGGTCAGCGGCACAGAGGAGGGGAGAGAGGTGGGGGGATGACAGGCGGGGCCCGCCTGTCATCTCTAACCCCTCGGTCACGGCGGCGGCGAGCTCACCGGCGACGATACCGGCCACGGCGACGGCAACGGAGGCCAGGGACGGACTCGGTGGCGTGTTGCGGTTGTAGTGGTGGTAGCGCGGCACGGCGGGGAGCCCTGGTTTGCCGGCGACGAGGTGCGACGGTGGAGGCTCGTCGGAGGACAGTGGTCGGGGTTGTTTCCGACTGCAAATGGAGGGGGAAAGAGAGGGGAAAGGGTCAGTGGAGTGCGGCGGTTCCGAAATGAGCGGAAGGAGAGGCAGGGGAGGCCTGTACCTCGAGATCGCCGGCGGCCCGACGCGGCGGAGCTCCGGTCGATCCCGAGCACTGGGGCGCTCTGGGGTCGAACTGAGGGTGCAGGAGGGATCAGTGGAGGGGTGTGAGGCTGGTGGTGGAGTTGGAGAAGCTCGGGGAGGCCTATATATAGGAGCTCGACGAGGACCCGTGGTCCAGTGCGCCGGCGAGCTCATCAGCGAGGCTACAGCGCACGGGAGGCTTGGGGAATGGGTCCGGGGAGTTCCTGGACGAGTTCCACGTCCAGCTGAGGTAAGAGGAGGAGCGGGGGAGCGACAGAGAGGCGCGCGCGTGCGAGGCAGAGGAGTGGCTGCCGCGGGCGGCCAGCACGCGTGCGACGTCGGCTACTGGAGGGCGCAGGAGGAGGGGGGACATCGCCGGGGAGGTCGCGGACGTCGAGACGCCTCGACTGGCGCGAGGGGGAGGCCCGAGGCTGTCGGGAAGCGGCGATTGGCCCGAGCCAGCGTGCGAGGTGCACTGTTCACGCGCTCTGGAGCATGCGTATGACCGGCATCAGCGTGCTCTCGCCGGTTTGGCCCGTCCCAGCGTGTCCAACAGTGTCTGGGGCGTAGAGGGGGAGTAAAGAATTGCCCTAAGGCCTTGGATGCTCTGGGGTGCAGAGAGAGAGAGAGGGGAGGGCTGGTAACAAGGTGAAAGTTGGCTGTACAGCAAGGTAAAGCTGGGGTTTCACCCCCCAATCATGGAGATGAGGTGCTGGGGGAGTTACTGGAGGTTGCTGGTAACTCAAAGAGCCTGTGGTAAGAAGTTGAGGCTATGGAGAAAAGTGAAAGTGGTCAAGTTGGAGGTTTTAGAATTTCTGCAGAAGGTGTTTGATCTGTGTTTGATCAAGTAAATGAGGTCCAGTTGACTTGGCACTTGACAGGGTTGAAAGACATGAGAAAATAGGGTGCTTCACCAAATTTGGGCTCATTTGAAGAAACTAGCCAATGTAACTTTGGTGAACCCTAGAAATCAACAAAAACAGTTTCATCTTGATTGAGTCAAGCTAATCATCTCCCCTTGATGCACCACTTGGTGTAGCATCATCATTTGGGGTATTGATCATGCCCACAAAGTTTGAGGCTCCAGATAAAAAGTTGGTAATGTAAACTTGTTCAAATTTGCATTTGAACAGAAAGGGTTTTGAGGTGATCTGATCAAGTTGCTCTATTCCAAATCTTGTGCCATTTGGTCTAGGTGCCTTATTAGGCCATTCTAGCATGTGCACCAAGTTTGAGAGCATTTGGACAAGTTTGGCAATGTAAAGTTGCTCAAACTTCAAATATGGACAGAATGGTTATGAAGGGGTTTGAGGAGGTTTCCTTGCTTCCCAAGGCATGGGACTTGGCAAGATCATCAAACATGTCATATATGACATGATAGAATTTCCCTGGAATTTTGGAGAAAGTTTCCTTTGTAAATATTTCAAAAGCTTGAAATATCCAGAAAGGGTTTTAGAGGGTTTAGCCCATTATTTTGAACATGACCAAGTGTTGAAACTCTCATATATGGACAATATATGTCCTATGAGTCTCTCTGAATTTTGGCAAATATTTTTGAAATAGTTAAATAATTTTCCCCTATTAAAGACCATTTCTGGCCTTAAGAAAAAGCTTTTAAATAAAATAGGAAAATAACTTTTAAAATTATACCTTTGTGGTTTCTGGGAGTCCTATGACTACTAGGTCTCAAATAAACCTTTTGAAATAATTTTCACACCCTTAATCAAGTACTTGCAGTGCAAATCTCAATTCAGGGGTTTTTGGAAAACTAAATTTATAAAATACTTTTTGGCCAAATTAATTTTGTAAGAAAATACTATACTGCTATATATCACTTGGCATGATCATTGGGCAGAAGTTTGGGATAAGGAGATGAAATCTACAAGAGATCATAGTTGACTTTAATGAGCACATGAAAAAGCAAATGAAGAAAACTCAATTCCAAATAAAAGCCAAATGATGCTAAAAAAAATTGCTGGTCCAAATTTTCATGCTTCAAAGTTACAAACAACATGTTACAAAATGCAGGGTGTGACAGCCAATGAGGGAAAGAGTGGGGCAGCCCATATGGCTGGCCGCACCCCCCTAGGGTAACTAGTTGGACTAGGGAAAAGGGGGGAGGCTCCACCGCTCCTTTCCTTCTCTTCTCCCCCTTTTTTCCTACTCCTAGTAGGAATAGGAAAGGGGTTCCTATTCCTACTAGGAGTAGGAATCCTACTCCCTTGGCGCGCCCCTTGGCTTGGACGCACCTCCCCCCTTGCTCCTTTATATACGAGGGCAGGGGGCACCCAAAGACACACAAGAAACATTGTTCTAGCCGTGTGCGGTGCCCCCCTCCACAGAAACACACCTCGGTCATAGCATTGCAGTGCTTAGGCGAAGCCCTGCGCTGGTAGCTTCATCATCTCTGTCACCACGCTATCGTGCTGATGAAACTCTCCCGTGAAGATCAACTAGATCAAGAGCTCGTGGGACGTCATCAAGCTGAATGTGTGCTGAACCCGGAGGTGCCGTACGTTCGGTGCTTGATCGGTTGAATCGCGAAGACGTTCGACTACATCAACCCTGTCACTAGACGCTTCCGCTTTCGGTCTACGAGGGTACGTAGACACACTCTCCCCTCTCGTTGTTGTGCATCTAGTAGATAGATCTTGCATGATCGTTGGAATTTTTTTTAAATACTACGTTTCCCATCAGTGGCATCATGAGCCAGGTCTATGCGTAGATGATATGCACGAGTAGAACACAGGTGAGTTGTGGATGATACTAATCATACTGCTTACCAGCATGTCATACTTTAATTCTGCGATATTGTTGGCTGAAGCGGCCCGGACCGACATTACGTGTACGCTTACGCGAGACTGGTTCTACCGACGTGCTTCGCACATAGGTGGCTGGCACGTGTCAGTTTCTCCAACTTTAGTTGAATCGAGTGTGGCTACGCCCGGTCCTTGTGAAGGTTAAAACAACACATACTTGACAAAAAATCGTTGTGGTTTTGTATGCGTAGGTAAGAACGGTTCTTGCTAAGCCCGTAGTAGCCACGTAAAACATGCAACAACAAAGTAGAGGACGTCTAACTTGTTTTTGCAGGGCATGTTGTGATGTGATATGGTCTAGACATGATGAGTTATACATTATTGTATGAGATTATCATGTTTTGTAAAGTTATCGGCAACTGGCAGGAGCCATATGGTTGTCGCTTCATTGTGTGAAATACAATCGCCATGTAATTGCTTTACTTTATCACTAAGCGGTAGCGATAGTCATGGAAGCAATAGTTGGCGAGATGACAACGATGCTACGATGGAGATCAAGGTGTCACGCCGGTGATGATGGTGATCATGACGGTGCCTTGGAGATGGAGATCAAAATCACAAGATGATGATGGTCATATCATGTCACATATTTTGATTGCATATGATGTTTATCTTATTATGCTTCTTATCTTGCTTAGTACGACGGTAGCATTATAAGATGATCCCTTACAAAATTACAAGGTACAAGTGTTCTCCCTGAGTATGCACCGTTGCGAAAGTTCGTTGTGCCGAGACACCACGTGATGATCAAGTGTGACAAGCTCTACGTTCACATACAACATGTGCAAGCCAGTTTTGCACACGCAGAATACTCGGGTTAAACTTGACGAGCCTAGCATGTACAGACATGGCCTCGAAATACTGGAGACCGAAAGGTCGAGCGTGAATCATATAGTAGATATGATCAACATAAGATGTTCACCATTGAAAACTACTCCATCTCACGTGATGATCGGACATGGTTTAGTTGATTTGGATCACGTGATCATTTAGATGACTAGAGGGATGTCTATTTAAGTGGGAGTTCTTTAGTAATATGATTAATTGAACTTTAATGTATCATGAACTTAGTCCTGATAGTTTTTGCATATCTATGTTGTTGTAGATCAATGGCCCGTGCTACCGTTCCCTTGAATTTTAATGCGTTCCTAGAAAAAGCTAAGTTGAAAGATGATGGTAGCAATTACACGGACTGGGTCTGTAACTTGAGGATTATCCTCATTGCCGCATAGAAGAATTATGTCCTTGAAGCACCGCTGGGTGACAAGCCTGCTGCAGGAGCAACCCCGAATGTTATGAACGTCTGGCAAGCTCGTTCTGATGACTACACGATAGTTCAGTGTGACATGCTTTACGGCTTAGAACCAGGACTTCAACGACGTTTTGAAGGTCATGGAGCATATGAGATGTTCCAGGAGTTGAAGTTAATATTTCAAGCAAATGCCCGAATTGAGAAATATGAGATTTCCAATAAGTTCTACAGCGGCAAGATGGAGGAGAATAGTTCTATCAGTGAACACTTGCTCTGAATGTCTGTGTACTACAATCATATGACTCAACTTGGATGCAAAGTTGACGAAGATAGTGTTATTGATAGAGTTCTTCAATCACCGCCACCAAGCTATAAAGTCTTCGTGATGAACTATAACATGCAAGGGATGCAGAAGAAAATTCTCGAGCTCTTCGCTATGCTCAAAGCTGCGGAGGTAGAAATCAAAAAGGAGCATCAAGTGTTGATGGTTAACAAGACCACTTGTTTCAAGAGAAAGGGCAACGGAAAGAAGGGGAACTTCAAGAAGAATAGCAAGACAGTTGCTACTCCCATGAAGAAACCCAAGTCTGGAGCCAAGCCTGAAACAGAATGCTTCTACTGCAAAGGGACTGGACACTAGAAGCGGAACTGCCCCAAGTATTTGGCGGATAAGAAGGATGGCAAGATGAACAAAGGTATATGTGATATACATGTTATTGATGTGTACCTTACTAATGGTCGTAGTAGCACCTGGGTATTTGATACTGGTTCGGTTGCTAATATTTGTAACTCGAAGTAGGGGCTACGGATTAAACGAGGATTGGCTAAAGACGAGGTGACGATGCGCGTGAGAAATGGTTCCAAAGTCGATGTGATCGTCGTCGGCACGCTACCTCTAAATCTACCTTCGGGGTTAGTTTTAGACCTGAATAATTGTTATTTGGTGCCAGCGTTAAGCATGAACATTATATCTGGATCTTGTTTATTGCGAGACGGTTATTCATTTAAATCTGAGAATAATGGTTGTTCCATTTATATGAGTAATATCTTTTAATATCATGCACCCTTAAAGAGTGGTCTATTCTTGTTGGATCTCGATCGTAGTGATAAACATATTCATAATATTGAAGCCAAAAGATGCAAGGTTAATAATGATAGTGCAACTTATTAGTGGCACTACCGTTTAGGTCATATTGGTGTAAAGCGCATGAAGAAACTCCATAGTGATCGACTTTTGGAATCACTTGATTATGAATCACTTGGTGCTTGCGAACCATGCCTCATGGGCAAGATGACTAAAACTCCGTTCTCTGGAACAATGGAGCGAGCAACAGATTTGTTGGAAATCATACATACTGATGTATGTGGACCAATGAGTGTTGAAGCTCGCGGCGGGTATCGTTATTTTCTGACCTTCACTGATGATTTGAGCATATATGGGTATATCTACTTGATGAAGCACAAGTCTGAAACATTTGAAAAGTTCAAAGAATTTCAGAGTGAAGTAGAGAATCACCGTAACAAGAAAATAAATTTTCTATGATCTTATCATGGAGGTGAATATTTGAGTTACGGGTTTGGTCTTCATTTGAAACAATGTGGAATAGTTTCACAACTCATGCCACCCCGAACACCACAGCGTAATGGTGTGTCTGAACATCGTAACCGTACTTTATTAGATATGGTGCGGTCAATGATGTCTCTTACCGATTTACCACTATCGTTTTGGGTATATTCTTTAGATACAGCTGCATTCATGTTAAATAGGGCACCATCTAAATCCGTTGAGACGACGCCTTATGAACGGTGGTTTGGCAAGAAACCAAAGTTGTCGTTTCTTAAAGTTTGGGGCTGCAATGCTTATGTGAAAAAGCCTCAACCTGATAAGCTCGAACCCAAGTTGGAGAAATGTGTCTTCATAGGATACCCAAAGGAGACTATTGGGTACACCTTCTATCACAAATCTGAAGGCAAGATATTCGTTGCTAAGAATGGATCCTTTCTAGAGAAGGAGTTTCTCACGAAAGAAGTGAATGGGAGGAAAGTGGAACTTGATGAGGTAATTGTACCTTCTCCCGAATTGTAAAGTAGTACATCACAGAAACTAGTTCCAGTGATTCCTACGCCAATTAGTGAGGAAGCTAATGATGATGATCATGAAACTTCGGATCATGTTACTGCTGAACTTTGTAGATCAACCAGAGTATGTTCCGCGCCAGAGTGGTACGGCAAACAGGTTCTGGAAGTCATGTTACTAGACCATGATGAACCTACGAACTATGAGGAAGCGATGATGAGCCCAGATTCTGCAAAATGGCTTGAGGCCATGAAATCTGAGATGGGATTCATGTACGAGAACAAAGTGTGGACTTTGGTTGACTTGCCCGATGATCGGCAAGCCATCGAAAATAAATGGATCTTCAAGAGGAAGACCGACGATGACGGTAATGTTACTGTTTACAAAGCTCGACTTGTTGCGAAAGGTTTTCGACAAGTTCAAGGAGTTGTCTACGATGAGACTTTCTCACCCGTAGCGATGCTTAAGTTTGTCCGAATCATGTTAGTAATTGCCGCATTTTATGATTATGAAATCTGGCAAATTGATGTCAAAACTGCATTCCTGAATGGATATCTCAAAGAGGAGTTGAATATGATGCAACCAGAAGCTTTTGTCGATCCTAAAGGTGCTAACAAAGTGTGCAAGCTCCAACGATCCATCTATGGACTGGTGCAAGCATCTCAGAGTTGGAATATACGCTTTGATGAGGTGATCAAAGCATATGGTTTTATACAGAATTTTGGAGAAGCCTGTATTTACAAGAAAGTGAGTGGGAGCTCTGTAGCATTTCTGATATTATATGTGGATGACATATTATTGATTGGAAATGATATAGAATTTCTCGATAGCATAAAAGGATACTTGAATAATAATTTTTCAATGAAAGACCTCGTTGAAGCTGCTTACATATTGGGCATCAAGATCTATAGAGATAGATCAAGATGCTTAATTGGACTTTCACAAAACACATACCTTGATAAAGTTTTGAAGAAGTTAAAAATGGATCAGTCAAAGAAAGGGTTCTTGCCTGTGTTACAAGGTGTGAAGTTGAGTCGGACTCAATGCCCGACCACTACAGAAGATAAAGATAAAGTGAAAGTCATTCCCTATGCATCAGCCATAGGTTCTATCATGTACGCAATGCTGTGTACCAGACCTGATGTGTGCCTTGCTATATGTTTAGCAGGGAGGTACCAAAGTAATCCTGGAGTGGATCACTGGACAACGGTCAAGAACATCCTGAAGTACCTTAAAAGGACAAAGGATATGTTTCTCGTTTATGGTGGTGACAAAGAGCTCGTCGTAAACGGTTACGTCGATTCAAGCTTTGACACTGATCCGGATGACTCTAAGTCACAAACCGGATATGTATTTTTATTGAACGGTGGAGATGTCAGTTGGTGCAGTTCCAAGCAGAGCGTCGTGGCGGGATCTACGTGTGAAGCGGAATACATAGCTGCTTCGGAAGCAACAAATGAAGGAGTCTGGATGAAGGAGTTCATATCCGATCTAGGTGTAATACCTAGTGCATCGGTCCAATGAAAATCTTTTGTGACAACACTAGAGCAATAGACTTGGCGAAGGAATCCAGGTTTCACAAGAGAACAAAGCACATCAAAAGACACTTCAAGTCCATCCACGATCAACTCAAGGAGGGATACATAAAAATTTGCAAGATACATACGGATCTGAATGTCGCAGAACTGTTGACTAAGCCTCTTCCACGGGCAAAACATGATCAGCACCAAGACTCCATGGGTGTTAGAATCATTACTTTGTAATCTAGATTATTGACTCTAGTTCAAGTGGGAGGCTGAAGGAAATATGCCATAGAGGCAATAATAAATATGTTATTTGTGTTTCCTTATATCATGATAAATGTCTTTTATTCATGCTAGAATTATATTAACCGGAAACTTAGTACATGTGTGAATACATAGACAAAACAGTATGTCCCTAGTATGCATCTACTAGACTATCTCATTGATAAAAGATGGTTATGTTTCCTAGCCATAGACATGAGTTGTCATTTGATCAACGAGATCACATCATTACGACGTTGATGTGATGGACAAGACCCATCCATAGCTTAGCACTATAATCGTTTAGTTTTTACTACTATTGCTTTCTTCATGACTTATACGTGTTCCTATGACTATGAGATTATGCAACTCCCGAATACCGGAGGAACACCTTGTGTGCTATCAAACGTCACAACGTAACTGGGTGATTATAAAGATGCTCTACAGGTGTCTCCGAAAGATTTCAAGGTGTTGGCATAGATCAAGAATAGGATTTGTCACTCCGAGTGTCAGAGAGGTATCTCTGGGCCCTCTCGGTAATGCACATCATAATAAGCCTTGCAAGCAAATGACTAATGAGTTAGTCACGAGATGATGTATTACGGAATGAGTAAAGAGACTTGCCGGCAACGAGATTGAACTAGGTATTTGTAATGCCCAGGATAAGATTATATCTCCTACGTGTCGAGGCAGGACTTAGAGACATAAGCTCATTTTGGAATGATCGCAAGCATGGTATCTTTGCACAACTCATGTAAAAGATCAGGGAAGAAAGAGTAAAATAGTTGGCTTACACTAGCCACGTCACACAATGAATACAATAGCATACATTCATCCAAATAACACAGGGTCCGACTACGGACGAAATCCAAACGAGAAAAGATACCACAAACACAAGTCTTGATCGCTCCTAGTAGGAACCACTACTGATCGTCGGGATACGTAACATAGAAACGACCACACCCTTCATCGAACTCCCAGTGAAGTTTTGATCCATCTCCTGCATTGTTCTCAGCTGTACCTGCATCTGGTGTGTGTAGTAATTTGTGAGCCACAAGGACTCAGCAATCCCATTCCCGGGTATCAAAACTAACAAAGCCTTTAGGTGTGGAGAGGTAATAAAGTGTTTGCAGCAGGCACTAAGCAACTAGCTTACGAGTTCAGAGCGAGATGAGAATATGTGCCAACGGTCGCCCAAGATGACCAAGAAGTGATCCTAGCTACTCACGTTCATGCATAACCCCATCGTGTTCACTTTCTGAAACCCCTTCGAAAAGAGACCATCACGGTACTCACACAGGTAGTGTATTCTTAAGGATATGGTGTCAAGTTATCTGCAACCGGATATTAACAAATTCCCATCTGCCACATAACCGCGGGCACGGCTTTCGAAAGTTCATAACCCTGCAGGGGTGTCCCAACTTAGCCCATCACAAGCTCACGATCTGCGGAGTCGCAACTCCAAATTGGGAAGACCCGAGTATTCTCGGAATGTCGTGCTCAAGATATTTCGACAAAGGTAAAACTAATCCAGCAAGACCTCCCGGCGTGCCGACAACCTGATAGTAGACGTGAGTATCTTGTGTCAGGCCACGATCAGATGGGACAGCCTACAAGTATATACCAATCCTCGAGTTTCCTCGTGGTGGCCCCGCAGTCTGCCCAGTTGGACCAACACTCATGAGAAGCACTGGCCTGGGTTGTTGATTAAGAACTCGGGTTTATTACTCCCTATGCAAGTTTTAGTTGTTAGGAAAATGTAGTACCAATGTTGGGTCTTGCCGGAAAAGCTTTAAGCAGTGCGAATTATCAAGGCGGGCCCATAAACCCCAACCGTGTTAGGAACGCAAAATCAAGGAACATAACACCGGTTTATCGGGTCCTAAGGTGGAGTGGAACAAAACACCAAGCGGAAGGCCAAGCCTTCCACCCATTACCAATATATATGTGCATTAATTTGATTAAGATATATATTGTTTTATCCCAATAACAAGTCCGAACGTGGAGCAATCTTTGAAAATTCACCTGCAACCAACAACGCTATAAGAGGGGCTGAGCAAAAGCGTATGTCGGCGTCCTGGGAACCAGGGTACCCAGACTTGCCTATCTGTGGGCCGCGACGCGCTCCTACCGCGGCCTGGTATGGCCCAGCTGATCAACCAGTTGCCCAAGACCCTCGCGGGGGAGCTAAGCCTAGCGAGGAGAACGACGTCAAGACCTCCTCAGGAGCGGCCTCAGCAAGGTGCTCCGGAGGGGCGGAGAATCCAAGGCCAAGCCTGCCTCAGGAGGAGGTAGTGATGTCAGCAGTGACGCACCGCGCCAGCGGGTGCCACCGCTCGCCAGCGGCGCAGTTGCCATTTCGGTGCAAGGGGGACAGCGCAGCCGCAGGTTCCCGAGGAGCGCGGCAAAGGTTTCCCCATTGGTGGAACAAGATCGAAGACCACAAGGACAAGAAGGATGCTGTCACCGTCGAGCCCACCACTGCGTCACCGCCTGGTCCTTTTGTAGGCGAAGACTGCTTTTGTCAGGGTAGAAACATCCTTGTGTTCCCGCTCAAAAATGGCCCTTGTGGGATCCCTTCCCGCCTAAACATTTCGGGAGAAGAGGACCGTGGCCGCCTATATAAGTAGCTAGGATCCCCACTAAAAAGGGGAGATAGATCCATACACTCTGCCACCACGCAAGGAGAAAGAACACTTGCCTCCTCACCCTCCTGAGCTCACCTCCTGAGCATAGGAACCACTGTACTAGCTCATATTCCAGCCCTCCCGAGGCTAATCAACCAAAGCAGGAAGTAGGGTCTTACACCACGCGGTGGCCCGAACCTGGGTAAACTCTTGTGTGCTCTATCTGTTGTTTGCTTGAATCTCCTCACCGACGAGGGCGAGGCGCTAGGTAAACGCGAGTGGGAGAGATCTTCGTTCACGCCCCTGTGTTCGAACTTCTTGGGTTTTGCGGAGCCCCTAAATCCGACATTTGGCGCACCAGGTAGGGGGCGTGTCAAGATCCCGCCTCTCCGGCGACCTCGTCCCGCTCTCGTCCATCGATCCCACGTCGCCCAGCTTCAACAAACCGCAACCACGATGGCAGAGGCACATCAGACGCGTGCGGAAGCCCGTGGCGCCTGCGTAGCTCGGGAATCGCCCTTCGGCCGCAGGACTCACCGTCACCCGGCCTTGATTGGGGCAGACGGCACGATGAGCATCACCGTGTCGTTGTACAAAAAGAGGGGTGCACTTTTCGACCCCTATGACTGTGCACGGGCAGTCTGAGCCACGTGCACCACCACACCAAGCATGGCAAGGGAGGTGAGCCGGGGTAAGACCAAAGCTTGATGGAGACTGGAGCAACACCAAGAACAACCCACAAATAGCAAAGGGACAAAGTGGCTTCCCCCGGCAAGGTCCTTGCCGGGAGCCGGCTCTGGCAGCCCCGGCAAGACCCTTGTCGCGGCAGCTCGCCCCGCACCTATGGAGCGGATCACCCTTGAGTCCTCCGCCCCCATGGAGCGAGGATTCGGGAGATATCCCCGTGGTGGCATGCAGATCTTTGTGAAGACATCCAAGATCAGATACAAGTTAAGAAGACGGTGACCCTTGGCGGGATCCCAGCCAAGGAGAACTACAAGGCCCCCGGCAAGCACCTTGCCGGGGATGACAGCAGGCGCCACGACAGGACCCATGCCGGAGCCCCGACAAGGCCCTTGCCGAGAACACCCGCAGGGCCACCATCAGGCCCGCACCAACCAGGTTTCCACTGACCCACGCAGCTACCGACCCGACCAACTGGACAGACTCCTGCATGGCAACCCACAGATCTTCGTGGAGACCCGCCCTTGCGCCACCTCAGCAGCCTGTCTGCCTACATGGCACCTCAGGCACTGCTGGCCAGGGCGCGTGTCCACACGAGGAGGAGCGGCGATGGACAAGACGGACGTCTCCCCCCGTCCCCGATAAAGCAAGGACACCTAAGCTAAGCGCATTAAATGCACCTTGTCCTGTAATGCGAGGGATAACCTCGCATCACTCTACCCTTTCCACCTCGTGTGTGCCACTGTGGCGACCCATTTTTCCTATAAAAGGAGGCCCGAGGCGACCAGGAGGAGGATTGGGATTTTTAGAACTCCTCACGACTCTGTTGGAGCTCCTCACTAGCTGAATAACACAAACATATAATCCACCAAAGCAGGAGTAGGGTTTTACGGATCTTTGCGGCCCGAACCTGGATAAAGGAACCGTGTCCTGACTATTAGATCCGCTCTTCTCTCAACCCCGCGCCCCGCAACCGTAGTAGGGATTCTTGTGATCCCATAGGTGTCGATCCAAATACTCCGACACCTTTGGCGCGCTAGGTAGGGGCGCGGTTGTGAGAATCGGCTTTGGCAGTCAGTTCAACGCCTCTTCATCGTCATGGCGCCCAAGAAGAAGACGATGGTGGCGGTTGGCCAGTCGGAAGCCGGACAGCCCGTCCCGACGCGGGCGAGCAGTGGACCGGTCGCGAAAAGAACCCGGGGCGCTGCTCACGAACACCAACGCCGCCCCAGCAGCCGGAGTTTGGGAGGTGGCGATGCTTGTGTGCCTGGTAACGGGCCACACACAGCCAGTTCCAGAGATGGAACCCGGCCCTCCGCGGGTGGCGCGTGGCCTTCCAAGGTCGCTGCCGCATCACCCGAAGGCGACGCAAGGATCTCCAGAACTCCCACGCCGGCACCAACAACGCGCTCTTCTCAAGCAGCGCGCGACAAACGGCGTCGTCACCCTAAAGGTCCCGGGCGTCGCCATGGGAAGAGCCCCGAGCGCCACTCCCGGGACGTAGAAGACCTGCCCGCCCACCGAAGCACTGGTGGAGACGATAGGCGACTGCGGGATCGTGATGGAGCTCCCCCTGACACGGTCAGGGGTCGAAGTGCGTCACGGTCCATGCAGGTTTCGCTACCATTGATGCCAGCCGAAGCTTTGGCGCGCGCGCAGTTGCTCCTCGACTTTCCTCCCGTTACGGGGAAACTCAACGAATGGAGAGCCACCATCCGAAGCCTTGTCGCAGTCGCCAACAAGGATGATCTAAATCTGGCGGAGCTCCCAGGTCGACGCTCCGATGGAGTCCCACGCGCCGGCGGCGGGAGAGCCGGCAGCGCCGTGGCTATGGTGCATTCGCCTCCTCCTCGCCCGGTGCCGCGTGCCTCGACTCGTCGAGACGTCGCGAGCGACGCCATCTCCATAGCGTCGTCCGACCCACGGACCCGCGGCGACCAGCGTCAAGTTCTTTAGGAGCGAGCTCATGAAGACGCTCGAACCACCATCGAGCGCCGGCACGGAACGCGCCACCAGTCAGACAGGCGAGCAGGGCCTGCTGCAGACCGCCCGGCACCGGAGAGCCTTGGGGGTCTACCTTATGAGGTAGGTTGTCCAGCTATCACCCGTGAGCTGCGGCACTTCCAGTGGCCCTCTCACCGCACATTCAAACCTGACGTTGGCGAGAAGTACAACGGCAAGACCCACCCGTCGGAGTTCCTCAGCATCTACACCATCGCGATGCAAGCTGTCGGGGGCCGCGACAATAAGGTGCTTGCGAATTACTTTCCGTTGGCTCTTAAACCTAACACCATGTCGTGGTTGATGCACTTGCCAATAGACTCTATTTCCTCCTGGTCCGACTTGTGCCATGAGTTTGTTGGCGCCTTTACCGGAGTCCACCAAGCCCATGGCCAAGCGACTGACCTGCATGTCATACCCTAGAAGGAAGGCGAGAGTCTGCGCAAGTACATACAGAGATTCAGCCGGGTACAGTACAATATCCCCGATGTTCACCCTGCCGCCATCATCAGCGTGTTCCACCAGAACGTGTGCAACCGCAAGATGCGCGAAGAACTGGCGATGACCAAGGTGAAGGATGTGGAGGAACTCTACATTCTTGCCGACGGATGTGCCTGGGCTGAAGAGGGAAGGAAGTACCCCGGCGAAGGCGCCGGTGCGGAAACCGACTCTTCAGACGAGGATACTGCCGCCCCAGCGAAGAAGGGCTGGCACCGTAACAGGAAGCGCAAGGGGAAGGCCGTGCTTACCGTCGAGGGATCTGATGACACCGGCTCCGCCAAGAAAACCAAGGCGGGTGACCCTGGAAAGGAAATTGCCGGGTGTGTCGCTTGCCGGGCCTTGGCGGCTGCCGAGAAGCCAGGAAACTCCGGCAAGCGATACTGCAAGATCCATCACACCAAAGGCCATGATCTTTAGGACTGCCACCAGGTTGAGCTCCTTTCTGAGAAGCAAAGGGCTGAATATGAGAGGCGGGACAAGGAGAAGGGCCAAGACGGCGCTGAGGGGTCCATCATGAAGCGTGATGGCCAAGCAGGCCGTCGCGGAAAGGAGAAACGGCACGAAAGGCCCGCCCGGGGCCGCGACAGAAGACCTGAAGACGACGATCACGAAGAGGACGACGAGTCCGGCGGCCAAGAGTTTCAGAAGGCTACAGACGCCATGTGTGTCGATGGTGGCACCTCGCTGCAAGCTTCTCACCGCCAGCTTAAATAGTGGGCGCGTGAGATTATTGCAGCAGAGCCATCGTCCGGTGCCCAAAAGCCGCTGAAATGGTCCAACACACCTGTCATCTTTGACGCCGAGGATCACCCTGATCGCACTATTGCGGTCGGGTGTTTGCCATTGTTGGTTTCACCGACAATACGCAACCTCAAGGTGACGAAGATGCTAGTCGATGGCGGGGCCGGTCTGAACCTACTTTCGCCCACCGTGATCGAGAAGCTACAAGTTCCTGATGGAGACCTCGAAGAGACGGGCACGTTTAGGGGGTCAGCCCAGGGAGAAGTCAACCGAAGGGGAAAGTCACGCTGCCCGTGACTTTTGGAAGTGATCTGAACTACAGGACAGAGAGGATCGTGTTCGATGTTGCCAAGATTCCCCTGCCTTATAATGGGATCCTTGGCCGCCCAGCACTGGCCAAGTTCATGGCGGCATCACACTATGCCTACAACACCCTGAAGATGCCAGGGCCCGTGACGATCATCACCATTCCCTCCGATAAGAAAGATGCGCTGATTTGCGCTGACCAATTGTACCAGCAAGCAGTTGCAGCAGCTGCCGCTATGAGGGCACTCGCTCCTGCCACTGGAGCCCCGGGAGGGAAGAAGAAGAAGACCGGCGGGACCTCGGGCACCCACTTCGGCAAGCGCACCTCTTCGGAGTGCTGTGCTCCCGTCGAGGACGTGCTAGAGAGCTCCACCAGAAAGAAGAAGACCGGTGAGACCTCAGACACCCACTCCGGCAAGCGCACCTCTTCGGAGTGTCGCGCTCCCGTCGAGGACATGCCAGAGGGCTCCACCGATAGAAACAAGAGATCCAGGGCCACACCGCCGGGAACCAAGAAGGTTTCTGTCAAGGAGGACGGCACGAGAGGGGCTTTTACCATAAGCTCCGCCCTTGACCACAAATAGGAAGACGCGCTCGTCACCGTCCTGTGGGCGAATGTCGACGTGTTTGCCTGGCAAGCATCCGACATCCCCAGCGTTCCCAGGGAGGTGATCGAGCACCACCTTGCTGTCTGTCCTCATGCGCGGCCCGTCAAGCAGAAGGTCAGGAAGCAAGCTTTGGAACGGCAAGAGTTCATCATCGAGGAGATCCGAAAACTGGAAGTTGCGGGTTTGGTAAGAGGAGTGCTCCACCCAACGTGGTTGGCCAATCCGGTGGTAGTGCGCAAGGCAAATGGGAAGTGGAGGCTGTGTATTGATTACACAGATATCAATAAAGCTTGTCCCAAGGACCCCTTCCCGTTGCCGCGCATAGACCAGATTGTTGACTCCACGGCAGGGTGTGACCTGCTGTCGTTCCTCGATGCCTACTCCGACTACCACTAGATCTTCATGGCAAGAGAAGACGAAGAGAAGACAGCATTCATCACCCCATGTGGTACGTACTGTTTCGTACGAATGCCTTTCGGGTTGAAGAGTGCTGGCTCGACGTTTGCAAGGGCAGTCCATATTGGTTTTGAACCCCCAGCTCCATAGAAATATGGAGGCTTATATGGATGATATAGTGGTCAAAACCAAGAACAAGGCAACCCTTGTACCGGATTTACAAGAAACATTTGTAAACCTACGCAAGATCAATTTCAAGCTAAACCCTGAGAAGTGCATCTTCGGCGTCATGTCTGGCAAGCTTCTCGGGTTCTTTGTGTCGCAGCGTGGGATAGAAGCCAATCCGGACAAGATCAAAGCTATAGAGCAGATTGAAGGGCCCAAACGGGTCAAGGATGTGCATCGGCTTGCTGGCTGCGTTGCCGCCATGAGCAGATTCATTTCCAAGTTTGCCGAGCGCGCCCTCCCCTTTTTCAAGATTTTGAAAAAGGCAGGCCCAATGGAGTGGACGCCAGAAGCCGAAGCAGCATTACAAGATCTGAAGAGGTATCTTTCCTCCACGCCAATACTAGTTGTGCCTAGACCACAAGAACCATTGCTGCTATACTTAGCGGCAACAAACCAGGTGGTCAGCGCCGCACTAGTGGCGCAGAGAGAAATCGATGATGAGGTGATAGCAGCAACAGAGCCCGGTGCCACTGGTGCAGAGGCGACACAGCCGGTTGGAGTGCGGCCGAAGAAGAAAATGATGCAGCACCCGGTCTACTTTGTTAGCTCCCTCTTGCAGGGGGCTAGATCAAGGTACTCCGGTGTGCAGAAATTGCTCTTCGGCCTTCTTATGGCCTCGAGGAAGCTGCGTCACTACTTCCAGGCGCACGAGATCACTGTCGTCACTCGCATCCCTCTGCAACGGATATTGCACAATCCAGACGCGACGGGAAGGATTATAGAGTGGGCACTGGAGCTGTCCAGCTTTGGCCTCAAGTTTGAAAGTACCTCGACAATTCAGAGCCGAGTCCTGGCGGAGTTCCTCGCAGAATGGACCGCAACGCCTGATGAAGAAGTCCAGGAAACCGCTCTCCCCGTCAAAGAGGCAAGTTGCAACTGGATCATGTACTTTGATGGGGCTTTCTCGTTACAGGGCACCGGGGCTGGCGTACTGCTGGTCGCGCCCACTAGAGAGCACCTCAAGTACGTGGTCCAGATGCACTTCCCTAGGGAGGTATCAACAAACAACACTGCTGAGTATGAGGGGCTGCTTGCTGGTCTTAGGATCGCGGCAGACCTCGGAATCAAGAAGCTCATTGTCAGGGGCGACTCGCAGCTTGTCGTCAAACAACTCAACAAGGATTACCAGAGCCCATTGATGAAGGCCTACGTCGATGAAGTGAGAAAGTTGGAAGAGCGCTTTGACAGTATACAGGCGGAGCACGTTCCCCGAGCGGAGAACGACATCGTCGATTACCTGTCAAAGCGCGCTGCCCTCAAGCTACCTGTGGAACCAGGTACCTTTGTGCTTCAGCTTTCTCAGCCATCCGTTGATCCATCAACAGAGCAGAACAAGAGGAGGAAATCAGGGCCCGGCAAGTACTTTCCCGCCGAGCTCCCCGGAGCCGCCGGCAAAGATGTTGCCGGAGACACTGAGCCCGCCACCGGAGGGCTAACTCCAGCGGAGCATCAAGCTTTTGCCGTCGAGATGGCCGCTCCCTTGGCGGAGGAAATGCCTTTGGTCCTCGCCGTCGAGCCCCAGGCTCCAGCGTGGGCGCAACATACTGTCTGATTCCTTCAGACTGGGAACTTCCTGAGGAGCAGGAAGAAGCGAAGAAAGTAGCCCGTCAGTCTGCCATGTACCAGTTCGTCGATGACGTCCTGTACAGAAAGAGACCGGACGGTGTGAAATTGAAGTGCATCCCTCGAGAGGAAGGACTGGAGCTGTTGGCAGAGATACATGGAGGCATATGTGGATCCCACATAGGGTCGAGAGCCCTTGCCGGCAAGGCATTCCGGCAAGGCTTCTTCTGGCCCACTGCCCTCCAGGATGCGACGGCACTGGTCACCAGGTGTGAAGCATGCTAGTTCCATTCAAAGAAACTTCATCAACCAGCTCAAGCCCTTCAAACCTTTCCTCTCTCCTGGCCCTTCTCGGTTTGGGGGCTCGACATACTGGGCCCTTCCCCCCGCGCCGTCGGGGGCTTTGAGTACTTGTACGTTGCAATCGACAAGTTCACAAAGTGGCCAGAGGTGGAGGCAGTAAGGAAGGTCACAGCTCAGTCAGCCGTCAAGTTCTTCAAGGGACTAGTGTGCCGTTTTGGTGTTCCCAACAGGATCATCACCGACAACGGCACACAGTTTACAAGCCGCACCTTCATGCAATATACCCAAGACCTCGGTAGCAAGGTCTGTTTCGCTTCCGTTGCTCACCCCAGAAGCAATGGTCAAGCTGAGAGGGCAAATGCTGAAGTGCTGCGAGGACTAAGGACAAAGACCTTTGACAGGCTGCACAAGAGCGGGAGGCACTGGATTGATGAACTGCGAGCGGTTCTTTGGTCGATCAGAATGACGCCAAATCGAGCCACCGGCCACACGCCCTTTGCCCTGATATACGGGGCAGAAGCAGTTCTCCCCACAGAACTCATATACGGGTCACCTCGAGTGCTCGCTTATGATGAGCTTGAGCAAGAGCAACTGCGACAAGACGACGCAATGCTCCTTGAGGAAGATCGTCTTCGGGCGGCTGTGAGAGCAGCATGCTACCAGCAAGCCTTGTGCCGCTACCATAGCCGCAAGGTCCGTGCCCGAAGCTTTGAGGAAGGCGACCTTGTTCTCTGGCGCGTTCAATCGGCCAGGAATACGAACAAGTTGACGCCAAAGTGGGAAGGCCCTTATCGGGTAATACGAGTCACCAGGCATGGCGCTGTCCGCCTGGAGACCGAGGATGTCGTTCCGGTGAGTAATTCCTGGAACATCGAGCATCTTCGCAAGTTTTACCCATAAGGCGCGGCTTTCCGGGCCCCCCGGCAAGCCACCCTTTTGTACAAGCCTTGCCGACAAGGCATGTAACCCTTTGTACAAAGCCAAGCGCAGACCCTGAGCATAAATAAATGAAGCGCTGGCGCCCTAAGTTATAGCATGCATGCTGAGTCGAGTCTCGTCCTTGGTTAGGGTTGATAGTGCTTAGCGGCGGCTAACCCCTAGCTTAGAGGTCGAGTCTTTGTCTTTCCTCTGTATTTTTTGGTTCACAGGACGCGCAGACATCCTTGTCGAAGCCACTCGAGGGAAGGAAAGAAGAACAGACCAGCGCCTAGGCCCCGGCGAGCCAGTGTTGCCAGAGGCTGCAAGGGCAAGAATTCGCCCACGGCTGACCAGGTTGCCGGGGGCTGCAGCTTCAGATAAGTTCTTTATCCCTTATCATGCATTCCATTATGGACTGAGGTATGTGAAACCTCGTTCTTTTCCTTAAGCTACCGTGCCCCATAACTCTAGGTCCTAGGGCTCGTTCCTGGGACTAAGTTTGGTCGTAGTCACGGCAGCAGAAGGATGAAACGAGGAGCCTGAGCCCACTTCATCCCTGCCTCCGCCAAGGGCATGAGAAAAGTCGAGCGAAGTAGGGAAACGGCAGGGCCTCTTGCCGGGCGGAAAAATGTTTATCTTAAAGATATCAGGAATTTATTCCCTGTTGTGGGTTTTTACCTACGAACAAATGACCCGGCAATCATTCCTTTTTCATTAAAAACATTTCATTCAGGTACAGTCCATAGGGAATGAAAAACATGAATAAGGGGATTACAAGTTTTAAACTTAACAGATGCCCGAAGGCTTACAGACTAAAAAGAGATAAGATGCCCGTAATGCCTTTCTTGTCCCTCTCCTCAAGAGGCAGGTCAAGGAGGCGAGAAGGGCAAAAGGGGCGCCTAGGCGAGCTACGGGTGGCAGAAGACACCGAGAAGGCATCTCGGCGGCCTCCCAAGGGCTGGACGGTGATGACGGCGCCGGAGGCAGAGCTCGAAGACAAGGTGGCAGGACGTCAGTACGCGTCGAAGGCGTCGGTGCCCGCGTACTCCGACATGACGACCTTGCCGCCTGCCTTCTTCCTCTTCCTCTTCCGCAACCTCCCTATGCCAGCCGCCAAGGAGACGGCCCTGAGAAGTTCAAGGATCCGGCAGCGCGGATGATGGGATCGCCGGTGCCACCAGGAGCGGCGCCCAACACCTAGTCGGACCCGTCATCCTGCCGTCCACCGCCCTCGTCGTCACTGTCGCTGTCCTCCTCGTCACCCTCGTTCGAGGAGGAGTCTTCGTCATCGGAGGAGCTCTCCACGCAGCACCTCGCGCGAGTCCCGAGGTGCCCGAAGACCTTGACGGAGAGGTGGCCGTCCTCCATCAACTTGAAGTGGAGGGTGAGCCCATCCGTCAAGCTATGGATGCGAGCGAACCTCTTCCATCCTTGGCGAAGATACATCACATGAGGGGCAGGGAAGTCGACGCGGGCCCGCGTGCCACTGATCCCGCAACCCCTCATGTGCAGCCGCAGCGACTCCGGCGGATCCACCTCCATCTCCCGTGCAAATGGAGTCGGGAGACGAAGGCGACGGCGCGGCTCCCCCCGCATCCTAACGAAGAACTCACAAGGGTCATCTCCAATATGATCTTCCATTGGAGGAGGAGTTGCTGGCAGGGGCGAGGCCGGCGGGCCGCCCCGTCCTCCTCTTCCCCGAGCACCCCGGCCTCGCCCACGGCCCAGCCCCCTCCCTCTTCCCTTCGTAGCTGGTTCGGCCACTGCAGGTGCAGGAGAAGGGGGGACGCGTTGTCGAGCAACGACCCTCGCCGCCACCGTTGAGGAGTCGGGGTTTTCTCTCTTCATGGCAGACAGAAGAGAGGAGCAGAAGCTGAAGGAGAAAGAAGATGGAGGAGTGCGGGGCGCCGTCCCTTCCCTCCGCCCTTTATAAAGGGGCGGGGCTGGAGCTCGACCGCCCCGCTCGGCCAATCAAGACGCAGAAGGCGAGGGGGGCCTGGACCGACCAGCCGCCCCAACCAGCGACGGCTCGGTTTCCCGCCTCCATCGCTCGCCACCTCGAACGCAGGGAAGGAATGTGGCGAACGTGCAGGACCGAAGGGATGGGTGAGGCGACCTCTCCCCACCCCGTGATCGTGGGGAGTGGACGCCTAGACGACCGCGCTTCGGCCCCATCCAGTAATCGGGTCGTGCCTCCAAGCCTCCCCCCGTTTACGGGGAAGGCACGGGACGCCTCCTTTCGCATTTACTGCGACATGACGCATGCCTGCGGAAACCACCCAAGCATGCCGCCCACGTCACGCACGCCCCTCCACCCCGCGCCGCGCGCGCGGGTCAGGCGAGGCGCAGCGCGCGGAAATTTTTTACCACGGTGAAAACCGCCCCGCCTGCCCGCGCACCGTTATGGGCCTGGCCCAACAACGTGTCGCGCTTATGTGTGGCCCAGGCCCGGGGGCTCCTGTCGGTGTACAAAAAGAGGGGTACACTTTTTGTACCCCTATGACTGTGCACGGGCAGTCTGAGCCACGAGCACCACCACACCAAGCATGGCAAGGGAGGTGGGCCGGGGTAAGACCAAAGCTTGATGGAGACTGGAGCAACACCAAGAACAAGACCACAAAAAGCAAAGGGACAAAGCGGCTTCCCCCAGCAAGGTCCTTGCGGCAAGCTGGCTCTGGCAGCCCCGGCAAGACCCTTGCCGCGGCAGCTCGCCCCGCGCCTACGAAGCGGATCACCCTTGAGTCCTCCGCCCCCATGGAGCGAGGATTCGGGAGATATCCCCGTGGTGGCATGCAGATCTTTGTGAAGACATCCAAGATCAGATACAAGTTAAGAAGACGGTGACCCTTGGGGGGTTCCCAGCCAAGGAGAACTACAAGGCCCCCGGCAAGCACCTTGCCAGGGATGACAGCAGGCGCCACGACAGGACCCATGCCGGAGCCCCGGCAAGGCCCTTGCCGAGGACACCCGCGGGGCCACCATCAGGCCCGCACCAACCAGGTTTCCACCGACCCACGCAGCTGCCGACCCGACCAGCTGGACAGACTCCTGTGTGGCAACCCACAGATCTTCGTGGAGACCCGCCGTTGCGCCACCTCAGCAGCCTGTCTGCCTACATGGCACCTCAGGCACTGCTGGCCAGGGTGCGTGTCCACACGAGGAGGAGCGGCGACGGACAAGACGGACGTCTCCCCCCGTCCCCGATAAAGCAAGGACACCTAAGCTAAGCGCATTAAATGCGCCTTGTCCTGTAATGCGAGGGATAACCTCGCATCACTGTACCCTTTCCACCTCATGTGTGCCACTGTGGCGACCCCTTTTCCCTATAAAAGGAGGCCCGAGGCGACCAGGAGGAGGATTGGGCTTTTTAGAACTCCTCACGACTCTGTCGGAGTAGGGTTTTACGCATCTTTGCGGCCCGAACTTGGGTAAAGGAACCGTGTTCTGACTATTAGATCCGCTCTTCTCTCAACCCCGCGCCCCGCAACCGTAGTAGGGATTCTTGTGATCCCATAGGTGTCGATCCAAATACTCCGACACACCGACCCGCCGCCGGGGGACCGGCAGCACCCATCGCCCACTCGACGCCAAAGCCGCGCGGCGGCACGGGCCGCCAAGCACGCAGCAGCGAGCTCACGGGACCGGCGCGAAATGGCGAACATAAGGGTCGCGCTGCTAGTGGCAAGGGAACTGCTGAGGTGCCGGTTGCTCGATAGCGGCCACGACGCGCTACTCCTTAGGGTGGCCGAGCTCCTCGATGTTGCCAGCACCGGAGCCGAGCCATTGTGCTTACACACGACGACGTCGGGGACCGGGTGTCGCCCCGGCCGCACCCGGTCGCCCGTATGGTCAAGACCTGCGGCGACCTACGAGGGCGACATGGGGTATGATCCGCTGAACCCTGCATATGGCGCCGCCCCTCTGACACACGCGGTACCCGCCGTAGGCCTCGGACGGGCAGCATTCCTAGCCCAGAACTCGACAGGCCAGGGAAATACTCCGGCTACCGCGCCAAGACAGAAAGGGAAGGGCGGGCCTGGGTCAGGCCCTCGTCCCCCCGCGCGTGACCCGTCGCGCATGAGCCTGCCCTGGATTTCACCAGGGGCTCGCTGGCGGCGGGTATGATGCGCGCGGGGAGGGGCCTTCTCCCCCTCCGTTTAGCCTCAAGACGCCGTGCCTCCCGGCGTACCATCCCCCAGGCTACAGAGGGTGCGTCTGGAGGCGGTACGGCAGCCCGTCCTACACGCACTAGGAGGGCCCAAGACCTCGGCTCCGTCCCCCTGCTCACAAAATCCCATACCCGCTCGGCCCAACCCTAATCAGGAGGGGCTCAGGGGCCATTAGGAGAGTGGGTAGGGCGGGGTCCCCCTCGCACTTCAAGACGCCGCGTCTCCGGATGACGTTAGCCCCCAGGGGCAAAGCGCGCTCAGAGATCAGGTGAGCGGCGCACCTGGTGCTCGGCAGGGGGGCCTATGGCCAAGGTCCCATCCCCCCATCATGCGCAGTGTCCCACCTCATGAATGCCACCTTCAGGTGAGTTCATGGCGGGAGCAGACTAGAGCGGGGCGGGGCCCTCAAAGCAAAGGGGCGAGCACGTCAGAAGAACTCCGCTTGTGACACTCTCACTTAATAATGAGTGGGGATGTACACGCCCCGGAGTCCCCGGAGCATCGCCCTAGGACCTCGGGGGCTCCCTCCCACGCCCCAGTGGATGCACCATGCTCCGCGCTGGCTGTCGACACTGCCCTCCAATGGCTATGCCCACACCCGCCGATGGTAGCCCTATGCTCCGCGCTGGGGAGAAGACCGAAGAACCGCTCAGGGG
>LR738710.1:535806768-535844537 GCA_902687465.1 Secale cereale | reverse complement strand
TTCCTTTGCATTCGCCCTTGCCTCCTTTGTATCTGCTTTCTCAAGCCGATCCCGCAACCGCGCGACTCGTTTCTTGAATAAAGGGGGAGAATATTTTGTGTTTTGCGATTTCCACTTAGTTTTTCTTTGCCAGTCCATTTTTCGTCTTGCTCGGCCAAGCCGGGCTATGCCCGTGACCCCGCCCTGTCGCTCCTCGTGAGCAGGGGCCAGGGCGTGGGTGCACGTTCTGTCTGATCCGCGGCCGGAACGCCAACCACTCTTGCGCTCACAGCAGGTACTTGCGAGGCGCGCCCGGACGAGGTCGGCAGACGCTCCTCTTTGACACGCAACAAGGGCTTGAGGCCGCAGCCTCAGGGACAAACAAGGGAGTGCCTAAATACCTATCCTTATGGTGTTCAATTACATTATCAAGAGTTTAAGCCTTGTGACACCCATCTCACCCGGCTCTGGAGCCAGAACCAAAAACAAATTTACAACAGGAGTTGGACTAAGCATCGACGTCTTCGCCGGAACTGTCGGCGTTGCCCCCTCAAGCACCGGCGCGTCATCGATGGCTAGAACGAGCTCCGTCACCAACGCGTCCACGTGATCTCTCAGCCATTCCTCCGAGGGGCTGGCGACCGCCTCAGGCGCAGGCTCCAGCAGGGCCTCGAAATCCGTATGAGGGTCAAGACGGTGCAAGTTGCCAAAGATGCGGGAGACCGCACTCCTCAGGACGCCGCGGCTCTGCTCCTCAACGAGCTGCCGAGCCTTCATGACCCCGCCTTCAAGACGCTCCACCACCCTGGTAAAGAACCCGAGATACCCTGCGTGATCATCAACCAGAGGGCCGTCGACCCTGGAGCCAAGAAGTTCTCCTAGGGCTCGGTCGGCCCGGTGCCGCAGGGCCTCAAACATCTCCGAGCGGGTGTGCTGCATCCCACGGGCTCGTGCGGCCTCCTCAGAATTTCGAGCCGCGAGGGCGGAAATGTCTTCCACTTGCTTGTGAAAGCAGGACAGTTCCGCCCTGGCAGTGGCGCGAGCCTTCTCCGACGCCCGCTCGCGGCGTTCCGCCGCGGCACAGGCCTTCTTCGGCACATGTTCGCGACGCTTGGCCGCAGCGCGAGCCTCCTCCGACACCTGCAAACGGCGCTCGACATTCGCCAGTTTGCTCTTAAGAGTCGTGACCTCCTTCTGGAGCTCCTTGCGCTTATCAGCAAAGCGAGTCTCGTGAAGCCCCAGCTTCTCGCGGTAATCCTTCCGAATATGCTCCGCCTCCTTGGCAGCCTTCTTCGCGACAACCTCGCGATCATGAAGGTTGCCCTCAGCTTTGGCTATCTGGCGCTCCATCGTCTCCGGGCATTCACGCTCCATGTTCAGCTCCATCACCTCGATTGCCAGCGCCTCCTCCCGCGCCAAAAACCCTGCCGGGCTATCATCATCAGCCGCAGGTGCAGCAAAGGCAGCCCTTCATGCACAAACCTGGCGCTCAAGCGTGGCGTTCGAGGCTTCAAGCTCGCGTTCACGCTCCTCGGTGGCCGTGCGGCGGTGCTCGGCGTCTCGGGCCTCCTCCAGGGCGCGGTCGCAAGCTTCCTGAGCCGCGGCAGCCGACGTTTCCGCCTTCCTTAGGGCGGCTTCGTGCTGCAACTGGGTCAGGTTAACGGTGGTCCTCAGCTGGCGCCAACCCTTCGCTAGAAGCAGACCCTCGGCATCAACATGCCCATCCACTTTAGCAACCTCGACTTGGAGACGCTTTAGGGCGTCTGATGCCTCCCACGCAAGATCATGATGGACCGCACTCCTGCGAAGTGCAAGTTCCAGAAGGCGATCGGGCTCGTCCTCGACATTTGTGCCGCCCAAAGAGGGCTCCCCCTCTCCCTCCCGTTCAGCGTGCGCCTCGGGGCTAGCCCCAGGAGCGTGTGGTGCTTCCGTTACGAGGAGCAGGCGTGGTCCTGATGGGTGGATAGCCGCCTGGGCTGCCTCAAGAGCTTGTTGACCCGCAGTGAAGGCAAGCCCCGGGGCACGGGACGGGCCCCCGACGTACCAAGAGCTGCCTTGCCCCAGAAGCGCTCGGGGGCTGGGAGCACGACCTGTGCAATAAGGCCCGGGCATGGCTTCAAGAGCCCGTGCGAGGCCTCCCGAAGGCCCAGCATGATCTGGAGGAGGGATGCAGGCGGAGGCTCCTGCGGGCCTCACCGAGTGGCTCGAGGACAAGTCAGAGGAGACCCTACGGAGCAAGGGGTCAGTAGAACCATATTGGGAAAGACAGGAAGAGCCGAGGGCATGCACCTGCTTGGTACAGTCAGCTTCATCCTCTTCAGAGCCCTCGGGGCAGGGCCGTAGATGCTCCTCAACCTCCGCCTCTTGCCTAGCACCGCGAAGGATGGCTGGAGGCCGCTTGAGTCAGATGTGCCTAGACCCGAGGCAAGGTCGCGGCAGGCGCTCGCGGCCGGCGCCCCGCTCCCTGATGCGATGCCCCCTGGACTCGCCTCGACCAGGGGCTGCTGCGCCTCCCCTTCAGTCACTTCAGGAGCCAGCAGTGCCTCGGTACTTTCCGCTGCCTCCGTCAACACCGGCGCTCATGCTCCGTCCGCTTGCTCCAAGGACGGAGTGGACTCCAGGCCAGGGTCTCCGTCTGGCGCGTCCGCCCCTGAAGGGAAGGACGGGCTCGCGAGCCCTGATACCGCCACCAAGGAATCATCATGAGGATCAAGGGTGCCCCTCGGCAACAATCCCCACGCATCGAAGCGGGGCATCCTTTGAGCAAGATCCCTTCCGGCTATAGGAGCCAAGTACAAGGGAGTTACGGAGCCAGGGCGAGCTTCAGGCACTCCACCGACGAGCAGCCGCAGCAGCTCCTGGAGCGTCTCAAGAGGGAGCTGCTTCCGTTGGAGATGCGTGCGATCATCAAGAGCCCACATTGGGCTAGAATGGCGCTAGAGTGGGGCGACACGGAGGACAAGGAAGTCTCTCACCACCATCGTCGGGGTCAATCCGCTTCTCCTCAGGCTGGCCAGTCGGCACATAACCGGCTCCGCCCGTGGATCTAAAAGGACCTTGTGGCCCTAGCCCAAGTTTGGCACCGCCGGTGCATCGGGAAGATGGAATTGGTGGTTGTACGCAGCGGTATCAACATACACCCACTGCCAGCGAAACCCTTTTGTGGTTGGATGAAGCGAGAAGTCAATTCCGGAGGCAGCAGTCGCTTCCACCGCGTGCAATGACACGCGCCCCGAGCGTTGCCCCCTGTCAACCAAGGAGAGGGCGAAAAAGTGGCGAAGCAAGGCCATAGACGGGGAAACGCCAACGAAACCTTCACACAGGAACGCGAATCCGGAAAGAAGGATGATGGCCCCAGGGTCCAGGTGTAATGCCTGAATCTGGTAATGCGTGAGTACTGCATAGAAGAAGGCGGAGAAAGGGGGAAGGAGACCCTCGAAGATGGCGTGGAGATGAAGCTGGATGTCGTTGGCACCAAGCTCTGCCACCGGCCGGGAAGCGAGCCAGACCCGGGTCGGCCCCCACTCGTTAGATGTGTCGGCCAAGGCGTGACACACCTTGTCCAGACCCTCTTGGTTCACTATGAGGGAGCGGCCCAACGCCGGCTCGAGCACCGGCGCGACACGACAGGCTCATCGTCCCCACTCTTCTTCGCCCTGCGCAGCATGATAGCAAGGAAGGAATGGCAGAGAAGGCAAGTGAAGAAAGGGGGCGATTGGAGGGCAGAAAGCAGAGGCGACAGCAAGAAGCCCTATCGGTCATGCGATTGGCAAGGCGCACGACTACCAAGACTGCGTGGGAGGCGGGGCCACCCACGTCCCATCCAACCGTTGCATGCCAGCCTGGCCCGCAGCCTTTGGGGCCCGCGGCGCTTCGTCCTAGACTAAGGCTTCGCCCCGAAGCCAACTCCGCGCGTGCCTTGGGCCCGGGGGCTACTGTCGGCGTCCTGGGAACTAGGGTACCCAGACATGCCTGTCTACGGGCCGCGACGCGCTCCTACCGCGGCCTGGTATGGACCAGCTGATCAACCAGCTACCCAAGACCCTCGCGAGGGAGCTAAGCCTCGCGAGGAGAGCGACGTTAAGACCTCCTCAGGAGCGACCTTAGTAAGGTGCTCCGGAGGGGCGGAGAATCCAAGGCCAAGCCTGCCTCACGAGGAGGCAGTGATGTCAGCAGTGATGCACCGCGCCAGCGGGTGCCAGTGCTCGCCAGCGGCGCAGTTGCCATTTCGGTGCAAGGGGGAGAGCGCAGCCGCAGGTTCCCGAGGATCGGGGCAAAGGTTTCCCCATTGGTGCAACAAGACCGAAGACCGCAAGGACGACAAGGAGGATGTCACCGTCGAGCACACCACCGCGTCACCGCCTGGTCCTTTTGCAGGCGAAGACTGCTTTTGTCCGAGTAGGAACTTCCTTGTGTTCCCGCTCAAAAATAGCTGTTGTGAGATCCCTTCCCGCCTAAACATTTCGGGAGAAGAGGACCGTGGCCGCCTATATAAGTAGCTAGGATCCCCACTAAAAAGGGGAGATAGATCCATACACTCTGCCACCACGCAAGGAGCAAGAACACTTGCCTCCTGACCCTCCTGAGCTCACCTCCTGAGCTCAGGAACCACTGTACTAGCTCATATTCCAGCCCTCCCGAAGCTAATCCACCAAAGCAGGAAGTAGGGTCTTACACCAAGCGGTGGCCCGAACCTGGGTAAACTCTTGCATGCTCTATTTGTTGTTTGCTTGAATCTCTTCACCGACGAACGCGAGGCGCTAGGTAGACGCGAGTGGGAGAGATCTTCGTTCACGCCCCTGTGTTCGAACTTCTTGGGTTTTGAGGAGCCCCTAAATTCGACAACGTACTTAGCCAATCAACGGTTTGCTAGGAAGGCGGTTAGAGTGTTTCATGGCAACATAGGTGGCTGACAAAACAGGAATAGGCATCGAGGTATAGCTAAAGAGCAAGACAACTAGCAAGGCAAAGATAGAGGTGATATCAGGGAATGGTCATCTTGCCTGTTAAGTTCACGGAGGGATCGTAACCTTGCTCCTCAAACTCAGTCTCGATAGGAACCTCGAACTCTGAATCGTCACCGGGCTCTAACCAACACAACAATACCAACACCGGAACAACAATCAATCACCATGCAATGCTCAAACACATGATGCAAGACATGATTCATATGTGCATGGACAGGACATGATGCATCTCAAAGGATCATGATGAGTGCACATGTGGCATGGCATGATGCAAGAACACAATTCATGTAAAGGGACACATCATACAAAAGAATGCAAGAACAACCATAGTCACATATGTAGTTATTTAGTTGAACTATCCAAGCACCCAACAAGTTTAAAAGTTGCTTAGCATGGCAAGGAATGCATCATAAGACCAACAACATCATGCAAGCATTTTAAATGGCCCGGAAGGAACAAACAACAATTCCAGAAACTCCCATGTGCATATAATACAATGTAGAACAGATCTGTGGTTACCATATTTTAGAGTTGTTAAACATGTAAACTAATAGCACCATGTTATTCTACACATTTTTCTACCCCAAATGCATATAAAGTTTGTCAAATTTGGAGCTATGGTTATTTAGTTATGAATTAAACAAGTTTGAACATGTTATTAACAAAATATACTCAAACATCATTTTAAATGTTTTTTAACATGGCAGCAAAAAGCATATAAACAATCTAAACCAAAAACTAAGCAGTTTTTTATATATAAAACATTTTGAACAGATGCATAGTTTAAAAGATATGGCAATTCAAAAAAATGCAAACAGAAATAACAAAATAAAACAAAAACAGAAAAGAGAATGAACTCTTCGGACCCGGCCTAGACTAGCCACAGCCAATGACTAGTGGGTCTAGGGGGTGCTTAAGTGGCAGGCTGGGTGTGGGAGTGGGTGAGAGGACGTAGAGAGGCTGCAAGGTGGGGCCTGGGTGTCAGTGAGGGCGCGGCGCAAAAATTGGGCAATTTCCACGGCCCTGCGGGGATTCAAACCCACGTCTGCACGACAAGGGAGCGAGCGGCGAGCCATTGGGCTAGGATGTGTGTGACTGACAGAGAAGGCGCACTGCACCTGAAATATATTCAGAGCGAGAGCAAGTCACCGCACTCCGACGAAGCTGAGGCGACGGCGAGTGCGTCGGGGCTGCTTCGGTGACCAAACAGGGCGGCGGCGGTGCTCAACGAGTCCACGAAGGGATTCCGCACACACGACGCGATCCAGCTACGCCTAACGATGACTATTGCGATGACGGCGGCAACAAACAGAGCGGCGGCGACGAGCTGCGGCGGGGCATACGCAGAACCTAGTAGAGTGGCGAGGACACGCAACAGCATCTACGTGACACGGCGGAGATGATGACCATGCAAGGACGGCCTACGGGGGTCGAAACACTCGCCGGAGATGAGGTCCGACGGTGGCGTGCTCGGTCGCACGGTGAACTAGCATCTAGAGCGCGCAAACGAGGGGAAAAGGGGCAAGGGGAGGCTCGGGAGCTCACCACGAACGTGCTGACAAGCTCGGCTTGCCGTGAAGGGGATGGAGTCGACGGCTAGGGTGGACGAATGCCCGCGGCGTCCGGAGTTGAAGACGAGGAAGGAGCGGAAGCAGGCGTGGCCTTCAGCTCCGTGTAGTGGACGTCGAGGACGTAGTCGACGACGAGGAAGACCACGGACACGGTCGGCGAGGCAGAGGTGGACGGGGAGCACGCCGGCGACGAGGCCGTGCTCTCAGATGCGTTTGGGACGATGGTGGCGCGGCGGATCTGGTGGCCTAGAGCTCACCTGGTGGCGGGGAGAGGAAGAGGGGAACCCTAAAGGGTTGGTGGACAGCGGGAAGGCTTAAGAGGAGGGCTGGGGCGACGGAGCGGAGCGGCGTCGCGCTCGTGCTCGCGGTCCCCATGGCGAGTGCGCGAGCAGGACGAAAGGTGGGTGTGGGTGCACTCGCAGTCGCTGACGTGCGGGCCCGGACTGGCCACGTGGAGGCGACGCAGAGGGGGTGTGTGGGTGTGCGGGTGAAAGAGGGCGAGAGGGACGCGCAGGCTGGGTTGGCTGTGGGCCGCTGTGCTGGCAAGCTGGGCCGGCCTGGTGGCCGAGGCCCAGGTTGGATTGCGGGTTGTGGCAGGTGCTGCAGTGCTGCTGCTGCTTTTCTTTTTCCTTTTATTTAGGCAAAAAACAATAAGAAAAGCTGAGGTTGAAAGAAGAGGAATTAGGGGGAAATAAAATTATTCCCTAGCTCCTGGAATTATGCCCTATTTTATAAAAATGAGTTGGACATTTTTAGAGGTAGAAAAATACAACAAGTTTGAATATGGTTCAAACTTAGGTCATTTTTGAACCTGACCAAAACATTTTAAAATAGGGTGAGGTTTTGCAAAGTGCCTTAGGACAAGGTGCCATAGAGGTTGGGAGAAGATGAACATTAAAGGAGGAGGGAGAAAGGCACTTGCAAAATTATAAAGAAAGGGAAAAAGAGAGAAGGGGGTGTGGGTGAAGTTTGAAGTGCTTGTGGAATGAGGATGCCCTTGCATCAAACCACCATAGCATGAGCAAGAAAAAACTCACTTGACATAACAAGGATAAGAAATGCACAATGAAAAGATGAAATGCCACATGATGTGACCATGATGCAATGATGGTAATGAAGCAATATGCATGATGATGCAATAATGAAAAACATGACAATGCAATAAGAGGACAAGGCATAAATGATAAGAATCCCCAAGGAAAGGATAAGGACCATATGGTAAATGTATATATTGCCATATAAGGAGTTTTACATCTGGGGTGTTACAAACTCTCCTCCACTACGAAAAGATCTTGTCCCAAGATCTACGACTAAAAGAAAGTGGGATACTCGGAACGGAGATGATCTTCTCGTTCCCATGTAGCTTCTCGATCGGTATGGTGTGACCACTTCACTTTCAAGAATTTGATGGACTTGTTACGGGTCTTGCGCTCAGCTTCTTCTAGGATAGCAACGGGGTGATCATGATAAGACAAGTCTTGCTGAAGATCAATCTCTTCGAAAGGAATGGTGCGTTCAGGCATCTTGAATCACTTGCGGAGTTGTGACACGTGAAACACATCGTGCACATTTGCAAAGTTGGAGGGAAGCTCGAGTTGGTAGGCTAGATCGCCTCTCTTGCCAATTATCTTGAAAGGGCACACGTATCTTGGAGCAATATTGCCCTTGATACCGAACCTCTGAGTGGCATTCATGGGAGAAACACGAAGATAGACATGATCACCAATGTCGAAAGCCAAGTCATGATGCTTGCCGTCATAGTAGCTCTTTTGGCGCGATTGCGCGGCTTTGAGATTCTCACGTATGACTTTGCACATTTCTTCAGCCTCTGAGATCGAATCATTTCCAAGGAGTTGACGTTCACCAGTCTCGGACTAGTTGAGAGGGGTATGGCACTTTCTTCCATAGAGAATTTCAAATGGTGCTTAGCCTGCACTTGCTTGGAAGCTGTTGTTGTAGGAGAATTTGGCAAATGAAAGACAATCTTCCCATTTCATGCTGAAATAGATTACACATGCCCTGAGCATATCTTCAAGAATTTGGTTCACTCTTTCGACTTGGCCACTAGTCTGAGGGTGAAAAGCTGTGTTGAAGCGAATCTTGGTACCCATAGCTGACTGGAAGGAATCCCAGAATTTGGAAGTGAACAAGCTTCCATGATCTAGGGAGATTACTTGAGGGATACCATGCAAACGAACAATTCTATAGGTGTATAGCTCTGCCAGTTGTGCTGCGTTGATGGATTCTTTGACTGGAAGGAAATGAGCCACTTTAGTGAGCTTATCAATCACCACAAAGATAGCATCATTTCCTTGCTTGGACTTGGGAAAACCGGTGACAAAATCCATCTCAATGTGATCAAATTTCCACTCGGGAATAGGTAGAGGTTGTAGGAATTCGGCTGGACGTTGATGCTCTGCCTTCACCCTTCTGCAGACATCACACTCGTTCACGAATTGAGCAATCCCCCTTTTCATGCGAGTCCACCAATAGGATTGCTTGAGGTCATGGTACATCTTGGAACTTCCTGGATGTATCGAGAGGAGTGAGTCATGTGCTTCGTTCATTATGAGCTTTCTGAGATCACCTTTCGGAACCACAATTCTGTCCTCAAAAAAACAAAGTGTCTCTGTCATCAATGCGATAGCACCTGTACTTGGGAGTACCCTTAGCAATACCATGTTTCACCTTCTGCGCCATAGCATCACTGAGTTGGGCATCACGGATTTGATCTTCCAAGGTAGGAGCGACTTGAAGGTTGGCAAGAATTCCTTGCAGAACGACTTGGAGGTTCAGCTTCCTCAATGACTCACAAAGTTCAGATTGGAACGGTTTGAGGATGAGACTATTGCAGTAAGCCTTTCTGCTCAAGGTATCTGCAATGACATTGGCCTTGCCAGGAGTATACTCAATGCTTGGATCGTACTCTTGAATCATTTCAACCCAACGAGTCTGGAGGAGGTTAAGGTTTGGCTGGGTGAAGATGTACTTCAGACTCTTGTGATCAGTGAAGATGTCCACTTTTCTGTCCAATAGAAGGTGTCTCCACGTGATCAAGGCATGAACAACTGCTGCTAGCTCAAGATCATGTGTGGGGTAATTCTTCTCATTTGGTTTAAGCTGACGCGAAGTGTAAGCAATGATCTTCTTGTCTTACATGAGAACACCGCCGAGACCTTGCAATGAAGCATCACAGAACACTTCATAAGGCTTGGACTCATCCGGAGGAGTAAGTACCGGAGCAGAAGTGAGCTTCTCTTTGAGTGTATTGAATGCCACATCACAATCAAGACTCCACGAGTACTTGACATTCTTCTGCAATAGTTTGGAAAGAGGCTTGGCAATCTTGGAGAAGTTCTCAACGAACCTTCTGCAATAGCTTGCGAGATCGAGGAAACTTCGGAGTTGTTTGACATTTTGAGGAGGTTCCCACTTCACAATAGCTTCAACCTTCTCGGGGTTAACAGAAATGCCCTCGGCAGAGATAATATGGCCAAGATAGAGGACTTTATCAAGCCAGAATTCACATTTGGAGAACTTCTCATAGAAACGGTGCTCACGGAGCCTGTCGAGAACCAAACGGAGGTTCTTGGCATGGTCTTCTTTATTCTTGGAGAATACCAAGATATCATCGAGGTAGACGAGAACGAATTCATTGGTGTAGGGGTTGAATATGAAGTGCATCATCCGAGAGAAAGTGGGTGGAGCATTTGCAAGCCCGAAAGACATGACCGTGTACTCATAGGAGCCATAACTCGTTCTAAATGCGGTCTTGGGAATATACTCTTCACGGATACGAATTTGATGGTAGCCCATCCGGTGATCAAGCTTTGAGAAAACCTTGGCTCCTTTGAGCTGCTCGAACAATTCATTGATATTGGGGAGCGGGTACTTATTCTTAATTGTCTTCTTGTTCAATGGCCGGTAGTCAACGCAAAGCCGTTCCATACCATCCTTCTTCTTGACAAAAAGAACACCGCAGCCCCAAGGAGAAGTACTTGGTCTGATCAGACCCATGCGTTCTTGCTCGTCGAGTTGCTTCTTCAATTCCTTCAACTCATCAGGAGAAAGCTTGTACGGACGCCGACAGGCTGGCTCCGTACCAGGTTCAAGTTCAATGACGAATTCAACTGGACGGTTGGGAGGCATTCCTGGAAGCTCTTCGGGGAATACATCCTCATATTCACAAACCACCGGAATCTGGGATATGGCATTAATCTCGCCCTTTTCATTGAGAGAGAATAGCCTGATTGTGTTATCTCGAGCTGCGAAGATAATCACGTCTTCGGAAGGATGAGTTATCTTGACCTCCTTGTTTGCAGCATCAATATTTGCATCATGCTTGGAGAGCCAATCCATTCCAAGAATAAGATCAATGTCCGAGTTACCAAGAATAACTGGGGAAACCAGAAAACTATAATCTCCCATGTGAATAGATATATCCGGAGCCACTGAGTTGGAAGTCATGTGTTTGCCTGGAGAAATAATTGATAACTTCTTTGGCAAGGCCACTGTGCCCACGTTATGCTTAGATGCAAATGGACATTACATGAAGGAAAGTGATGCACCAGAATCAAACAAGACTTTTGCAGGAATAGAGTTAACTGGGAGATTACCAATAATCACATCAGAAGAATTCTCTGCTTGAGTTGCATTCGTCAGGTTCACTCTTGCATACTTGGGATTGTGCTTGACAATAGCATTGCTGACAGGTGGAGGAGGCGGAAGGCACCTCTGGTTGGTGCACTTGTTGGAATAGTGACCCTTCAGACCACATTTGTAGCAAGTGACCTCTGAAACTGGACGGGAAGGAGGAACACTTGGTCTTGGATCTTGGAACAGAGAATTGGACTGGTTGCTTGGGTTGGGTGGGTGGGAAAATCCACGACCACCTAAGTGCTTGTTCTGACTCGGAGGACGGAGCACTAGAGGCGGCGAGAGCCAGAACTTCTGCTGCTTGGAAACCACTTGAGAGGAAGAGGAGGAGTGAACAACATCTCTTATCCTCTTTTTGGAAGCTTCACATTTTAGCTGAGCTGCCTCTTGCTTGAGAGCCATGTTGTAGAATTGATCAAATTCATCTGGCTCAAACAGAGTGAGTGCAAGTTGGAGTTCATCTTTCAGACCACCTCGGAACTGCTAGATTTTGCTCTTGGCATCAGGGATGTCTTGCTTCGCATAACGGGCAAGATTCTGGAACTTGACATTGTACTTGTAGACATACATGGTGCCTTGCTTCATATTGCGGAATTGCTCATGCATGCCTTCAATGACACTGGTAGGAATGTGATGAGAACGGAAATCGCGGCAGAAGTCAGTCCACGAGATCTCATGACCCGCTCGGGAGTCTTTGTACTGTTGCCACCAATCTGCAGCTTGATCTTTGAGTTGGAAAGCGACAAACTTGACATAATCCTCAGGTCTGACGTTACTGCATTCAAAATGCTTCTTGATGTCTGTGATCCAATCTTCAGCATCTAGCGGATCCACACAGTAACTAAAAGACCTGGGCTGATTTGACAGGAATTGGTTCAGAGTCGCAAAGTGAGGTTGATTGAACAGATTTCCTTGGCCTTGGTACCCTTGATTGCCTTGATTTGCTTGATTGGCTTAGATTGAACAGATTTCCTTGGCCTTGGTTCCCTTGATTGCCTTGATTTGCTTGATTGGCTTGGAAACTCTGCATCATTTGCATGAGCATCTGAGTGTTTTGATTGGTTGCCTGCATAATCGCTCTCCATGGCTCAGACAGAGGAGGAGGGGAAGGTGGACGCTCTTCTTCACCCTCTGGGTTCTGACTAGGAACTTTCTTAGGTGCCATCCTGAAGATGATGACATCCATTAGCCATTGAAGCAAATAATTGATAAGCTGAATCAACGGCTAGATATTTGCAACATATAGTCTTCACAATGAACATTCGAACAAAATTGAATAAATGAATTCCATAGCTTAATGATAAATCAGCTTGTCGAGAAGCCACTTGGGAGAACAAAATGACAGAATAAAACAACAAGGTACAGATGGAACAAATACATAATAGAGGTTTCGTCCCACATGTTCTTGCTGAATGCCCCATGGCACGTGTTACAAAGGGCCTTGCAATCCCCAGATCAGCATAGCCAAGGATCCTTTAAGATGCAAATCCCTAGTGCAACAACGCCCATGATAGCCTCTCCACTAGATGTCGAACCCCAACCTCATATCATGCACCCATTGGAAGATTACCTAAGAGCTACTTGAATCCCACCTATTAATTCTCGAAGCTTTCCGGTTATGCAATCTGGTGCTGGGGATACAAGGGAAGCACCGCATATCCATCAACTAATAAATCCTACATCCAACTGTATCCATCCGTCAACACATAACCAGGCACCTTCGGAAACTGTTTACCTCGGACCTTCGAAACGCATCCGCTATACTAGCTGTGGCAATACTCCCGAACTATCCCCCCAGTACTGGGTGACGTCGGTGTTATCTCACCACCAGACATGCATAGAAGAGTTTTCGATGTCGGCCGCCTCTGGTATTCTAGAACTGCAATGATACATTTGTGATGACAACACTTTGGAGCTCAACTCCCTGAGACACTGCCACAACCCCTAAATGACATGAGGCACCAAGAACAATGTTCTCGTCACAAAGATATTAGAACAATCCAAACAATACTCGTGTGATCCTAAAAAAATTGGTGAAATTTTGAGAATAGTGAAGATAGAACAACGTCAGGAGTCCTCACCATAGCGGCGAAGGGGATGAGGAGTAAACAGAAATCCTACTCTCCGACATATATATATATATATATATATATATATATATATATATAGGACTCAAAACATTTTGTGTGTGTGCCTAGACTCAACCGTCAGCGGTTCGATCAATCTGGGGGGGATCCTAGGTCGGAGAAGGGTCTGAATGCCAACTTGTAATGCCGAGGATGCGACTATATGTCCCTACGTGTCGAGGCACGACTTAGAGACATAAGCGCATTCTAGAATGATCGCAAGCGTGGTATCTTTGCACAACTCATGTAAAATATCAGGGAAGAAAGAGTAAAATAGTTGGCTTACACTCGCCACGTCACACAATGAATACAATAGCATACATTCATCCAAATAACACAGGGTCCGACTACGGACGAAATCCAAACGAGAAAAGATACCACAAACACAAGTCCTGATCGCTCCTAGTAGGAACCACTACTGATCGTCAGGATACGTAACATAGAAACAACCATGCTCTTCATCGAACTCCCAGTGAAGCTCTGATCCATCTCCTGCATTGTTCTCGGCTGTACCTGCATCTGGTGTGTGTAGTAATTTGTGAGCCACAAGGACTCAGCAATCCCATTCCCGGGTATCAAAACTAACAAAGCCTTTAGGTGTGGAGAGGTAATAAAGTGTTTGCAGCATGCACTAAGCAACTAGCTTACGAGGTCAGAGGAGATGAGAATATGTGCCAACGGTCGCCAAAGATGATCAAGAAGTGATCCTAGCTACGCACGTTCATGCATAACCCCACCATGTTCACTTTCCGAAACCCCTTCGAAAAGAGACCATCACAGTACTCACACAGGTAGTGTATTCTTAAGGATATGGTGTCAAGTTATCTACAACCGGATATTAATAAATTCCCATCTCCCACATAACCGTTGGCATGGCTTTCGAAAGTTCATAACCCTGCAGGGGTGTCCCAACTTAGCCCATCACAAGCTCACGATCTGCGGAGTCGCAACTCCCAATTCGGAAGACCCGAGTATTCTCGGAATCTCGTGCTCAAGATATTTCGATAAAGGTAAAACTAATCCAGCAAGACCTCCCGGCGTGCCGACACCCTGATAGTAGCCACACGTATCTCGTCTCAGGCCACGACCGGATGGGACAGCCTACAGGTATATACCAATCCTCGAGTTTCCTCATGGTGGCCCCGCAGTCTGCCCAGTTGGACCAACACTCATGAGGAGCACTGGCCCAGGTTGTTGATTAAGAACTCGGGTTTATAACTCCCTACGCAGGTTTTAGTTGTTAGGCAAATGTAGTAACAATGTTGGGTCTTGCTGGAAAAGATTTAAGCAGTGTGAATTATCAACAAGGCCCATAAACCCCAACTGTGTTAGGAATGCAAAATCAAGGAACATAACACCGGTTTATCGGGTCCTAAGGTGGCATGAGTGGAACAAAACACCAAGCAGAAGGCCAAGCATTCCACCCATTACCAATATATATGTGAATTAATTTGATTAAGATATATATTGTTTTATCCCAATAACAAGTCCGAACATGGAGCAATCTTCAAAACATCACCTGCAACTAACAACGCTATAAGAGGGGCTGAGCAAAGCGTACTTAGCCAATCAACGGTTTGCTAGGAAGGCGGTTAGAGTGTTTCATGGCAAGATACTAGGCTGACAAAACAGGAATAGGCATCGAGGCATAGCTAAAGAGCGAGACAACTAGCAAGGCAAAGATAGAGGTGATATCGAGGAATGGTCATCTTGCATGGTAAGTCCACGGAGGGATCGTAACCTTGCTCCTCAAACTCAGTCTCGATAGGAACCTCGAACTCCGAATCATCACCGGGCTCTAACCAACACAACAATACAAACACCGGAACAACAATCAATCACCATGCAATGCTCAAACACATGATGCAAGACATGATGCATATGTGCATGGACATGACATGATGCAACTCAAAGGAACATGATGAGTGCACATGTGGCATGGCATGATGCAAGAACACAATTCATGTAAAGGGACACATCATACAAACAAATGCAAGAACAACCATAGTCACATATGTAGTTATTTAGTTGAACTATCCAAGCACCCAACAAGTTTAAAAGTTACTTAGCATGGCAAGGAATGCATCATAAGACCAACAACATCATGCAAGCATTTTAAATGGGCCGGAAGGAACAAACAACAATTCTGGAAACTCCCATGTGCATATAATACAATGTAGAACAGATCTGTGGTTACCATATTTTTGAGTTGTTAAACATGTAAAGTAACAGCACCATGTTATTCTACACATTTTTCCACCTCAAATGCATATAAAGTTTGTCAAATTTGGAGCTAGGGTTATTTAGTTATGAATTAAACAAGTTTGAACATGTTATTAACAAAATATACTCAAACAGCATTTTAAATGTTTTTTAACATTGCAGCAAAAAGCATATAAATAATCTACACCAAAAACTAAGCAATTTTCATATATAAAACATTTTGAACAGATGCATAGTTTAAAAGATATGGCAATTCAAAAAATGCAAACAGAAATAACAAAATAAAACAAAAACAGAAAAGAGAATGAACTCTTCAGACCCAGCCTGGACTAGCCACAGCCACTGACTAGTGGGTCCAAGGGGTGCTGAAGTGGCAGGCTGGGTGTGGGAGTGAGTGAGAGGACATGGAGAGGCTGCTAGGTGGAGCCTAGGTGTCAGTGAGGGCGCGGCACAAAAATTGGGCAATTTCCACAGCCCTGCGGGGATTCGAACTCGCGTCTGCGCGATGAGGGAGCGAGCGGCGAGCCACTGGGCTCGGATGTGTGCGACTGACAAAGAAGGCGCACTGCACCTGAAATATATTCAGAGTGAGAGCAAGTCACCACACTCCGGCGAAGCAGAGGCGACGGCAAGTGTGTCGGGGCTGCTCTTGCGACCAAATAGGACGGCGAAGGTGTGCAACGAGTCCACGAAGGGATTCCGCACACACGACGCGAGCGAGCTGCGCCTAAAGACGACTACTGCGATGCCGGCGGCAACAAACAGAGTGGCAGCGGCGAGCTGCCGCGGGCATACGCAGAACCTAGCGGAGCGGCGAGGACACGCAACAGCATCTACACGACACGACGGAGATGCTAACCATGCAAGGACGGCCTATGGGGGTTGAAACACTCGCCGGAGACGAGGTCCGACGGCGGCGTACTCGGGCTCAAGGTAAACTAGCATCTAGAGCGCGCAAACGAGGGGAAAAGGGCAAGGGGAGGCTCGAGAGCTCACCACGAACGTGCTGACACGCTCGGCTTGCCGTGAAGGGGACGGAGTCAACAACGAGGGTGGACTTACGCCCGCGGCGGCCGGAGTTAAAGATGAGGAAGGAGAGGAAGTAGGCATGGCCTTCAGCTCCGCTTAGTGGATGTCGGGGACGTAGTCGACGACGGGGAAGACGACGGACATGGTCGGTGAGGCAGAGGTGGACGGGGAGCACGCCGGCGACGAGGCCGTGCTCTCAAATGTGTTTCGGACGATGGTGGCGCGGCGGATATGGTGGCCTAGAGCTCACCTGGCGGCGGGGAGAGGAAGAGGGGAACCCTAAAGGGTTGGTTGACAGTAGGAAGGCTTAAGAGGAGGGCTAGGGCGACGGAGCGGAGCGGCGTCGCGCTCGTGCTCGCGGTCCCCATGGCGAGCGCGCGAGCTGGACGAAAGGTGGGTGTGGGTGCACTCGCAGTCGCTGACGTGCGGGCCCGGACTGGCCACGTGGAGGCGACGCAGAGGGGGGCGTGTGGGTGCGCAGGTGAAAGAGGGCGAGAGGGACGCGCGGGCTGGGTTTGTTGCGGGCCGCTGTGCTGGCAAGCTGGGTCGGCCTGGTGGCCGAGGCCCAGGTTGGACTGCGGGCTGCGGCTGGTGCTCCACTGTTGCTGCTGCTTTTCTTTTTCCTTTTCTTCAGGCAGAAAAACAAAAAGAAAATCCCAGGTTGAAAGAAGAGGAATTAGGGGGAAATAAAATTATTCCCTAGCTCCTGGAATTATGCCCTATTTTATAAAAATGAGTTGGACATTTTTAGAGGTAGAAAAATAAAACAAGTTTGAATATGGTTCAAACTTAGGTCATTTTTTAACCTGAGCAAAACATTTTAAAATAGGGTGTGGTTTTGCAAAGTGGCTTAGGACAAGGTGCCATAGAGGTTGGGAGAAGATGAACATTAAAGGAGGAGGGAGAAAGGCACTTGCAAAATTATAAAGAAAGGGAAAAAAGAGAGAAGGGGATGTGGGTGAAGTTTGAATTGCTTGTGGAATGAGCATGCCCTTGCATCAAACCACCATAGCATGAGCAAGAAAAACTCACTTGACATAACAAGGATGAGAAATGCACAATGACAAGATGAAATGCCACATGATGTGACCATGATGCAATGATGGTAATGAAGCAATATGCATGATGATGCAATAATGAAAAACATGACAATGCAATAAGAGGACAAGGCATAAATGAAAAGAACCCCCAAGGAAAGGATAAGGACCAAATGGTAAATGTATATATTGCCATATAAGGAGTTTTACATGTGGGGTCCCAGTCCCAAGGCAAGCTTCAGTCGTCGCTGGTATGCCAGGTCGCCATGCCGTGGTCAAGGCCATGAGGTCAGCGGCCCGAGGTCCGGTAAGAGCTCCTGAGGCGCAATGCTCAAGATGTCCCCCTTGGCGTGCAAGCAGCTTCCCGGAGGGTAAAAAGGAAGGCGGACTGAGGTGATCTGAATGCATGACTTATCTTGACGGGCCTGAGGTGATTCTCTGCATGGTGCACCTGGTCTGTTATTTAGTGGCAGTGTGGCCAGGAATTCGTGATTTCCTTCCCACTAGCTATAGTGTTATGTGTCGGCAGAGCCCGGCCCCGCGCATACCTCAGCCGCCGCTGGCTCAACCAGATCGCCAGGACGAGGCCAGGGGTGAGGGGCTACGTGACCAGTTAGGCCCTTGAGTCGCGATGCTCAGGAGTCCCCCTTGACGTACGAACAACCCTCGGGAAGGAAACACGAAACTAGGCCTTAGAGTTCCATGCCGGCCTCCCCCTTTATCGCTCTTCTAGATGCTCTGCATCCTCGGGTCCCGACCCTCGAGCGGAGCTCAGTCGCCGCTGGTATGCCAGGTCGCGTTGCCGTGGTCAAGGCCAGGGGGTGAGGGCTGGAGAGTTAGTAGGAGTTCCTGAGACGCGATGATCAGGAAGCCCCCTTTAACGCGCAAGCGAAGCACGTGAGAAGGGAATATCCGGCAGGGCCGCCTGTTGCTAGGCTCCGGAGACTCCTGCGGGTTAGTCTGATGAAACAGAATAACTCACAATCATGTATTCATGTCTGCTTCCATGTCACTGATCTTTCCGCAGGAATACGAAGGCACTGAGGATCTGGTGAAGTGATGTGCGCGAGGCGGGCCGCGAGTCAGACCTCGATCTCTCATATTTGTCAGCATTGCAGGGACGAACCAGAGCACAAGCACCGTGCCAATGCGTGTAGCCCCCGTTGCAGGATGAGCAGGAGTCCATTCAGCAGTGTGGGAGGCCGCAAAAAGGTGGTGAGTGAGCAGGTGATGATCATAAGGTAATTCTTAGGAGGAAACGAGCTAATTCAGGTAATGCGAATGCAACACATGCCACGAGGATGGACCCATGCGGCCTGGGGATGATGCAGCCCGAGGGGCGTCCCCAACGGAGTAAGCTAAAGATGTAAAAGGATACACATTGCAGGGACAAGCCCGTGCGACTTGGGGATGATGCAGCCCGAGGGGCGCCCCCAACTGAACAAACTGAAATGGAGTCACATGGCACCGATGCTGGGGAGATGTTGATGTAGCTTAAGACGCTCGCTGCAAATATCGCTCCTCATGAGCCGCCTGATTCCGGGACCTCGCGAGGCTCCTGAGGTTCCAAGAGCTCGCGAAGAACCGTCGCCACCTCCGTTAGCATCTCCTGATGCCTGGCCTCGCGAGCCGCCAGGACATCCCGCATGTGGCACTGGTACAGGTCGCTCAGTTCAGCAAGCCTAAGGGCATGTAGACGTAGCTGTGAGGAGGGCCCTCGCACCGGCCTACCTGAGACGGCCAGTAGAGCTCCTGAGATGCGACTCTGTTGAGTCCTGGGATGTTGACGTAGACGCGCAGCCCGTCGCCCGAGCCTGGGACGACAGCTGCACTTGGTGGTGTGGGGCGGCGCTCGCCCCACATTGCCCTTGGTACCTGCAAGTCTTCGATGGTCTGGTCGATGAACTCTTGAGCACTTGGCGCTTCGCGCCTTGTGCTCTCGAGAAGGAAACGTGCGGTTAAGCACGCCTCTACATGGTGCCCGAGCGCCTCCCTCGTGGCATTAGCTAGGTCGGCGGTCCTCCAAAGGAGAGCCACCGAGCCCAACCTGAGAGGGGCGTCGGGTGTGCCTCTCTATGCAAGGAAAGGAGGCACCCCGTCCATGGGCGCGGATCCTGAGGTTCGGCCGTCAGGTGTTGCTTCCTCATGAGGCTCCAGGGCGCGCAACTGCTTCTTCTTCTTCGGGGTGTCTTCAGGGGGGTAGATGATGCCTTCGTTGTTTGGGTCCTCGACTGTCGCAGCTTGGTAAGCATGCTCAAGGGAGCACACAGCATCCTTTTCCTTGCACGTGATGGTGATGATGTCGCGGCTTCCTGGCATCTTGAGGATGTTGTAGCCATGGTGAGTTGATACATCTCCAACGTATCTATAATTTTTTATTGTTCCATGCTATTATTTATGATGTTTTGGATGTTTAATGAGCTTTGTCATACAATTTTATATTATTTTTGGGACTAACCTACTAACCCAAAGGCCCAGTCCAGATTGTTGTTTTTTGCCTATTTCATGCTTTTGCAGAAAAGAAATATCAAACGGAGTCCAAACGGAATGAAACCTTCGGGAGAGATATTTTTTGGAGAAAATCACGCACGGGAGACTTGAGAACCACGGAGTAGGGGCCACGAGGTGCCCACGAGGGTGGGGGCGCGTCCCCCTGCCTCGTGGGTCCCGCGTAAGGCCCCCGGTGCCCTCCTTCCTCCTATATAAGCCTACGTACCCCGAAACCAACAGAGCAACAGAGGAAACCCTAGTTCCACCGCTGTAACCTTCTGTTCCCGTGAGATCCCATCTTAGGGCCTGTTCCGGAGCTCCACCGGAGGGGGGATCTGCCATGGAGTACTTCTACATCATCATCATCGCCTCACCATGAGTTGTGAGTAGTTTACCATAGACGTTCGGGTCCATAGCTAGTATCTGGATGGCTTCTTCTCTCTCTTTGGGTCTCAATACAAAGTTCTCCTCGGTCTTCGAGGAGATCTATTCGATGTAATCACTTTTTGCGGTGTGTTTGTCGAGATCCGATGAATTGTGGGTTTATGATCAAGATTATCTATGAGAAATATTTGGTTCTTTTATGAACTCTTTATGTGTGCTCATAATATCCTTGCAAGTCTCTTCGAATTATCGGTTTGGTTTGGCCTACTAGATCTATAGTTCTTGCAATGGGAGAAGTGCTTGGCTTTGGGTTCCATCTTGCGGTGTCCTTTCCCAGTGATAGTAGGGGCAGCAAGGCACGTATTGTATTGTTTCCATCGAGGATAAAAATGGGGTTTATATCATATTGCTTGAGTTTATCCCTCTACATCATGTCATCTTGCTTAAGGCGTTACTCTGTTCTTATGAACTCAATACACTAGATGCATGCTGGATAGCGGTCGATGTGTGGAGTAATAGTAGTAGATGCAGGCAGGAGTCGGTCTACTTGTCTCGGACGTGATGCCTATATACAATGATCATGCCTAGATAGTCTCATAATTATTCGCTTTTCTATCAATTGCTCGACAGTAATTTGTTTACCCGCAGTAGATTATCGCTATCATGAGAGAAGCCACTAGAGAACACTATGGCCCCCGGGTCTATCCTCAACATATCAATCTACATCTACTTTACTTTCTCCGCTTTTACTTTCTGTTCTTATAAAAAAATACCAAAAATATAAACTATTATCTCTATCAGATCTCACTTTCGTAAGTGACCGTAAAGGGATTGACAACCCCTTATCGCGTTGGCTGCGAAGTTCTTATTTGTTTGTGCAGGTGCGAGGGACTCGCGCATGGTCTCCTACTGGATTGATACCTTGGTTCTCAAAAACTGAGGGAAATACTTACGCTACTGTGCTGCATCTCCATTTCCTCTTCGAGGGAATACAATGCAAGCTCGAGAAGTAGCCAGAAGAATTTATGGCACCGTCGCCGGGGAGGCTTTTGCAAAAGTTGTATACCAAGTACCTATCACAAACCCTTATCCTTCGCATTACATTTTTTACCTCTCGTTTTCCTCTCCCCCACTTCACCCTTGTCGTTTTATTTGCCCTTCTTTTTGTCATGTGTTTACCGTTCGCTTGCCTCTTGTTTGCTTGTGTTGCTATGTGCCCTCTATTAGCTTGCATCTTCGCTTGCTAAAATATGGATCCTCATCCACTTGCTAATCTCTTTAAGAGATCCAATTATGTTGAACCTATTGCTAGTGAGATGACTGCACTAGATTATCTTTATGGGGTTTTGCTTGAAATTTGTGAATCTGAAAATTGTGACGAAATATTGAAAGAAAAACATAAATTGATTCACGATAGCTCCTTGAGTAAAAAGCATGATTGCAATGATGTTATTATAAATTCTATTAATGTCAATTGTTCTAATGATACGCAAAACCCTAAGCTTGGGGATGCTAGTATTGCTATGTCCACTACTTGTTGCAATGATGATGATTGGGGTGATGCTTCTTACGATCTAGAAAATTTATTTAACCCCATGATGAATATGAGATTGATAATAATGTTTGCAATAATATTGAAAGTGGGTTTGGAAGAGTGTCAACTTTAGATCCCACATATTTGTAGTATGATCAATCTTATGAAATTTTTTATAAGAGTGGGTTTGGAGAGGTCATGACTTTAGTTAATGTTACTCCCACTATTTTGGAAGAATGTCAACTTCATATGCATGTGGATCATGTTGAGAATATGTTATGTGATAGCTATATTGTTTAATTTTCTTATGATCCTACATGCAATTTTTATGAGAGAGGAAAACGTGGTTGTAGGAATTTTCATGTTACTAAATTACCTCTTGCTATGTTGAGATTGCTATTGGCTCTTTCTTCTTCCTTGCATATGCTAGATCTTGCTTGTCTTGGTAATTTGTTTTCCTATAAAATGCCTATGCATAGGAAGTATGTTAGACTTAGATGTGATTTTCACATGTTATATGATGCTCTCTTTGTGCTTCAATTCTTGACTTTCATGCGAGCATCATTGAATTATCAAGCCTATCTTAATGGCTATAAAGCAAGAGCTTGTTGGGAGGCAACCCAATTTTATATTTTTTGTTTTTGCTTCTGTTTAGGAATAAATATTGCATCTAGATTCTGTTTAGATGTGGTTTTGTGTTTTGTTTAGTGTTTGTGCCAAGTAGAACCTTTGGGAAGACTTGTGTGAAGTTTATGTGATCTTGCTGTGAAAAACAGAATCGTTAGCGCTCGCTAGAATGGTCATCAGATTTTACTGGAGCATGCTATTTAGTTGATTCTTTTTGCAGATTATTAATAGACAAATTCCTCACGTTCATCAATTTAGTTTGAAATTTTTGGAGTTACAGAAGTATGCGAAACCTGCAGATTACTACAGACTGTTCTGCTTTTGACAGATTCTGTTTTTCCTGTGTTGTTTGTTTATTTCAATGCATCTATGAGTAATATTGGGAAGTATGAACCATAGAGAAGTTGGAATACAGTAGGCTTAACACCAATACAAACAAATAATTAATTCATTGCAGTACCTTTGAGTAGTGCTTTGCTTTCTTATACTAACAGAGCTCACGAGATTTTTTGTCTAAGTTTTGTGTTGTGAAGTTTTCAAGTTTTGAGTATTGATTTGATAGACTATGGAACAAAGAGTAGCAAGGGCCTGAGCTTGGGGATGCCCATGGAACCCCAAGTAAAATTCAAGGACAACCAAAAGCCTAAGCTTGGGGATGCCCCGGGAAGGCATCCCCTCTTTCGTCTTCATCCATCGGTAACTATACTTGGAACTATATTTTTATTCACCACATGATATGTGTTCTGCTTGGAGTGTCTTGTATAATTTGAGTCTCTGCTTGTTAGTTTGCCACAATTATCCTTGCTGGACACACCTATTTGAGAGAGTTGAATATGGCCTAGGAATTGTTAGAACACTCTATGTGCTTCACTTATATCTTTTGAGTTGAATAGTTTTTGCTCTAGTGCTTCACTTATATCTTTTAGAGCACGGTGCTGATTATATTTTGAAGAAATTGTTGAAATCTCATGCTTCACTTATATCCATTTGAGAGTCTATTAAAAAAGCATGGTAATGTGTTTAGGCTATAAAACTAGTCTTCACATGATAGACATCCAATATCAATGTAGTAAAAACTTTCACACAAAGTGCATTGAATATGATGAGAAGTTGGATGCTTGATAATTGTTTTGAGATATGAGGATAGTGATATTAGAGTCATGCTAGTGGACTTATTATGAAATTGAAAAATTCTTGTGTTAAGGTTAGTGATTCCCGTAGCATGCACGTATGGTGAACCACTATGTGACGAAGTTAGAGCATGAGGTATTTGTAAAGTGTCAACCTTTGTGTGGAGGTCGAGGGCGCGCGATGGTTAACTCCTACCAACCTCCCCTCTAGGAGCATCCGTTGATTTCTTTGTTTTCATGACTCGTAGATTTTTGCAATAAGTATATGAGTTCTATGACTAATGTTGAGTCCATGGATTATACGCACTCTCACCCTTCCACCATTGCTAGCCTCTCTGGTACCGCGCAACTTTCGCCGGTGCCATACACCCACTATATATCCCTCCTCAAAACCGCCACCATATTATTCCTCAAAACAGCCACCATACCTACCTATCATGGCATTTCCATAGCCATTCCGAGATATATTGCCATGCAACTTTCCACCGTTCTGTTCATATGACACGCATCATATTGTCATATTGCCATGCATGATCATGTAGTTAACATAGTATTTGTGGCAAGGCCACCATGCATAATTTTTCATACATGTCACTCTTGATTCATTGCACATCCCGGTACACCGCCGAAGGCATTCATATAGAGTCATACTTTGTTGTAGTATCTAGTTGTAATTCAATGAAAGTGTGATGATCATCATTATTAGAGCATTGTCCCATGGGAGGAAAGGCTAAATCAATAAAGCCCCTCCACAAAAAAAGAAAGCCCAAAGAAAAAAGAAAGGCCCAAAAAAGAAGAAAAAAAGAAAAGAAAAGAAAAAAGGGACAATTGCTACTATCTCTTTTTCCACACTTGTGCTTCAAAGTAGCACCATGTTCTTCATGATAGAGAGTCTCATGTTTAGTCACCTTCATATACTAGTGGGAATTTTCGTTCTAGAACTTGGCTTGTATATTCCAACAATTGGCTTCCTCAAATGCCCTAGGTCTTTGTGAGCAAGCAAGTTGGGTGCACACCCACTAGTTTCTTTTGTTGAGCTTTTATACATATTTAGCTCTAGTGCATCCATTGCATGGCAATCCCTACTCACTCACATTGATATCTATTGATGGGCATCTCCATAGCCCATTGATACGTCTAGTCGATGTGAGACTATCTCCCTGCTTTTTGTCTTCTCCACAACCACCTCTCTATTCCACCCATAGTGCTATGTCCATGGCTCACGCTCATGTATTGTGTGAAAGTTGAAAGGTTTGAAAGAATAGAGTATGAAAACAAGTGCTTGGCTGAAATCGGGGTTGTGCATGATATGAATATTTTGTGTGATGAAGAGGGAGCATAGCCAGACTATATGTTTTGTAGGGATAACTTTCTTTAGCCATAGTATTTTGAGAAGACATGATTGCTTTGTCAGTATGGTTGAAGTATTATTATTTCTTATGTTAATATAGGCTTTTATCTTGAATCTTTCAGATCTGAACATTCATGCCACAATTAAGAGAATTAAAAAAAACTATGTTAGTTAGCATTCCACATCAAAATTCCATTTTTATCATTTACCTACTCGAGGACGAGCAGGAATTAAGCTTGGGGATGCTTGACAAGTCTCCAACGTATCTATAATTTTTTATTGTTCCATGCTATTATTTATGATGTTTTGGATGTTTAATGGGCTTTGTCATACACTTTTATATTATTTTTGGGACTAACCTACTAACCAAAAGGCCCAGTCCAGATTGTTGTTTTTTGCCTGTTTCAGGGTTTTGCACAAAAGGAATGTCAAACGGAGTCCAAACGGAATGAAACCTTTGGGAGAAATATTTTTGGAGAAAATCACGCACGCGAGACTTGACAACCACGGAGTAGGGGCCATGAGGTGCCCACGAGGGTGGGGGGCGCGTCCCCCTGCCCAGGGCGCGCCCCCCTGCCTCGTGGGTCCCTCGTAAGGCCCCGGTGCCCTCCTTCCTCCTATATAAGCCTACGTACCCCGAAACCAACAGAGCAACAGAGAAAACCCTAGTTCCACCGCCGTAACCTTCTGTTCCCGTGAGATCCCATCTTGGGGCCTGTTCCGGAGCTCCACTGGAGGGGGGATCTACCATGGAGTGCTTCTACATCATCATCATTGCCTCACCATGAGTTGTGAGTAGTTTACCACAGACCTTCGGGTCCATAGCTAGTATCTAGATGGCTTCTTCTCTCTCTTTGGATCTCAATACAAAGTTCTCCTCGGTCTTCGAGGAGATCTATTCGATGTAATCTCTTTTTGCGGTGTGTTTGTCGAGATCCGATGAATTGTGGGTTTATGATCAAGATTATGTATGAGAAATATTTGGTTCTTTTCTGAACTCTTTATGTGTGCTCATAATATCCTTGCAAGTCTCCTCGAATTATCGGTTTGGTTTGGCCTACTACATCTATAGTTCTTGCAATGGGAGAAGTGCTTGGCTTTGGGTTCAATATTGCGGTGTCCTTTCCCAGTGACAGTAGGGGCAGCAAGGCACGTATTGTATTTTTGCCATTGAGGATAAAAAGATGGGGTATATCATATTGCTTGAATTTATCGCTCTACATCATGTCATCTTGCTTAAGGCGTTACTCTGTTCTTATGAACTCAATACACTAGATGCATGCTGGATAGTAGTCGATGTGTGGAGTAATAGTAGTAGATGCAGGCAGGAGTCGGTCTACTTGTCTCGGATGTGATGCATATATACAATGATCATGCCTATATAGTCTCATAATTATTCGCTTTTCTATCAATTTCTCGACAGTAATTTGTTTACCCGTCGTAGAATATCGCTATCATGAGAGAAGCCACTAGAGAACACTATGACCCCCGGGTCTATTCTCAACATATCAATCTACATCTACTTTACTTTTTCCGCTTTTACTTTCTGTTCTTATAAACAAAAATACCAAAAATATAAACTAACATCTCTACCAGAAGTCACTTTTGTAAGTGACCGTAAAGGGATTGACAACCCCTTATCGTGTTGGCTGTGAAGTTCTTATTTGTTTGTGCAGGTGCGAGGGACTCGCGCGTGGTCTCCTACTGGATTGATACCTTGGTTCTCAAAAACTAAGGGAAATACTTACGCTACTGTGTTGCATCTCTCTTTCCTCTTCGAGGGAATACAATGCAAGCTCGAGAAGTAGCATGAGTCACTGCCATGAACTTGTCCAGGGCAGGATACCCAAGAATGGCATTGTATGGGAGACGGATGTGAGCGATGCCGAAGTCGATGAGCTTAGTGTGGTAGTTGTCACCGGCGTCGAAGGTGACGGGAAGCCGGATCTGCCCGATTGGGGTGGTGGAGCCGTCGGTCACCCCCGAGAAGAGCTTGGTAGGCTGCAGCTGGTCATATGGCACTTGGAGACGGTCAAACGTGTCGACAGAGAGAACATTGAGCCCTGCACCGCCATCGATGAGTGTTTTGGTAACCTGGATGTTGCTGATAATGGGTGAGCAGAGCATCGGGACAGCGCCACACTTGAGCTGGTCAGCTGAGCTGAAGGTGATGGTGCACTTGTACCACTTGAGCGGTCACGTGGCCTCTATCCTGGGAAGAGGTGCGTTCACTTCTCAGGCGAACTGCTTGAAGATGCGCTAAGAGGCTAGAGCCTGCGCACCGCCCAAGATGCAAGCAATGGCGCGTGGCTCCTAGAAGCCCCCAGCCCCTTCATATTGATTGTCGTTCCTCCTTGGCGGTGGTGGCAGCGGAGGGAGGCCGGCCTTGCCTTGAGGTAGGTCCTCACGAGGCTGGTCCCTCCAAGCGCCCTCGCAAGGCTGGTCGTGCCAGCGGTCCTCATGAGGCTGATCGCGCCACTCCTGATGGGGGCCGCGGTCGTCCCGACGCCCTCTAGTTCGGCTTCCTCCGCGGTCGTAACCTCGGTCGTTGCGCTCAGGGCATCGGCCGAAGCGCCCGTCGCGAATAGCCCTGACCTCCTGACAGTCGTTGGTGTTGTGGTCGTGCACGTTGTGGAAGGCGCAGAATGGACGGCTGCTCTTGGATGGCTCTGGGTGGTCGCGGCCACGCTTCATCTCCGGTTCTTCCGCAAGCACGGCCACCCCCTTGAGCTTCACGTCTTTAGCCTTGGCCTTCTTGTCTTCTGGATCAGCAGCGGGGAGCTCGACGAGGGAAAGGCGCCCTTCCTCAGCTCTCGCGCACTTGGTCGCTATGTTTAACAGCTCCAGGGCTGTGCACAGATCCTCATGGATGGCGAGCTCCTCCTTCATCTTGACATCGCGGACGCCATCGGAGAATGCTGAGATGTTGGCCTCGTCCGTCACCTTGGGAATCTTGAGGCGGCCGCTATTGAAGCACTGGATGTACTTCTGCAGGGTCTCCCCCGGTTGCTGCTTGATGCGCCGCAGGTCACCTGCGGCTGGTGGGCGGTCACGACTGCCCTAGAAATTGGCGACGAAACACTCGCGCATCTCACCCCAGGAGGAGATCAATCCCGCGGGCAGGTTCAGGAGCCACGAGCGTGCGCCATCCTTGAGAGCCATGGGGAACCAGTTCACATAATCTTCTCGTCGCCGTTGGCCACCTCGATGCTCAGCTCGAAAAGCTGCAGGAACTCAGCAGTGTCGGGGGTGACGTCGTAGCGTGGAGGCAGGCCAGGCTTGAACTTCCCGGGCCAGATGACGCTGCGTAGCTCAGGGGTGAAGGCTCGGTAGCCTGTTGTGGCCATCGGAGCCCGTCGTGGAGGTGGAGCTTGGTCTTGGTTCTCATGCACCGCCATTGCAGGGGGTGCACGGTCTCGACGTGGTGGTGGTGGGAGTGCATGAGCTCTTCCTTACGGCCACTGGACCTCTTGGCATCTTCCTTCTTCATGCGCGGGCGCCCCGCGCGGTGGGTCGCGCCGTGGAGCTGCACGCCTTGGATCGTGGGCAACATCTTGACGTGGAGGTGGCGGAGGCGCTTCATGAGCCACATCGCCCGCAAAGGGAGGCGGGCGAGGTAGCTAAAGGGACGGTGCAGGAGAGCCCCCAGCGGCGCTCACGAGTTCGACGATGCAGTCTAGCCAGTCGTCGTAGAAGTCGTCGACGGGGCGGTAGCGCAGGAGCTCTTGCACCATGAGAAGCGCAGCTTGCGCGTTCCCGGGTCTGCGACGACCATGGGATGACGAGCCGGCTAGGGTCAGCGATGGGGTAGTAGTGCGTCCATCCCGCCACACCGAGGGGTGCAACGGCGAAGCTTGCTGCTCGTGCCTCACCGGACCGGTGGCTGCGTTGGCGGCAGGCGATGGAGAACGGCGGGGGGGGTCCGCCGGCGGGAGCCGTCTGAGCGATGCGGACGGCGAGGGCGGCCCGTCGCTCAGCACGAGCTCGACGAGCGTCAGCCATGGAAGCGGTGGAGCGGTGATGCATCGACCGACGGAAGAGAGGTTTCGGCGCACCCCTACCTGGCGTGCCAAATGTTGGATTTTTGGTTCCTCAGACCCTGAGAGGTTTGAACTCTGGGGTGCGCACGAAGAACACTCTCTCCCCAGCGCGCTCTCCCTACGATTCCATGGCCAAGCTCGACGAACAGAAAGAACAAGGGACACAGAGGATTATACTGGTTCGGGCCACCATGCGGTGTAATACCCTACTCCGGTGTGTGTGGTGGATTGCCTTGTACGGCTGGGGATGAACTAGTACAATGGATGAATAGCCTTCGGAGGGGAGGTGTTCTTGGGCTCGGATGAGCTTGTGATGTGGCCAGGGTGGAATGGATCCGATCCCTTCTATGGACGGATCAGTTCTTGGTCCGGTCCAAAATCAGATGCCCCTCTATGGTGGTGGCTAGGTCCTATTTATAGTGGCCTTGGTCCTCTTCACAAATATCGGCGGGAAGGGATCCCACAATAGCCAATTTGAAGGGGAACAACTAGTACAAGCTATCCTGACAAAAGCGGTCTTCACCTGCCAAAGGCTCTGGTGGTGACTCCGCGGTGGGCTCCACGATGACCTCCATTCTGCCGTCTTGATGGTCCTTGGTCTTGTTGCACCGATATGGAAACCTTTTCTTGATTCCTCGGGCCTCCGCGCATGGGCTTGCCCCCTTCGCACCAAAGGGGAAACTGGTACACTGCGCCCGCTGGCGCCCACCTGGCCTTGGTCATCATGGCTCACGTCACGTGAACCTCGCGAGGTGCACCTTGCATAGATATCTCCACCCCTCGGGAGCCAGCCTAGAGAGGCTGCCTCCCAGGGAGGTCTTGCCGTCGTCCGCCTTGCGAGGCTTAGCCCCTCGCGATGGTCTTGAGCTATGGTTGCTGAAGCTGGGCCATATCAGGCCGCCGATGGATCCACGCCATAGGCCGTAGGCAGGCAAGTCTGGGCACCCCATTCCCAGGATGTCGATAACCATATCTACCTATATGCGGTATTCCCTTGCCGTTCTAAGCAAATTTGTATGTGCCATCTCTAAATTTCAAAATAAACTCATGTTTTGTGTGCCCGTACCGCTCACGAGACGGTGAGGGTTGGCCGATATTTTTCCATGCTAGATATGTTATTCTCAAGATGAGTGTTTATTCACTTGTCATTGCACGAGAGTACGGCAAAGGTATTAGGGATGCCCAGTCCCAAAATGTAAAATAAATTTACTTTATGTTGTCAAATAATAAATTCCTTGGAAAGTGTTGGTATGGAGGGCACCCATGGATACAGTTTGCCATGGATTGTGAAAGAATGGTGGAAAAGGAATAAACATTAATTTCTATTTGGGAACCGCATGTGATATATCTAGCAAGGAAAGTATTGGGAACTCTAATCATTTCGTTGGCTGGAAAAGTATGCCAAGCTATGAGCTCTGGCACCTCTACAAATCCCTACTTCCCTCTATGAAGGGCCTTTCTTTTACTTTATGCAATTTTCATTTTCATTTGAGTCTCCATCTTCTCTTATAAAGCACCAACTAAGGGGCACTATGATCATACTTGAGTATTGTTTGTAGCTAATATGCGAGTGTGTTTCATGAATGGATCTATGATGGATCATGATGGGCTAGGGATAACTTGCTTTAGTATTGATATTTTGAAAGGCATGGTTGCTTGTTGGTATGCTTGAGTATTAAAGTCTTCATGTCAAAATAAGACTATTTCTTTGAAACATATAGAAGTTCAATTGTCCATGCTATAAAGAAAAGAATATGTGATGAACATGATAGGCAACACTACACATCAAATATTTTGTTTTATTATTTACCTACTCGAGGACGAGCAGGAATTAAGCTTGGGGATGCTGATACATCTCCAACGTATCTATATTTTTTTATTGTTCCATGCTGTCATATTATCATTCTTGGATGTTTTACAATCATTTTATAACAACTTCATATCATTTTTTGGGACTAACCTATTGACATAGTGCCAAGTGCCAATTGTTCTTTATTTGCTTGTTTTTTACATCGCAGAAAATCAATATCAAACGGAGTCCAAATGCAGCGAAACTTTTTGGATATTTTTATTGGACCAGAAGACATCTAGTGGGCTAGAGAAGCACCTAGGGGTGCGCCGAGGGGGGCACAACCCACCAGGGTGCGCCTGGTGGCCCAGGCGCACCCAGGTGGGTTGTGCCCACCTCGGTGGCCTCCCGCACCGCCTCTTCTCTCTATAAATGCCTAAATATTCCAAAAACCCTAGGCGAGTTGGCGAAATTTTGTTCCAGCCGCCACCTATTCCAGAACCACGAGATCCAATCTAGAGCCCTTTTCTGGCACTTTGCCGGAGGGGGAAATCATCACCGGCGGCCACCATGATGAGGAGGGAGTAGTCCACCCTTGGGACTGAGGGTTTGTACCAGTAGCTATGTGTTTAATCTCTCTCTCTCTCTCTCTCTCTCTCTCTCTCTCTCTCTCTCTCTCTCTCTCTCTCTCTCGTGTTCTTGAGATGTCATGATCTTGATGTATCGCGGGCTTTGTTAATATATTTGGATCATATGGTGTTTCTCCCTCTCTATCTTGTTGTGATGAATTCAGTTTTCCCTTTGATTTTTCGTTCTTATCGGATTGAATACTTTTATGGATTTGAGAACACTTGATGTATGTCTTGCTATGAATACCCGTGGTGACAATGGGGTATCATATTGATTCACTTGATATGTGTTTTGGCACTCAACTCGCGGATTCCCGAGGTGACATTGTGGTAATCTATGCATAGGGGTTGATGCACGTTCTCGTCTTTGTTTCTCCGGTAGAAATCTTGGGGCACTCTTTGATGTTCTTTGTGTTGGATTGAGTATTATGAATCTGAAAGTGTTTGATGCATATCGTATAATTAACTCACAGATACTCGCAGTGACATTGGAGTATCTAGGTGACATTAGAGTTGGTTTATGTGTATCATATGGTGTTATTTTTGTACAAACTCTTGATAGATCGATCGGAAAGGATAACTTGATGTTATTTTAGTACGAACTCTTGATAGATGATACGTCTCCAACGTATCTATAATTTTTTATTGTTCCATGCTATTATTTATGAAGTCTTAGATGTTTAATGGGCTTTGTCATTCACTTTTATATCATTTTTGGGACTAACCTACTAACCCAAAGGCCCAGTCCAGATTGTTGTTTTTTGCCTATTTCAGGGTTTTGCGGAAAAGGAATATCAAACGGAGTCCAAACGGAATGAAACTTTCGCAGGAGATATTTTTCGAGGAAATCATGCGAGATAAACTTCGGGGCCAAGCCAGAGGACAGGGGGGCCACCCTCGAGGGTGGGGGGCACGTCGCCCATCCCAGGGCGCGCCCCCCTGCCTCGAGGGCAGCCCTTGTGGGCCCTGGTGCCCCTCTTCTTCCTATATATGCCTACGTACCCCAGAAACTCCATACGCAGAGAGAAAACCCTAATTCCACCGCCGTAGCTGCTGTTTCCGTGGAGATCCTATCTTGGAGCCTGTTTCGAGAGGGGGATCCATCACGGAGGCCTTCATCATCATCATCATCGCCCTAACCATGAGTTGTGAGTAGTTTACCATAGACCTTCGGGTCCATAGCTAGTATCTAGATGGCTTCTTCTCTCTCTCCGGATCTCAATACAAAGTTCTCCTCGGTCTTCGAGGAGATCTATTCGATGTAATCTCTTTTTGCGGTGTGTTTGTCGAGATCCGATGAATTGTGAGTTTATGATCAAGGTTATCTATGAAAGATATTTGGTTCTTCTCTGAACTTTTTATGTGTGCCCATAATATCCTTGCAAGTCTCTTCGAATTATTGGTTTGGTTTGGCCTACTAGATCTATAGTTCTTGCAATGGGAGAAGTGCTTGGCTTTGGGTTCAATCTTGCGGTGTCCTTTCCCAGTGACAGTAGGGGCGGCAAGGCACATATTGTATTGTTCCCATCGAGGATAAAAAGATAGGGTTTTCATCATATTGCTTGAGTTTATCCCTCTACATCATGTCATCTTGCTTAAGGCGTTACTCTGTTTGTATGAACTCAATACACTAGATGCATGCTAGATAGCGGTCGATGTGTGGAGTAATAGTAGTAGATGCAGGCAGGAGTCAGTATACTTGTCTCGGACGTGATGCCTATATACAATGATCATGCCTAGATAGTCTCATAATTATTCGCTTTTCTATCAGTTGCTCGACAGTAATTTGTTTACCCGCCGTAGAATATCGCTATCATGAGAGAAGCCACTAGAGAAAACTTTGGCCCCCGGGTCTATTCTCAACATATTAATCTACATCTACTTTACTTTTATTGCTTTTATTTGCTGTTTTATTAAACCAAAAATACCAAAAATATAAACTATCATCTCTATCAGATCTCACTATCGTAAGTGACCTAAAGGGATTGACAACCCCTTATCGCGTTGGCTGCGAAGTTCTTATTTGTTTGTGCAGGTGCGAGGGACTCGCGCGTGGTCTCCTACTGGATTGATACCTTGGTTCTCAAAAACTGAGGGAAATACTTACGCTACTGTGCTGCATCTCCCTTTCCTCTTCGAGGGAATACAATGCAAGCTCAAGAGGTAGCAATAGATCGATCGGAAAGAATAACTTTGAGGTGGTTTCATACCGTACAAACAATTTCTTCTTATGTTCTCCGCTAGATAGGAACTTTGGAGTGATTCTTCATTGTGCGTCAAGGGAGGTTATGTGATTCAATTATATTAGCATTGTTGAGAGATTTCACTAGAGAAAGTACGGACCCTAGGCCTCATTTTCAAGCATTGCAATACCATTTGTGCCCACTTTTTGTACTTGCTACCTTGCTGTTTTTTTTTCCTATTACAAAAATCAATATCTACTATCGTTATTACACTTTTATCACCATCTCTTCGCCGAACTAGTGCACCTATGCAATTTACCATTGTATTGGGTGTGTTGGGGACACAAGCGACTCTTTGTTATTTGGTTGCAGGGTTGTTTTAGAGAGACCATCTTCATCCTACGCCTCACACGGATTGATAAACCTTAGGTCATCCACTTGAGGGAAATTTGCTACTGTCCTACAAAACTCTGCACTTGGAGGCTCAACATGAGTTTATAAGAACAAGTTGTGTAGTATACATCATTCATCTTTGTGCATCTAGACCGGATATCATGTTGGGTGTGGGAATTTGTGCACGGTTTCTAGCCGTACCTAAGGAAAGTCACTATGTGGCGGTCAAGCGAATCTTTCAATATTTGGCTCATACCCCAAACTTTGGATTATGGAACCCCTAAGGAGCAAGATTTGTTCTCATGGGTTATTCAGACTCGGATTGAGTGGGAGACTGTGTGGAAAGGAAGTCAACTTTCGGAGGGTGCCAATTCCTTGGTCGCTCTTTGGTGAGTTAGTCTTCGGAGAAGTAAAACCGTGTGTCTCTCTCCTCCACTGAAGGCGAGTATGTACCCGCCGCAAGTTATTGTGCACAATTTCTATGGATGAGGCAAACTTTAAAGGATTACGGTGTCACTTGTGACAAAGTGCCTCTTCTATGTGAGAATGATAGTGCTATCAAGATCTCTCGCAATCCGGTGCAACATAGCAAGACGAAGCACATTGATATTTTCCATCATTTCATCCGAGATCACATCAAGCGTGGAGATATTGAGATCATCTCATCAACACTCAAGAGCAGCTAGCGGATATTTTTACCAAGCCTCTAGATGAAGCAAGATTTCGTGAGTTAAGGTATGAGCTAAGTATCATTGATTCGAGCAATGTGGCTTGAATCTAGGCACTTCCCACCGCACTCATCATTTTGTCTTGTTCTAGATGTAGGCATGGACATAGGGGGAGTGTGGTTCTCTCAATGAACTCTCCCTCTCCACATTATGCATAAATCAATCAAGTCTTTCACATTAGCCATTTTTATGGTACTTGTGCTTCAAAGATGAGTTTTGATCATGAGACCAAGGTTAAAATCTTCACGGTGCCATACCAATAGACTCATGTTGGGGAACGTAGCAGAATTCAAAAAAATTCTACGCTTTCACCAAGATCCAACTAAGGAGACATCTAGCAACGAGCATATGAGAGTGCATCTACATACCGTTTTGTAGATCGCGAGCGGAAGCTTTTGATGAAGCGTGGATGAAGTAGTCGTACTCTTCACGTTCTTCGTCACCGATGATCTAGCGCCGAACGGACGGCACTTCCGCGTTCAACACACGTCCGGTACAGCAACGTCACCTCCTTCTTGATCTAGCAAGGGGGGAGGAGAGGTCGTCGGAGATCCAGCAGCACGACGGCGTGGTGGTGGATGCAACGGGAATTCCTGCAGGGCTTCGCCGGTGCCCTGCGGAGCAGGAGGAAGGTGTGACGGGAGGGGGAGAGGCGCCAGAGACTTGGGTGCGGCTGCCCTCTCCCCCCCCCCCACATATATATAGGGGGCTAGGGGTGCGCCAGCCCCTGCAGATGGGATCTGCAAGGGGGGGCGGCGGCCAGGGAGGCAATCTTGCACCCCCAAGGCAAGGGGGCGCCCCCCTCCCCTAGGGTTTCAACCCTAGGCACATGAGGGGGTCCCAGTTGGGCGCGCCAGCCCACCAGGGGCTGGCCCCCTTCCCCTTGCAGCCTAGGGGCACCACCGGGATGGGTGGCCCCACCCGGTGGATCCCCGGGACCCCTCCGGTGGTCCCGGGACACTCCCGGTGACCCCCGGAGTTCACCCGATGGCCGTGGACTTCCTATATATCATTCTTTACCTCCGGACCATTCCGGAACTCCTCGTGACGTTCGGGATCTCATCCGGGACTCCGAACAACTTTCGGGTTTCCATGTGCATGTATCTCTACGACCCTAGCGTTACCGAACCTTAAGTGTGTAGACCCTACGGGTTCGGGAGACACGTAGACATGACCGAGACCACTCTCCGGTCAATAACCAACAGCGGGATCTGGATACCCATGTTGGTTCCCACGTGTTCCTCGATGATCTTCATCGGATGAACCACTGTGTCAAGGATTCACTCAATCCCGTATGTTATTCCCTTTGTCCATCGGTACGGTACTTGCCCGAGATTCGATCGTCGGTATTCCCGATACCTTATTCAATCTCGTCATGGCAAGTCTCTTTACTCGATCCGTAATCCATCATCCCGTGACTAACTCCTTAGTCACCTTGAGCTCATTATGATGATGTCTTACCGAGTGGAGCCAGAGTTACCTCTCCGTCATATGGAGTGACAACATCCCAGTCTCGGTTCGTACCAACTCAACAGACACTTTCGGAGATACCCGATGCGTACCTTTATATCCACCCAGTTACGTTGTGATGTTTGGCACACCCAAAGTATTCCTACGGCATCCGGGAGTTGCACAACCTCATGGTCTAAGGAATAAATACTTGACACCAAAAAGCTTATGCGTTACGAACTATACGATCTCGTGCTATGCTCAGGATTGGGTCTTGTCCATCACATCATTCTCCTAATGATGTGATCCCGTTATCACTGACATCACATGTCCATGATCAGGAAACCGTGATCATCTGTTGATCAACGAGCTGGTAACTAGAGGCTTACCAGGGACTCAATGTGGTCTATATATTTACACATGTATCGTTGTTTCCGTACAATACAATTCAAGCATGAATAACAGACAATTATCATAAACAAGGAAATATAATAATAATACTTTTATTATTGCCTCTAGGTCATATTTCCAACAACTCAAACATAGGTAGCTGCAGCCACCGCCCTCTCCTTGAGAGGCTTCTCCTAGAGTCGGTTGTTTGTTGTATCTTGTCTTGAGCTCTTTATGTGTTTGGTTTGTCTCTTTCGTTTGCTATTGTTCCATGTTCGAGCCTTACTTGTTTTCTCGTCTTGCATAAGCCTTTCCTATGTCTCTTTGCTCGTGCCTATTGTCGCCTACACCGTACTACCGCTTATTAGCGGTACTACTGCCATACTCCCCGGTACTACCGCTTGAACGGTACTACCAGGCCTCTTGACGTGGGTTAGTACCGGGGCGGTACTACCGCTGAGTAGATGGAAGTAGGTGTCATAAGTCGGGGCAGGGGAGTTTTCTCTCCCCCATACCCCTTCACTCACGCCTCCTCTCACATCTCTCTCTCTCTCTCACGCGACTACGCATATACCGGAGGGCCACCGCCGGTCTACCGGGTCCGAGCCGTCTCCCTCGATTCCGACCGGTGGAATCGATCCCCACCATCTCCTCATGCCATGGAACCTGGCATTGCCCCTTTTCGTCTCTACTAGGATTCTATTTCTTGAATCTAGGTCTTGGGATCTGTCCATTGTTTTCATTGATTTTTGGTCAAATTGAGGCATGACTAGGACTTGGGAGACTGCTAGAGTAGGTGGATTGAAGGTTTAACCGCGAAAATTTGAATTTGGCACCTCCGGTAGTACCGGATCTCACCACGGTAGTTATTAGATCCGTTAACTTCTACCTCGAGCGGTACTACCGCTTATGCGCGGTACTTTCGCTGGTGAGGCACGGTACTACTGCCCGAGCTATCAATTTCCAATTTTTGTTGTTTAACCATCAATCTTGTCTATCTCTTTTCATTGGCTTATGCTATTTGTTTACTCATGTTGTCTTTCGTGCTTGTGTGTGTGTGTGTG
>LR738710.1:535718424-535797777 GCA_902687465.1 Secale cereale | reverse complement strand
CCCCCCCCCCCCCCCTCTAGTCAACCATATCGATCCTTTCAGCCTCCTCACTTGTTTTGTGAGTGCCATAGGCTGAATTTCATGGAACAATTCGTCCCTTTGCTTCTCTTCTTTTCGCTCTACCTTGTCGTGATTCCTCATACATTGTAATCTCATTCTCATGATCCTAGTTAAACCGGGAGGACACCACTTAGGTTGGGCATATTTGGGATCCCTAGGTTTGGCATTGCGACAATAAAAAGGATATCATTAACCATGGAACCGTGCTGAACAATAACAATATCCCCATTAGAATTAGTTAGATTACCAACAATCGCCTTTTTGATCTCCTTTTGCTTGTCGCATTCTGAAATTTCCGCATTAGGTGACTTTATACGCCACACTTTTTTATTGGCCTTGCTTGGAGAAATTTTTGTTGGCCGATTAGCACCATAGCTCAAATGACCTTGTGTGGGATAATAAAGCCTCTCATGAGAGCATGCCTTCTAGGTGCTTCCCACCCCATATGAATAGCATAAGGATCCATTGGGGGTTGCCCCCATACTCCATTGAAGTCTCTCATGTAATATGGCGCATACGGGGTTGTGATATCCATGGTGTCGGTGTCCATAACCCATTTGGCCTTGCATAGCATCAAAACTCTTGCTTTGGAGGGGATCTTGAACGCTTTGGATGTGATGGCCAATTAGAGCTAGAACCGGCCGCTTGACTTGCATATTTGGATAGCAGCATATCAAAAGTGGGCTTGATTCGCTTGTGCTTAGCTTCACTCTTTTCCTGATTTCCAACTCTGAATTCTTGGGCTCGATAAATTTAACATGAGTATCTTCTTGTACTTGTGGTTGTCGTCGAGAGCGGGAATTTTTTTATGGTGAACTTCAATACTTCCTTGCCATCGGGTTGCTTATCAAGCACAACCTCTCTTCCCAAGACTTTGTCGCCCTCCTTGCCTTTCCTAGGTTCACCAATAACAACATTATCTTTATAAGCAGATTCGGTTATGTTAGGCTGAATTAACATTTTCTTTCCCTCCAAGTCCATGGTGTTTATCGGGAAGGACTGTTTATCAACTTGCATCTCATCAAAATTTAATCATCTGTCACTAATGGACGATTGTATTTGTCGTCGAAAAACATTGCAATCATTAGTAGCATGAGAAAATGAATTATGATACTTGCAATAAGCACACCGTTTTAGCTCCTCAAATGACGGGTATGGTGTGTGATATTCTAATCATCTTATCTTGCAAGAGAGCATCAAATATTTTATCACACTTAGGTATATCAAAAGTAAACTTCATCTCCGCATCACGATTCTTGCGAATCGGCTTAAGAGCATTGCATGTATAGGGTTTGGCCTTCGAGGACCAAACAAATCCGATAGTATAGACATCAACCTCATCGTCTGAATTGTCATCATTGTATTCAACCATATGCATTCTAGGAAGATTGATTGTAGATCTATGAACCTCTTTGCTTCAACTCTCTTGAGACAAAGCTTTTTGCAATACTTGGTTAATATCCAGAAACTCACAACTTTCTAGCCTCTCTTTAATATGAGTTTTCAAGTCATTAAGAACAAGATTTGCCAAGTCTCTCTCACTTATCACTAAGTTATACTATCGGTTTTTTATATCTCTAATTCTCTTGACATAATCGTGAAGGAAATATGCCCTAGAGGCAATAATAAAGTTGTCATTTATATTTCCTTATATCATGATAAATATCTTTTATTCATGCTAGAATTGTATTAACCGGAAACTTGATACATGTGTGGATACATAGACAAAACACAGTGTCCCTAGTAAGCCTCTACTTGACTAGCTCGTTAATCAAAGATGGTTGAGTTTCCTAACCATAGACATGTGTTGTCATTTGATTAACGGGATCACATCATTAGGAGAATGATGTGATGGACATGACCCATCCGTTATCTTAGCATAAAGATCATTCAGTTTTACTGCTATTGCTTTCTTCATGTCAAATACATATTCTTCTGACTATGAGATTATGCAACTCCCGGATACCGGAGGAATGCCTTGTGTGCTATCAAACGTCACAACATAACTAGGTGATTATAAAGATGCTCTACGGGTATCTCCGAAGGTGTTTGTTGAGTTGGCATAGATCGAGAATAGGATTTGTCACTCCGAGTATCGGAGAGGTATCTCTGGGCCCTCTCGGTAATACACATCATAATAAGCCTTGCAAGCAAATGACAAATGGGTTAGTCACGGGATGATGTATTACAGAATGAGTAAAGAGACTTCCCGGTAACGAGACTGAACTAGGTATGAAGATATCGACGATCGAATCTCGAGCAAGTAACATACTGATGACAAAGGGAATAACGTATGCTGTCATTACAGTTTGACCGATAAAGATCTTTGTAGAATATGTAGGAGCCAATATGAGCATCCAGGTTCTGCTATTGGTTATTGACCGGAGAAGTGTCTCGGTCATGCCTACATAGTTCTCGAACCCGTAGGGTCCGCACGCTTAACGTTCGATGACGATTTGTATTAAGAGTTATGAGTTTTTGGTGACCGAAGATTGTTCGGAGTCCTGGATGAGATCACGGAGATGACGAGGAGTCTCGAAATGGCCGAGAGGTAAAGACTGATATATTGGATGATGGTATTCGAACACCGGAATGGCTTCGGGACGTTTCAGATATTTATCGGAGTACCGAGGGGCTACCGGAACCCCGCGGGGAAGTATTGGGCCTACATGGGCCATAGGGGAGAGAGGGGAGCCCACAAGGGATGCCCCCCCATGGGCTGTCCGAATTAGACAAGGGGAAGGGGGCATGGCCCCCCTTTCCTTCTCCCTCTCCCTCTCCCTTCCTTCCTTCCTTCTCCACAAAAGGGAAAAAAGAGGAATCCTAGTCCTACTAGGATTGGAGTCCTAGTAGGACTCCCCCCGTGGCACGCCCCCTAGGCCGGCCGCCTCCTCCCCTCCTCCTTTATATACAGGGTCAGGGGGCACCCTAGAACACACAAGTTATTCTCTTAGTCGTGTGCGGTGCCCCCCCTTCATAGTTTACACCTCATGTCATATTATCGTAGTGCTTAGGTGAAGCCCTGCGCGATCTACTTCACCATCACCGTCAACACGCAGTCGTGCTGCCGGAACTCTCCCTCGACCCTCTACTGGATCAAGAGCTCGAGGGACGTCATCAAGCTGAACGTGTGCAGAACTCGGAGGTGTCGTACGTTCGGTGCTTGATCGGTTGAATCGCGAAGACGTTCGACTACATCAACCGCGTTAGTCTAACGCTTCCGCTCTCGGTCTATGAGGGTACGTAGACACACTCTTCCCATCTCATTGCTATGCATCTCCTAGATAGATCTTGCGTGAGCGTAGGAATTTTTTTGAAATTGCATGCTACGTTCCCCAACAAATCCGTGACTGATTCATCGTGTTTTTTCCCAACTGATGTAAGACGTACAACTTAAGCTCATTATCACCGCTATAAAAGTGATCATGAAACTTTGGCTCTAATTGTGACCATAAGAAAACTAAACCATGTGGTAAAGCAGCAAACCATGAAAATGTGGTACCCGTTAAAGATAATGGAAATAAACACACTTTCAGTTCTTTTATGGAACCTGCTTCACCCAACTGCGCTAGATACTGACTAACATGCTCCCATGTTGTTCTCGTTCCCTCTCCGCTAAATTTTAAAAAATAAGGAACCTTATAACCTTGAGGGTACAAAACTGCATCAAAGTGTTCAGGATAAGGCTTTTGGTACACATGACCCTTTACTTTCGGCTCGTTTCGAAAAGTTTCTAGAAATATCTTATGCAAATCCTCCCTTAATTTAACTAAAATTGGATCCGATGTAGATGAAGATATTTGTGGCAATGACATAGGAGCAACCTGAGTACTAGCTAGTGGTGCAACTTATGGAATGGGCGCCGAACCATAATTCGGCGGAAGACCAAACATGCTTGTGCCTATGGGTGGTGAGACAAAGTGATTCGGCGTTGATGTTGAATTGGGCACACTCATAATAGGATTAGGATATGTAGGTGCAGCCACAAGCTGGTTGGTTTGACTAGGGTAAACATTCAACGGCATACTATATTGTTATTGCATAGGAGGTGCTGATGAAATAGGTAAAGTTGGATTAGGGTTTTCAGATAAACTAAAAGTACCACTAGATGACGGAGGCATATTTTTCTGAGCATTAGCACTTGCTACGAAAGAATTGTATGTCATCACATTACCCTTACTGACAAGACTTTCAATCACAGCCACTTTCTCTGGAGAAACAACTTTACTCATAGTGATTACATCTTGTTCGTCAACGAGAGGAGGGAAATTGACGTTTCCAACCGGAGTGATGTTTCCTTGACGGTCCTTCTTGAAATTTGCAAGAAACGCCTTCAAATCCTCTTCCTTGTGCTTCTTCTTGAGCGCTTCGAAAGCCTCTTCGCGCTTCTTCTTATGTGTTTCATAGGCTTGGCAATGTTCCTCCGATAGTTCATCAAGACTAGGCTTAATGATGTTATCGGCATCAACTTCTAAGTGCTTGGGGAGATTAGACATGGTTGATGATGATTCTTGATCTTTCGTCCCCAGCGGAGTCGCCAAAAAGTGTGTTCGCACACGAACACGTCACTGTGTACCTCCAACGCCGAGGGTGATGCACCGCAGCTCATGTCGAAGGAGACCCGTCCGGAAGCGCGGTACGCAAGCAATCCGGCTGGTGCTTTTCAGGACCCGAAACCCCGCGCGCCCGGGAGGGACCCCGTGTGGGCGCGCGGTGGCTATGGGCTGCCCTAGGTCGGTTCGCCCGCCCCTAGAGCCTCGAGGATCGTTGTCCTTCAACACGAAGAACAAATGAAGAACGAGAGAGAACGAACAAGGGAGAGATGTAAAACTAGGGTAAAAAGTAGATGGGTTTTGCGATTATGTGTCGTTGTTTCAATCGGCTCTCACCCTCATGTATATAAGAGGCGGCTGGAATTCCTGTGCAAGGAAAAGTTAGAATTCACGTCCAAAGCCATAATTTGGGTCTAATTCGGATTGTTTGGCCCGAACTTTCCAAAAATGTTCGGTTTAAAAATTGGTTGCACCTTGCGGGTCATTTTTTGGGGTAGTAAATGACCTCAGATAAAAATCACGTATGAAGCAAATTTAACCATTTTTCGACAAGGCAAACAACTTTCATGTTGAACGTTTTTCAAATCGAGGCCATCTTCAGGGCCGAATCGCTCGCGTAAAACAGATTGTTACTCGCCCTACCCTTTGGCTCGTGACAGAGCCGCACTGAGGTGGCTCTAACTTTTACATACGATATTGGATTGAATTGATTTTTATATCAAAAGCAACTGTTTCGACGAGACGAAGAGAATCCGTGTAGAAAGTTTTCTCATTTGAGGCAACCTTTGAGGCGTAATTGGACAAACAGTGCTCTCGATATAAAATCTCAGTATTTTGAACACAACTTTGGCCTTTGTGATGAGATCTGATGGTGATGGCCCAAACTTCAAAGATATTCATGTTGATAATACGGAACTTTTCCATGTAGATCACTTCTCCATTTGAGACCATCTTAATTGCATTTCGTACCATGCCAAAATCTGGTGTCAACACAACTCTTCTTACAAAGACCCCTTGGTCCCTACAACAAAGTTCATCTCGAGAGAACCCAACTACACAACACCATCACAAAGGTTTCTTCGTAACCCGATTAGTCTCACTCAAGACAACTCGTCTACACGGAAGGTCTTTTAAGTGCCAGTTGTACCCGCACAGAAGTTATGCGCCCTCAACTACACCAAGATGCCCCCCTGTAGTAGCATCACAACTTATCTCACCATGGACAGCTCGCCAAACCAAGTTTGGCTTCAACAAGAGGGGAGGAGTGGTTGCCTTTTTGGGACACGAGCGGCGGCGGCCTACCGTGTTATACTCTTTCTAGTTGTTGGCGGCGCCCGTGGACGTGTTGGCTTCCTAGTCGTGGTTGTGGAGCGCGGCGATGTCTTCCTCGTCGTCGGTCTCGCCGAACAACACCTCGTCTGCCGCCTCATCGCACTCCTTGTAGGCGGTTGCCAATTCCGTTGCCCGCCGGTGGTACCGCCAGCGGGTAAGGCGAATCTCGTGGGTCGAGTGGTAGGACTCAAGCAGTGTCGCCTGCTCCACCAGGTCCACTTTCGGTGCGATCGCTCTGCCGACGGCGAGCTGCTCCTCCGCTTGTTGGTGCTCCTGAAGGAGTTGTTGGTTGTAGACGGCATTGGCTTGTGCCTCCCAGAACCGTTGCTCCCGCACCATGTCCATGTAATGTGCATGAGCCTTGTCGATGGTCACGGTGCAATGCACTGGTTGTTGGAGACTCAACGAGGCTGCTAATGCCTTGTTACGCTTGGGCTCTAAGCGTAAGGCGGTTCCTTCCTATGTTTTCCTTGACGCCCCCCATAGTTCTTCTGTCAAATTGCCTTCAGAAGAAGATATAGTTGGAGATATGCCCTAGAGCCAATCATGTATGATGATATTTCCTATGCGTTTACGAATAAAGATAGTCCTTGTCTATTATCAATGATGTATATCAGCAAGTACGTGACTTATTTGTGGGACTATGCATTGTATTATGACTGTTCTAAAAGGTCTCTAGTCGAAAGGGATGTGTGGACGCATAGCCGATTAGACTAGCATATGACACAGTAGATGGCTCGGTCTCACTAACCATGGATCATTGGATTCTAACCGGATAATATGGGCTCGGAAGGATCTTGTCGGATTCGACATGGTCGGATCCGGGTCGATATAAGATCCGAGCCGGACTGACCCAACTATGAGACGCAACAATATGTCATTTGTGAAACTCTAGTACAACATATGTTCTACTCCCTCCGTTCCAAAATATTTGTCTTTCTAGACATTTTAAATGAACTACAACATACATGTGTATATAGACATATTTTAGAGTGTAGATTCACTCATTTTGCTTCGTATGTAGTCACTTGTTGAAATCTTTAGAAAGACAAATATCTAGGAATAGAGGGAGTATGTCCTAAGACCTAAGCTGGCGCATGTACTCGGGAGGGTGACATACCTGCTTTGGGCCGACCAAATGGTACTCGATGACTGGGTAGTTACAGAGGTAGGTTACAGACTTGTCTAGACCCATGTTGCGAGACATGGTCGAGCAAGATGTGATTTGCCCCTCCGATTAGGAGAGATATACTATGGGACCCTCGTGTGATCCGACCAAGATAAGCATGACCATGCGACAAGGAGTATGAGATAATCCGGTTTGTGGTCGGCATCAGTGGAACGAGAAAGAGGTCGGGCTAGCACAAGGATGACAGACTCACCTTGAGCCCGACAACATATATCGTGTGGCAAAAGGAATAGAAGTGTGACATGTTGTATAGGTTTGCCAACCAGCTTCATTGTCTGATTGGTGGTCGGCACTCCTTGCTAGAGGTTGCTACCAGCCGAGCAAGTCGGAGGTGATCCGACATGCGACCTAGCTGACTTAAACCGAAGCCTAGACCTCCCATGTTCTTCGGTTTTGTGCAAACGTCCCACAAAATCCAGCACGGTTTCCTATTGCCCTTCTTGCTACCCCACTAGAAATTGCTGAATCATGGAAATACACTTTCACATATACCTCTTGGAAGCCTGAAACAAGATATCAAATAGACAAGAATAGCTTGAGCAACAGCCTTCATTCTTTGAGCGGCCAACATCCGTAGGCATGCCAAAATACCTATCACACAATTGCTTATCATGCACATCCCTTACTGAAAAATAGGAGGACTTCCATTGTTTACACTTTAACCCGAACTAGTAAGTATTCACAGGTTTGAAACCACCTCCACCCCTTCATTACTTGCCTTAAGAGAAACTCTAGCAGACCCCACAAAAACTTAACCTGCAAAATGTGTTTGCAGTTTCATGAAGATCGCGTTTGCGAGTCGAAAACTAGCGCGGCCGAACAAAAACCGTATCTAAAACTGCGTAATTTGAAAAAACATTTTCACGGGAGAAATTGCACCTTGTTGACGTGAGTTGTTCATCACATACTACATAGATTTTACATGATCAAACACTACATACATAGTTCATACTACATACTACGTTAATACTAGTACTAGAGGGGGTTGGATCTGACGGCGGCGATGTCGCAGCAAATGGACGACGATGTGGAGGAGAAGACACTCAATCCTCCTCGCCGGAGCTGCAGAGGTCGACGTACTTCGCCCTCTGCTCCTCGCGGATGCGGCGCCACTCCTCGTCCTTCTCCCTGGCGGCGAGGTTGGCGGCGATCGTCTGCCGCCACTAGAGGTCTTCGAGCCCCTCAGTGTGGCGCCGACGCTCCGCCTCCTCGCGCACGCTCCGCTCGGCGATGGCGGCCGCAACGGCGGCGACGTAGTCTTCCGGCCCGACGACTCCGCGGCGGCCGAGCGGAGCGGGCTCCTCCATGACGGGGAGGAAGTCGAACTCCTCCGGCTCCTCCTCGTCCTTCGACCGCTCCCTCTTCACTGGCAGAAGGCCCGTGCCGGAAGAGGAGGAGCTCCCGGTGTACGAAGGTCTCGCGGACGAGGAAGCTCGATGGCGGCGACTTGTCGCGGTTGGTCCACTTCCGGGCCTCACGCTTCCTCGCGCCGTCCGACCAGACGTGCCGCTCGCGCTCCGTATCGCTCTGGCCGCCAGATCTGCTGCTGGAGCCGCGTCCGAAGCTCCACATGCGGCCCCACATGGCGGCTGGAGGCCGAGAGGTAGTCGCCGGCGAGAAGAAAAGTGGAGAAAGGGGGTGGGGAATCACGTAGCTCGATGGCGGCGTTCAAGTTGTGCGTTTTGGACGTCGCCGCAAAAAAAATTACGGACCAGGCGAGTATGCAGGCTCTGTTCTGGCCAAAAAATTGGGTTAAGCCGGCATACTGATCGGAATTTTACGGATCTGCGTGTTTTGCAGGGTCTGCTAGAGTTGCTCTAAGAAACAGCAGGCTATCAGCAGCAAAGAGCAAATGGCTTTCAATTAAGTGGCTGTTGAGATTCCGATGGCCGCCCTAACGTGGGTGGAGAACAACTAGGAAGAGGATAATTCCCAATGTTTCCTCTTCAGCAAATTATTGTTAGTAGGGGGGTTTCGGCACAACTGTAGTCAAGTGGCTGGTGGAATTCCCCACCTCTGATAGCGATCCGATGGCCTACAACAATAGTTTTCTAGTTTTCACTGGATACCTCACCTATATAAAAACAGAAAATAACCATCCAGCAACATACAGATCTTCGAAAATTGGTCTTAAAACCAACGGAGAAATAGTAAAAAGGATGCTGAAGTCACACCAGATTTATTCTGCATGGGATTACAAAGTTTGAAAGAGGAAACCTAAATCTACAGCTCAAAATTGTTCGATGCAAATTACTAAAACGTCCCGCTACACGGGGCAAATGTCAACCTTCCATCAAACTTGCTCAAAGGTTTCACATTACCATCCCACCATCGATGGTAAGCACCTGCCAAGAGATAGTTCAATAATAAACCTATCAAATTTCAGAATTCAGATAACCAAATGGCACAAACAGCATGGAAGTTGACCAACCTGTCCGGTGATGTAGCTGGCCGCGGGATTCAGGGCCAAGAACTCAACCAGCCCAGCAACTTCCTCTGGCTGGCCATACCTCCCTGTGAAGAAGTTGAATGAGGCATTAGTGCTGACAGAAAACATTCACATGGTATATACAGTGCACATGAGCGCACACACGTACATAACATAACATTTAAGTTTTTCCGAAGAGTTTTTCTTTTCTTTTGCTATACCTACGATTTATGAACAATGGAACAGAATGTGAGTTATAATCAGAGGTTACAGCTTAAGATGCATACCCAAGGGAATAGTCGACAAGATTCTCTTCTCAAGCTCCTCTCCAAGTTCCGCGGTCATGTCTGATGCTATGAATCCAGGTGCGATTGCATTCACCTGAGTATTCACAACTGTTCAGCATTTGGCTTACGGTTTTATGATTTATGAGCTAATGATGAAAAGATAGAGAGTGCACATTGATATTCCTGCTTGCATATTCCCTAGCAACTGTTTTAGTGAAACCAATGACTCCAGCCTTGGCAGCACTGTAATTAGCTTGGCCAGCATTGCCAGTAAGACCAACAACTGATGCTATGTTGATGACTCTTCCCTGCATTAAACATAAAAATAAGTATCTTACAATCGATAACAGAAAATTTAATGAGGCGCCTTCTGCGGAGAGCTTCTTTTATGTCAGAGCAAGAACAACAATATTCTAAGTCCTAACTAAAAGGAACAAACTACTACTCTTACTTTGGCAGTGTAGCTCTCTTTACAGGCATACACATAGCTCATGCACTAGCAACATGGTAAGGCCTTATAATTTTTCTCTTTCAGCTCAGAAACACAATAAAGCAATGTAAGGAGGCCTTCCTTTTCCTTCAGCTAAGAAATTAAGCTGAGTCCTGAACTAAAGCAATGTAAGCTTGTAACTGAGGAGAGGGGTCTGGGGGTCAACGGAGACTCGGCGACTTGCTATTTGAAGCATGACAGAACTTAAGTTTAGATCTAAGGGTGTGTTAGGTTTCTGTCATGAAGTGGAACGGCAAGGATCAGTTCTGTCCCCAGGGTACATTCCCGTGTTTGGATCGTCAAAGGAACCGGAACCAACCAATTCCAGCGAACGGCATATTCCCTGTTTATGCCGTTCCGAGCGGATCATGCGGAACCGCTCGCTCCCCTCCTCACCCATAGCCACCTCGGCCTCGTGCGCCGTCGGGAGCAGCCGCTCCAAGCTTCAGGAGCCACGGTCCTGCAACGCCAGGAGCATCGCATCCAGCCAGTCACCGCGCTTGAGCTGCACTTGCGTGCGGAGGCAGTGCAAGTAGCCGGCCATCTCCTCCAGGAGGCTGCAGAAATCCATCCGGTGACCACCGCTCCGAGTTCTACGCCACCAAGCCCCCGCCGTTCCGCATCAGCGGGTGGAAAGCTGGGCCGTGCGGCCTCTCTACCGGGCCGCCGGAGGGAGAGACAAGAGGGCCGGAGACTCAAGTCAGGCTGCTGCACAAATTGACCTCGACGCCCAGGTCATGCCACCCGTCATGGTCAATTTAGCGTTCTTCCTCAAGTCCAGCGTCGCATCAAATTTTGGCATTCTGACCCCAGGAACCGTTCCACCCTACCTCATTCTCTTCTAGCCAAACACCAAGATGGAATTATTCCATTCCTTAGGAATGGAACGGTTCCGTGACATTCCACTTGGTTCTGGAACCAAACACACCCTAGTAGTCTAGTACAAGCTCATATTTTTCATACTAACTTTGTTCTAAAAATAGATGACACTTCAGAAAGAGTGCAGTCAAACTTCTTCGGCATTGACAACTAATGGAAAAAAAATGTTGGGTGGGCGGTAACGGTACCATTATGTTTGCCATGAATAATGACTTCACAATATATTCTTGATGTAATCTATTACTTATTCATGTAAAAACTAGAGGCTAAAAGTTGCATACCAGAGAGTGTGCAAAGTAATGAACACATCTATTGAACAATGGACAAAGTATGTCATATGTATTTGCAGTATATTCTTCATAGGACCAGTAGCTAATGCATACCCAAAAAAAAGTTAAACTCCAATAAAGTAGCCCATGTTAGCAAAATTGTTCAAACCAATTCAAAGAATGAAACAAAAAATATACCTTTTTCTTCTTCATCATTATTTTTGTGGCAGCCTGTAATGCGCAGGTGTAAGAAACATAAACATAATTCAAGTAGCAAATTTTCAAAAAAAAATAAAGAACAAATAAAGGGGCAAAAACCTACCTGTGTACAGAGGAAAACACCAGTAAGATTTAGATCAATTACATCTTGCCACTGAGATTTCTTCATCCTCATCAACAATGTATCCCTCGTGATCCCTGTTTACAGAATGTTATTTCACAATTCACATACAGAAAAAAATAACAGAAGAGAAAGCTAAACTGGTGCAAACTAACCATTGGTACCTACCTGCATTATTTACCAGGATGTCAATTGTTCCCCATTTATCAAGAGCCTGGTAAAATACATAAACTAATGATAACCAAGTTTATATAATCTGATCAATATATAGGTGAAAGGAAAAACATTTTTCATCCATGAAAAAATTGCACTTACTGCTTTCATCATAGATTCTACATCAGCTTCTTTAGAAACATCTCCTCCAAAGGTAATAGCCTGACCACCAGATGCTTCAATCTGAAAAAATAGCATTACGTTATAAATATACCAGTGCATTTAGGCTTAGCAGAGAGAGAAAATGAAGAAAAAGGAAGTAATTTAACAAACAAAAAAAACTAGATGCCTCTCCGGAAACCAATAACGTTTTTCTGAATGCTGGTATATGTATATTTTTAGGTAGATAACTATCACCAAATTTCAATCATAACTGGGCTAAAATAGCTATAAACTTCCGTTTATGCAAAAAGGAAATCTGGATGTTGTGAATCAACATTAGAAAATTACAATTTGTTTCTCTTAGCCTTTGTGAACTGTTATTGTTGTCATACACTAGTCTAAAAACAAAATTACAATGAGCCAATGAAATTTATCGAAACTAATACTCAATGACTATATTTCACATTGCATTGGATGGTTTCTGAAAGTGATAACACAAGGGTGCTGTTTACTTGATCATAAATGAGAACGGAAATTCAGCACAACTGTGTTGTTGCTTACTCGGATAGGAGGTCAGAAACGATAATAATTGTATGCATTCCTGCATGAGGCCAACCATGAAGAACAATGCAGACTAACATATCTCAAGTTGCTGAGAGAAGTTCATCAAGGAAAATATCTGATCTAGCTGCACTGCCAACTGAAACAATTATTTAATAATCCTTACGGCAATCACCAGTTACAGTGTCTTTGTATATCTTCTAACTGTATGATGCAACTTAACAAACAGGCAAACAGGTATTAAATAAAATGTATATGCCAATATTATGTTTTAATTAACCAGCTTACCTCTTCGGAGACTGCTTCAGCCTCTTTCGAGGATCGTGCATAATTCACTAGGACCTGCAGGTAAAGTCGGTATTAGGTCCATGGGGTTATGGGGAGTAAATAGCCATTTGCAAATGCAGGCAGATAGCTATAACAAAAAAGACAGAATGAATATCTAAGACAGCGAACTAGCTCACCTTGCAGCCAGCTTTTCCAAGAGCCAATGCAACGGCTTTTCCAATCCCTCTGGAAGCACCGGTAACAACAACAACTGGAGCTTCCAGCTCTGTAGCATCATGCACAACTGCTTGTTCAACAGCAGCGACGTGGGTGCGCACACCTACAGATACATTTGATTAGTACTGCAAAATGTACAGACAAAGAAGCTCCCAGCAGAGAATTTAGTCCTGAATTTACACCTACATGAGTGCTTAGAGAGAGACCACCAATGCTAGCAAAGTTATAATAGTGCTTAAAGTGTTCAACCATCTACTCCCTCTGTAAACAAATGTAGGACGTTTTTGCAGTTTAATTTAAACTGCAAAAGAGCTAGCTATGGACAGGGGTGCGTGGAAGCTTGCTATCCATGTGCCAGAGCCATGAATTGGTCGCGAGATCTTATGGGTTTCACCTCTAGCCTACCCCAACTTGTTTGGAACTAAAGGCTTTGTTGTTGCTGCTGTTGCTGTTGTAATTTAAACTGCAAAAGCATCCTACATTTGTGTACAAAGGGAGTACTTAAAGCTTAACACTCAGTTGAGAGCCAAAACAAAGTGGAGCACTACATAGAAAATAAATTCATCTGCCGCATCTGACATTGCATAAACCCAGAATTTTTTAATTTTAAATAAGCAACACACCCAAGCATCTCCAACAGGCGGTGAATAAGTTGGTGATGTAAAAACCACTATGGAGTAGGAGAGAGAAGATTTTAAATCACCGCATGATGTAAAAGTGGTGCCTTAAACGGCCTTTTTTCATCACGGCTGCGTTTTTGCATATTCATCATCTGTTGGAGCGGCATTTTTGGCACAAAGTGGCCTAAACAGCCGTTTTTCATGTGGCCCTGCGTTTTTACAACAGTCGTAGCCCGTTGCAAATATCCAGCAGCAGGAGCCAAAATTTAGGCCTGCCCCCAAAGGCCAAAAGAATTGCAACAACGTTACATATACAACAGCTATTGGAGCAGGGTTTTTGGGCCCAAAGTGGCGTAAACACCGTTTTTACAACACGGCGGCGTTTTTTCGTCATCTGCTGGAGATGCTCACCACATGAAATATGTGGTAAGCTATCTAAAACCCCAATATGTCCAAGTCAGCTCATATAAGTTGAGGCTGTGGCTACGTGTCTCTCCTAGTCAAAAAAAAAAACAAATTATGCTGGAGACACTCTAATAGCATACTTCTAACCCTGATCTCACTCGTACACGAGTACCATTTCTCACAAAATTTAAACGGGGACACTTGATAACCCAGTGCTCATGGACTCGTATTAGATCCTCCCCAAATTTCACGAGCAAACATGTTACATCCCCGCGCTAGATTGCTCACTGCGCCACGCTACAACAGCTAGATCTCAGACCCCGAGTGGCATAACCAAACCAGCGCGACGACAACCGAAGAGAAGGGCCGTTACCGGAGGAGAAGCCGGCGGCGGCGGCCCGAAGGCGGTCGGATCGGAGCGCGGACGGACGTGCGGCGGCTCCGGCGAAGGATATGAACCCCCGGAGCGCGGCGGAGGAGGCAGCGCGAGGCAAGGGGGCGGTGACCGCCGGGGAGGAGATGGCGGCTGCGGTGGCGGCGGCCATGAGGTGGCGTAGGGAGGCGGGAGAGAGGCGGTAAGCCAGAGGAGGCAGCGTGGCGTGCGAGGAGGAAGAGGGTTATTTGTAGCGGCGGCTTTGGGGCTTTGGAAGCTCAAGCAAGAGCGAGGAGCACGGCGGGCGCGTCGCGGTCTGGCGGAGCGCACGATGAAGAAGGGTACGAGGCGTCGGGCTAACCGATGGGCGGCTCTCCTGCGTCACCGTCATGGCTTCAACTCTTATACAGTACTCTTCTAAAAAAACTTGTATACAGTACTAGGGTATTTTTAGGGGTACCCAAATGTTATACTCCCTCCGTTCCTAAATATAAGAGCATCTCCGGCCGCGAGCTACTCTTGGTGTTCTACCGATAATGTATTCATGTGCGGCCTAAACCAGCTCTCCCCGCTCTCCCCGCTCTCCTTCTCCGCCGGCGGCCACTCCGGCCCGGGCGTCCACCCCTTCGCGCCGGCGACCACTCCGGTCCCCGGCGCCCACCTTCCGTCCATGGCTTCGAACCCTCCCAGCCCTGGCAGCACGGGCTCGATCTCCTCCTGCTTGCAGCCCGTTGTGTCTGGCCTCGGGCTTTCCGGGTCGCCGGGATCCGCGGGCTCCTCCACGGGCGCGCCTCCCCAGGCCGGTTTGGTGGCCGCGGATCCGGCTGCAGGCGCGGCTGTGGCGGCCCCGTGGAGAAGGCCTGGCCCCTCGCGCAACGCGCTTTGGCGTCGCCGGAAGCAGAGGCAGCTCGCGGCGGCGGAGCGTTCCAGGTCGTGGTCGTCGGTTTCGTCGCAGGAGAGGCGCGAGGTCCCGCCGGATCTTTTCGGCCTCTGTTTCAAGTGTTGCCGGGAGGGGCACCGTAGGGAAGACTGCCCCTTTCAGCCTCTCTGCTTTCGATGCGGGCTGGAGGGACACATCTCGCCGGGGTGCTCGCGTCCTCGGAGCCCGCGGCCAGAAGAGGAACTCCGGCATGAGGCCATGGCCAAGGTGGCGCGGACTGGTTTGCAGCAGCCGCCAGCAGGGCTCGCGCGCTGGCTGTTGCCAGCGACTCGGCGGGTCTCTCCTCAGGAGAGGCCCTCGTCAGTCCCGGCCGACATCGTACCTGCGGGAGCCTGGCTGGCGCTACCTGTGGCGACCGCTGTTCCAGCGGCCATGGACGTCTGCATCATCTCGCGGACCCATGAGATGGATGACATGGAGCGAAGACTCAAAACAGCGGTGGTCGCGTACATTGGCGGTTCCAGGCCGGCGGTTTCGTCTGTGGAGGCGGCGGAGGCTATCGCGGCCCAACTGGATGTTCCCAGACACAAGTTTTTCGTTCATAAGTTCTTCTCGGAGGATTTTCTTGTGGTATTTGCGACGCCGGAGCTCAGGAACCAGGCCCTTACGGCGGACTTCATTGAGCATGGCTTCTTCAAGTTGTTCTTTAGGCCTTGGTTGCGGCAAGCACAAGCAGTGTCAAAAGTGATGTGTTCTCAGGTGGATCTAATGATTGAGGGAGTGCCTTCCCATGTCTGGACGAGGGACACGGCTGCGGAGCTCTTGGGTTCGGGCTGCCTGGTGGAGACAGCCAGCCGCGAGGACCTCTCCCTGTTCAAGCTACGGGCTTGGTGCGTTGACCCCGATGCAGTGCCGGTGGCGAGGAGATTATGGGTGCCGGAGCCAGAGGCGGAGCTCAACCCGGCGGCTCGCCGGCCAACCTCCCGTCAGCTGCTCATGTACAAGACGCTCATCCATATTGGCAGGGTCAGAGAGCACGCCGGTCCGGAGGGGTGGTTGCGGCCGCCAAGCTCAGATGGGAGCGGCCAAAGCGGTCTGCCAGAAGACTCGGATAGTTTCTCGGGCAGTGGAGAATGGCGTGTGCTACCTTGGACGCGTGGAGTTCGGGATGTCAGAGGCGGTGCGCCGGCGGGAGGTGTGGCCGGTGGCTCGTATCAACAAGCATTGATGGGGCGCGTGGGGCCCTCGGATTGGCGCATTCCTCTAATCATGGCAGGTGCCCGGGTGGCCGTGTCGTCTAGGTTGGGGATTCCTGCATCGTCGATGGTCCGGACTTCTACTCCGGGGCCGGTGAGGCCGGTGGCGGCAGACGTGCCTGTGCAAGGCCGTCGGGTGGAGCCTGTGGATTCGGGGCGCTCGGCCATAGAGAATCCTATGGTCGCCACTTTGGGTCAGGATTTGGTGATTGCAGAGGGCCCACGGTCGCCTTCCCATAGACCAGACCAGTCTCCCCCTCCTTCCATTGGTGTGCAGGGCGTGGCGACATAAGCTGTCGTGGCAGGTTCGGTGGATCCCGAGGTGGCTGCTTTGGGTAGACAGGAGATGTCCAATGGGGCAGCGCTGGGCCAAGGCATGAGGATCGCCAAGGATTCTGTTCGGTCCACACCCCTGGAGAGCGAGCCAGCCAATGCGGTGACGGTGCAGGCTAAGGTGGCAGCTACCACTGCTGACGCGGGCCCAGTGGGACAGAGTTTGGGCGACCTGGCAGTTGCGGAGACCAGTCATGAGGTGCCCCAGAGTGGGCCAGCTCGTGAGGTGCAAAGAACGATGGGATCTCTGGATTAGGAGACAGCACCAGGGTGGGACCCGGTGGAAGAACTGCTGCCTCCCACTACCACGCCTGCGGAGGTGGGAATCGAGGACCCAGCTGGAGATTACGACATGAGGCTGGGAGAGGTTGGCCGCGAGGGGACGGACTGTTTGGTGAGTCCGCGCCTTGTGGACCGTGCAGCTATCATGGATGTTGACGTGCACATGCACGTACCCCTCGCTGTGACTATGTCGATGCCATGCAATGCACCATGCAATGTGCATTCAAGTGCTAGTCAGATGGATTGCGCAGATACAAGGCTTTGTTCTAAGGAGCAAGTGGCACTTGGCAACATCAAGACATTTTGTGCGGGTTTGTTGAAGAAGCTAGCACCTCCTCTTCTTAAGGAATTTGAGGGATTGCGGGGAGTTCGGCCTAGGCAGGACCCGTTTACGCCGCGACGCACGACCAGGTCGCTTGGTGTGGGCGGTCCACGCAAATCCAAGGCTTCGGCAGCGGAATCGGTCCTACTCAAGACGCTCGGGTTCGATTGTGATGATCTGGCGGTCTCCAAGGACGCGCTAGGTCAACTGAGAGAGGTGTTTGATTCACCTCTGCAAGAGCAACAGTTGAGGGCGATTGCAGCCATCTTTGGCAAGGCAATTCCACTAAACTTGGGAGCCGATTTGGAGAGCAGTGAGCTGGTGGCCGTCTAGGTCTCTAGCAGGGAGGTGGGTACGGACATGGAGCGCATATTTTCCATGTCGTACAACAACCAGGAGCTGGTGTGTTGGAATGTGAGGGGACTAAATAGCCCCGCCCGGAAGAAGGCACTTAGAGAATTTGTAGAATCTCTCCGAGTAGCTATCATTTGTATCCTAGAAACCAAGCTGGAGACGGTGGATCAATTTGTAATAATGCAATGTGTAGGGTCATCCTGTGATGGCTTTTACTACTTGTCGGCGTCGGATACTTGGGGAGGGATTTTTGTGGCGTGGGATTCCACAAAGGTGCAATTGACAAACTTTGTCAATGATACTAACTTCACAACTGGATACGTCTCTCCTTTGGAGGGACCGTCGTGGTGGCTTACCGTGGTATATGGCCCGCAAGAGGATGCCCAAAAGATCATGTTCTTGGAGGAGTTAACGGCGAGGAGGCAGCTCTGTCCTGGCCCTTGGCTGGTTTGGGGAGACTTCAACATGATTTTACATGCGGCTGACAAAAACAATGCCCTTTTGGATCGGAGAATGATGAGTAGATTTAAAAGGTTTGTGGAGGATAATGCGCTCAAGGAACTCTTCCTGCATGGGCGTAGATTTACGTGGAGCAGTGAAAGGGAGATTCCGACATTGACCAAGATTGATAGAGCTTTTGTCTCAATTGATTGGGAGCTGGACCATCCGGAATGCTTGTTGCAGGCACTGTCAACATCAACTTCGGACCATTGTCCCTTATTCCTATCTCTCGAAGAGCATATGCACTACAAGAAAAGATTTAAATTTGAAAAGTTTTGGGTCAAGCTTGATGGTTTTTTGGAGGTTGTGAAGGAAGCTTGGGTTTGCGACCCAGAGATCACGGACCCTTTCCATCGATTGGACACGCTGCTCAGGAACACGGCCAGGAGTCTAGCGATTTGGGGTCAAAAAAGAGTGAGCAATATTAACCTGCAGATCGTTGTTGCAAATCTCGTGATTCTGCAGTTTGACTACGCTCAAGATAGACGTCTTTTGACCACAGAGGAACGCGGGTTGAGGGGTATGCTCAAGCATCTGGTGCTTAGTCTTGCATCGCTGGAGAGAACAATTTCCCGTCAGAGATATCGGATTACTTGGCTACATGAAGGGGATGCCAACTCTAAGCTATTCCATTTGGTGTCCAACGGGAGGAGAATGAATAACTACATCCCAGCTATACATGTGGATGGTCAAGTCATTACGGATCAGGCCGGCAAAGAGGAGGCCTTCCTTAATGCTTATAAAGCTCTCCTTGGCAGGGACGTAGCTAGGGAGCACACATTGGACTTGGCAGCGCTGGATATGGCAGCGCTGGATATGGCAGCGGTGGACCTTTCTGAGCAAGACTTAGTATTCTCAGAGGCAGAAATTTGGGCGGTCATAAAAGAGATGCCTTCGGATAAGGCGCCGGGCCCGGACGGGTTCATCGGACTGTTTTTTCAAAAAGCCTTGGAGATTGTCAAGGGTGACCTGATTGCGGCCTTGCATAAACTGTTCATTGGCAATGGAGTTGGGTTTGGGAGACTTAACCAAGCACTCATAACGCTAATCCCGAAGTCACCAGAGGCATGTGGAGTTAATGACTTTCGGCCGGTAAGCTTAGTGCATAGTATGCCAAAGATTGCCTCCAAGCTTATGGTAATGAGGTTGAGGCCGAGGATGGGAGACATGGTGCATATCAATCAGTCGACGTTTATCAAAGGCAGGAATATTCATGATAACTTCCTGCTAGTAAGGCAAATGGCACGCAGGCTGCACAAGAGAAAGGCCAAAGGGGTGATGCTGAAGCTGGACATTTCGAGGGCTTTCGACTCGCTCTCATGGCCATTCCTTTTCGAGTTGTTGCGAGCAAAAGGATTTTCGGACAGATGGATTCATTGGGTTGCCACTTTACTCACTTCGGCCAGTTCCAGAGTGATTGCGAATGGATCCACCGGAGCTAAGTTCATGCACGCTAAAGGTCTTCGGCAAGGGGATTCTATCTCACCTTTGCTCTTTGTTATAGCAATGGATGTCCTTACTGATATTATGATCAAGGCACATGACAACGAGGTGTTAAGCTCAATGAATGGGTGTAGCCCACTACAGAGGCTTTCGTTGTACGCTGATGACGTGATCCTATTTATAAAGCCAACCATCTCGGACTTGCACTTTGTTCGTGAGGTCTTTGGCATTTTTGGAGAAGCTTCGGGTTTGAAGATTAACTTTGCGAAGTCGGCAACAATCATGATAAGGGCCGAGCCAGAGGACGAGCAGCTGGTAAGGGACGCTTTGCCTTGGAAGATGGAGTATTTTCCTTGCAAGTATCTTGGCTTGTAGTGGAGCATTAAGCAGTTGAAGCGCTCGGAGTGGCAGCCAATGGTTGATGCTGCGCTGCATATCCTTCCTGGATGGCAAAGAGGCTTGGTGACATGGCCAGGGAGATTGATCTTGGTCAACCAGGTTATGAGAGCGAGGGCGACGCATCATCTGATCGTGGCTGAGGCACCGAAGTGGGCACTGGAGAAAATTGACAAAGGGTGTCAGGCATTTTTTTGGGCAAGATCTGAAGAGGTTCATGGAGGTAGATGTTTGGTATCTTGGAATAGAGTGTGTCGCCCTAAGGAGCTAGGAGGGCTTGGTGTCATTGATCTACACAAGCACGGGATAGCGCTCAGGCTTAGGTGGGCATGGCTTTCGAGAATCGATGAGCTGAGACCATGGCAGGGGCTAAACTGGAAGCCTGATAAGCAGGTTTGTGCGGCTTTTGGCAGTTTGGTGAAGTGGCAACTTGGTGCGGGCACAAAGGTGCTTTTCTAGACGGATCGTTGGATCAATGGTGCAACAGTTAAGGAGTTGGCCCCACTAGTCTATATTCAGGTCAGGACCCAAACTGCCAACAGAAGATGTGTGAGAGATGCGTTATGGATGCATACTTGGATGGAAGATATTCGAGGTGAACTTAATACGGAGGGTTTGGCACAATTCATCCGGTTGTGGGAGATTCTGATGGAGGTACAATTGGTGCCGGACACGGAGGACAAACCAATCTGGGATTGGAACATGGATGGGCAATACACGGCCTCCTTGGCTTACAAGATGATGTGTATTGGAGGGATTAGATCCCAACATTACGCTGCAATCTGGAAGTGTTGGGCACGCTAGTCTGCAAGCTATTCATGTGGCCAGCCATCCAGTATAGGCTCTGGACCTCGGACAGGAGATGGAGACATGGTCTGCAGGAGGAGAGATGTAACACTCCAAATTTTTGGATTTTGTTTTCTTCCAAACTTTTGGTCTTTTGGAAGGGGGATATTTGATCTTCTCTTGAAAACCCTTCTAAAATCTTTTCTGACCAAAGTTCGTGTGTTCTTTTCAAGCTTGGTTCTGGTCTTGAAGGTTTGCTTCTTGTGTTAGCTCAAACACAAGTTGATTTTCAAAGGGTTTATTTGATTCTTTCCCCTCCATGAATATCCACCTTATAAGAATCTTGGACTTGTCTTCCCTCTCAAACTTTTCTCTTCCATGGCACCCAATGAAAATATTTCTCTCCAAAACCTCCTTTTCACCTTGAGGCAAGTCTCTCATCAATTCCAGCAAGTTTCAACCTTATTGGAATTTTTCTTATTATTTTGCACCAAAAACAATTTCTGTCCATTGAAATGAACCATGGTGATTTAAAAGGGAACCACCATGTTCACTTTGATGTTTTTTTCCAAACCAACTCCTCTGGATAGTCCTTAGTAACCACAACCTAGATCCATCTTGTCTCACTGGTCCACAGTTCAAAAAATTTAAATTTCACTTGCTGCAAGTTTGGACCAGATTTGCAAATTTTGGTGAAATTCATATTTTTCTTCTTCCAAAAATTCTGTGAAAATTCAGGCAGCCTCTAGATGCATTAAGAGGCCACTCCACCAAATATCAGCTCCAGCAAGATTTTCCACATGCCAAAATCATTTCGTCAAACACCTGGCGTGCATTGTTTCTGCCAGTTTCAGAAAAGTTAACTAAAGAATTATAGGCGACAGTGCAGCTTCGTCAGTTCGTCAGAGAATGATCGTCAATCTCACCAGTGCCTCTTTGGCTCGATGCTGCACTGCACCTCGCTCTTATCCAGAGCGCCGCACGCGCGCTTGGCTGGTTCTTGGCGTCGGTGGCACCCTGGCCCGCCCACGTCGGCGCCTTCCACGGCGGCAGAGCCACCTGTGGCGGCCGACAGGAGGCACCCTGCGGCACAACGCCGTTCGGCACCGCCCAAGTTGCCTGGGAGCTCCGCGTGGCCTTCTCCATCGCCAGCGCACGCCTGCAGCACCGTCGCCGTGGCCAGGCACGCACAGGGCGCGCCCTTTGCCGCCGACGTGCCGCACGGCCGTTCCGTCGGGGACAGGCTGTAACCACCCCTCCCTTGCTGAGTTAGGCACCGAAATGGAACCAGTGCACCTCCTAGTCGATGCTCAAGATCCTAAACCAACCGTCCAGCCACAGCGCCGCCGTAATCGATCGCCGGACTTATCCCGTTCACAGCAACCGCCTCGGGCTAGTTATATATAGCGCCTCCGAGCTCACTCTCGAGCCCGCATATCTCCACCACCTCACTAGACCACGCCCAGCCACTGGAAGAGCCTCGAGGGGCCCTTCTTCCTCAACTCCGGCCACCTCCGTCCGCCTCGGGTTCTAGCAGCGTCCGCTCTGGTGAGAGCTCCTCCACCGCCCTGGGCTCGTTCGTAGCCTCCTGACACCTCTAGGAGACTAACCCCCACTCCAATTTGACCCCAGAAACTCTCTCCGACGAGGCCCACGACCACCCGAGTCGCCGTCCGCCGGAGATAGGGTCGCCGTCGATGTGGGGCTCGCCGACGCTCAACTCCACCACCCACCGACGCGGAAGAGCACCAGGAACCTGTAGGTACCACTCCCTTCCCCTACCTCGCCGTGGGTCGACGCCGGCGACTACCGCCGCCTTCTGGCGCCGGCGCGACTCTGTTCTGTCTTTTTTAAACCTGACGAGTGGGACCCCCTCGTCAGCCTCTCTTTTCCTTCCGAAGCGTTTTTCTGGAAGGCGCCTTCGGGCAAAGTACGTCTTCCTATTCGGCTGGCGTACTACGTACCGATTCGTTTTTCTGTTTTTTTATTCTAGCCCCTGGAAACTTGTTGTTTCATTACAAACAAGCCCCTGGACAGAAACTCTAATATCTTTTAAGCAAAAGATGATTTTGAGTTGATTCTTTTATGTCCTCTTTAGTTTTTTGTCTAGTTTTTTGTCATATTTATTTGAAAAGTATTTGGGACAACTTTTATGCACGCGCGGTATTTATGTTAGTATTCGTTTTGTTTGAATACGTAGATACCGAAGGACGTGACGGAGCCGCGAACCTCATCGAGTTAGACTCCGACTACTCCGAACCAGGCAAGCATGTTTGAACCTTTGATATGATGAGTGTGTTGCATGTTTGCTCGAGTAGTTCTTCTTCATAGCATGGTCATATAAGCATTTGTGGATGATTATATTTCATGCAAGCATGCTTCGGGTGAACCCGAATGTTGATTGAAGCACCCCCGGTCATGTGGTGACATGATGGGTCGTGTACTGGTATTGTTGGAGCATGCCAGTCAATGGTTAATTCTAGTATCACCATGGATCAAGTCATGATTCCGTTCGTCTCCTTTTGGTACTGTCATATGTCGTCTGTTAAGATTACAGATTAGGGTTCCATGGCCCTGGATTAAAGCCCGTCATCCGATCAGGGGGCATGGGTGTTTCCGGTTGGGACCGAGAGGGGGGCACCCCTTAGAGCGCGCATATATAAATTTGATCCCATGCTATTCGAGGTTGTAGCCTCCCCGTCTTAAAGTTTTTCGTGAATGTTGTCACGGGTGATTCCGAACAGCAGGATGTGAAATGGGTGGGTACTGGTCAGTTGTGTTTCTGCTAAAACACCGTAGATGGAACTAGTCCCTGTGGCTAGTGGAATCCGTTGGCTGTGATTTAAGAGTACAAGCTCTGCAGAGTCAAATCTTCCGAGTAGCCATGTTTATGGCCTAGAGTCAATCTTTGTGTCAACCCCGGTGACCGTCTCTAGTAATTTTATGATAGTAACAAGAGTGGTGATTTTTGTCAAGTTCATTTTGGGTAGATGAACTAACCAGTTATCTCTGTACCGATTTACCTCCTGAAGTATTTTACCGTTATACCATTGTTTATATAAGCCCTTTATGTGATGTCGCTCAGACGTCCGATTGTGGCATTCTTGTTATTTATAAAGCCCTTTATGTGATGTCGCTCAGACGTCCGACTGTGGCATTCCTGTTATTTATTTTCATTATAAGCCCTTTATGTGATGTCGCTCAGACGTCCGACTGTGGCATTCCTGTTATTTATTTTCATTATAAGCCCTTTATGTGATGTCGCTCAGACGTCTGACTGTGGCATTCTTGTTATTTATTTTCATTATAAGCCCTTTATGTGATGTCGCTGAGACGTCCGATTGTGGCGTTCTTGTTATTTATTTTTCCTTATAAGCCCTTTATGTGATGTCGCTCAGACGTCTGACTGTGGCATTCTTGTTATTTACCTTCATTATAAGCCCTTTATGTGACGTCGCTCAGACGTCCGACTGTGGCATGTTTTCATTTATTTTCCTCACGAGGCATCACTCAGACACTCGTTTGGTTTTTCTTTTATTTATCTTATGGATTTCGGGAGGATTACCGCCCGACTTCTATTTTTACCTGCAACACAGAAATTATATTATTCGGATACATAATGCTAGAATACTCATATGCATCATGTTTGCATTTATTATATCTTATGTCCGAACTGTCTTGCGAGTACATTCAAAGTACTCACCTGGCTTGTTGATTTGGCCAGATGTTGACGAAGGGGACCTCATGGATGAAGAGTTTGATAGCGAGTCCGACGTCTAGTGGAGTCCCAGTCAGTCTCTTGCGATCTTGGAGTTGGTCACTGTCATATAACCGCTTCCGCCAACCACCAAATAAATTCGTCGGCTCTCACTCAGACACTCGATGAACTGTAAGATATTGGAGTCATGCCACCCACCACACTGTGACATATCCACCACCTTTTTATTGCGAGCTAGTAGTATGCCACCTTACCATGGTGTCATATCCGCCCTTATGTATAATATCGGCGTGCTTGTAATAAATTGTTGAGCAACCTCAGCTCAACCATGTATAATATTCAGTAGTCTGGAATTCTGTATCAAGGATTTGTCTACCAGTAAGAAGTATTCTTCAATACTGGTTCGATTAAAAGGTCGGTCTCTCGGTAATTATTTTACTGAAATTCCGGTCCTGACAACCTTGGTACCAGAGCCAGGCTGACTGTAGGAAGCCACTAGGTGCGATCGCTAGTCGGTTATTAGCATAATAGTGCTATTTCAGCACTTTACATCTGTAGCAATTTTTTGTTAGTCATCATAAATTTATGATTTGACTATTCGGAATTTTTGTCTACTTTTGTAGATGGCCGACGGCGACTGCGATTCACAGGTGTTCGCCAACATTCCTGAGGAGTTTATCAAGCTCCTCGTCGCTATCACCAAGGTCGCGATCGGGCCATCGACCCGTCCAGAGTTTACACTCTATCGTCACAAGATCAGCGACAGCGTGTCAATGCACCAGGCCACGGTGCAATTCAAGGGAGGGCGTTCTGAAGCGCGCCGCTTCTGATTTGTGGGCAGGGCCATGCCTACGGAGAGGCATGCCATGCAAATGGCTGCTCGTGAGGCGATAGCTCATCTCCGGGATGCTCTTCCTTCAATGAAGACTCGTCGCTACCGTTACCTCCCATGCCACGTACCCTACACATGCCACTATGCGTTTGCTTGTGCAAATGGGGAACGTGATGAAGCCATCGAATCAATGGTTGAGTACCTCAAGGCTCTTGAGGCAGCTTTTGATAACCTTGTGGACGACTGGTGGCTGCTCGTATGGACTTGGTCCAGAGTGGCTCCGCCAACAGGAGGGAGCTACTCCATACATCGCCACCACTGACTTTTGTCTTGTCCTCAGCATCTTATGCACCTTCCATCTTAGCCACCGCTCGCCGTCTGCCTACCACTAAGGAGTTTGACCAGGTCATTGCTCCTACCCCAGTGAGAGCTGCACCACCCGTCGCACCCGCATCAACACCTCATACCTGTACTCCACGCCTGGAGCCTATTAGTGAGGAGGAAGTTGAGTCTCCATCACCACTGGGCTTTACCCTCAGCAGGCCAAGGGAAGTCTTCAACATATCCGACTAGTGCGCCTGTCCGCGACGCGTTATGCTCGCTTGTCTGATATGTGTGATATGTAAAATAGGTTGATGGGGAGTAGTCTGTTTGCGCATCATGTAGGAACTTGGAGAAGTGCACTAGCATAAATAACATGTCAGGAATGTGTACGCGCATCCTGAGTGACGTATGTTTAATTACGACTCGCGTGTAAGATGTGTACTAAGCGGTCCTTCTTCGTGCGCAATCAAGTTTTTATTTTGAAAATCTTTGGAGCTCGTGTTTTGCTGCTTTTGCAAATCTTGGTTTATTATTGCCGCTCAGTTCTTCTCATGATTTCTGCATTAATACCCCAGAGTGAGAAATGACTCGTCCCTGGACACGTTCCATGCCAAGTCCGCCAGAGGAAGATTATGGCACACAGACAGGTAACAATTTCACACAGGGACAGTCAAGTCAGCAGGGCAGCGAAACAACATTTTCTCAAGTATGCCGTCTTTACGAGCAAAGTCAGCAACATCATCAGAAAATGATGAACCATGTCATTAATATGGGGAATCACCTTGAGCCATACCAGCAGCATTCAAAATTGTCTGAATTACAGAAGACACGTCTGCCAACATTTTCCCACACTGACAGACCTCTTGAGGCCGATGATTGGCTTCGAGACATTGAAAGAAAATTAATTGTGGCACAATGCTCAGACCGTGAAAAGGTACTTTACGCACCACATTATCTTACTAGAGCAGTCGCGTCATGGTGGGAGAATTTTCTGCATATGCACCCCAACGTACATGATATCACCTGGGAAGATTTTAAAGAAGGCTTTCGTGGGGCGCACATCCCTACGAGCATTATGAAGATCAAGAAAAGAGAGTTTGATGACCTCAAGCAAAGGGGCATGACAGTAACTAAGTACAACAGCCAGTTTACTCAATTATCTCGTTATGCCAACAAAGAGCGTATGACTGAAAATAAGAAGATGGAAAAATTCCTGGACGGTCTGGCACCAGCACTCAAATGCCAGCTGGTCGTACACACTTTTCCAGATTTCAAAACACTTGTGGACAAGGCTATTACTTTGGAAAATGAGCGTCGCAGTCTGGAAGACATTCGCAAGCGAAAAAGGGATCAGACCAACCACACTCGCAACAATAGGAATAAGGTAAATTTTCAAAAAAATGGGGCGAACAAATCCATGACAAATGACACACGTCCAAGCAAAAAAATTCATGCAAGGGACAAGGATTTCACGTATCGCCCAGGTGTTACTTGCTACGCTTGTGGAGAAGGGGACACTATGCTAAATAGTGCCCAAAACCAAGGAACTCAACACCAAAGCCAAACAACAACGGGAACAATTTCGCGCCCTAGCGTACCAACTTCAACCCCAATAACAACCACAAGAAAGGCCACCTGAACCATGTGACCAAGGAGCAAGCACAGGATGCCCCGGATATCGTACTCGGTACGTTCCCTGTCAACACAACACCTGCTACAGTTTTGTTTGATTCTGGAGCTTCTCATTCGTTCATTTCGAAGAGCTTTGCTTTGCAACATGGTTTTTCGATGCTTCCCTTGGGAAAGTCAATGACCATAAAGTCCCCCGGAAGTAAGCAGATCACTCAAAATTACTGCCAAGGTATAACCATTGAAATTGAAGGGTTAAAGTTTCACGCAAACCTCATCGTGTTGGAAAACAAGGGACTGGACGTTATCCTGGGTATGGACTGGCTAACCACCAACAAAGGATTTATCGACTGCTTCAACTGAACTGTGATTCTTACTCATCATCACGGAAAGACAATAAGAGTCGCATCTCAAGAAAGATCAGTATCACGGCAACCAAAATTAAATAAGGTAGACACTACGGAATTAAGCAAGGTTCCAGTAGTATGTGAATTTCCGGACGTATTTCCCGAAGAACTACCAGGCATGCCACTAGACAGAGAAATAGAATTCATCATTGAGCTAGCGCCTGGAACCACCCCCATATACAAGAAACCATACAGAATGGCACCATCCGAGTTGGTTGAACTAAAGAAGCAAATAAAGGAATTACTGGACAAAGGATTTATACGGGCCAGCTCCTCACCTTGGGGTTCGTCGGTGTTATTTGCCAAAAAGAAGGATGGGACTATGAGATTGTGTATAGACTATCGAGCACTCAACATGGTCACTATCAAGAACAAATATCCAATGCCACGGATAAATGATTTATTTGACCAGCTCGCGCAAGCCAAGGTTTTCTCAAAAATTGATTTAAGGTCAGGTTATCATCAATTAAAAGTACGGACAGAAGATATCCCGAAAACATCATTCACCTCCAGATACGGGCTATATGAATTTACAGTAATGCTGTTTGGACTGACCAACGCCCCCGCATATTTTGTCCACCTCATGAACAAAGTGTTTATGAAATTTATGGACAAATTTGTGGTGGTATTTATTGATGATACCTATTCAAAGACACCAGAAGAACATGCGGAACACCTCCGTATAGTACTGGGAGAATTAAGGAAACATCAACTCTACGCCAAATTCAGCAAATGTGAATTTTGGTTAAGACAAGTTGGTTTTCTAGGCCACGTATTGACACAAGAAGGAGTTGCTGTGGACCCGGAAAAAGTCAAGGCCGTACTTGGTTGGAAGTCACCGGCCAATGTAACGGATGTACGAAGTTTCCTCGGAATGGCTGGATATTACTGAAGGTTTATTGAGGGATTTTCCACCATAGCCAAACCAATGACACAGTTACTCAAGAAGGATAAGAAATTCGTATGGACAGAAGCTTGTGAGAAGAGCTTCCAGGAACTCAAACAGAAATTAACAACAACCCCAGTATTGGTTGTACCAGACATACACAAAAGTTTTGAAGTATATTGTGACGCATCCCGGAAAGGCCTCGGATGCGTACTAATGCAAGAAGGCAAAGTAGTCGCCTACGCTTCCCGGCAACTACGGAAACATGAAGAAAATTATCCTACTCACGATTTGGAATTGGCGGCAGTCATTCATGCACTCAAAGAGTGGAGGCACTTTTTGCTTGGGAATCGTTGTGAAATATATACGGACCATAAGAGTCTCAAATATATTTTCACACAACCAGAACTCAATTTACGACAACGACGCTGGTTGGAACTGGTAAAAGATTATGATGTTGACATCCACTATCACCCAGGAAAGGCAAACGTAGTAGCAGATGCTCTCAGCCGTAACCCCAGCCCGGACAACTGTCAGGACCCCGATCCTAAGTCACACCGATCTAGCTGTAACACATCATATCACTTTGCCGCCTCACGCACGGTAACCCCACGGGTGCCACCTTACCTGGCCCGGGACCGTTTGCGCATTTTGGCACACGTATATGACAGTGTCGCTAGCATCCATATGACAGAGAACCCAGGCCGACATGGCTAGTTATAAACCAAAAGTGGCACTAAATTACAGAGACAGGCATCCATGACCCAGCAACGAACGTGTCGGTCATCAACGTATGAACCCAAGTCGTAGCAAGCTACATGGACTTAAAGGAACAACGCGTGACATTTCCCCTAAGGGACAGACACAGGAACGAAGAAGGACACATGCCGGCCAGCCTACGTGTTCCGAGCAGTAGCAAGCTACCAAGGCTCATTGGAATCACTAGGAGGCATTTCCCTGTAAGGTAGGCTACCAAAGGAAAACAACTAGGTGTCGGATCCCACACATACCAAGCATTTCAACCACACACACAATATGCTCAATATGTGCAAATACAACATTGCATCACAACAGAACTCTATGACTCAAAGTACTTTATTTAAGAGGCTCCAAGAGCCATACATAACATATCCATACAGGTAGGGGTCACATGACCCAACACTCAAGTCATACAGTCATACAAGCACAAGCGGAAGCTACATGTCTGAGTACAGACAACTTAGAAAATAAAACAGGCTTGGTGTAGCCTGACTATCTACAAGGCCCTTCACAAGCTCCAGATCTCTGTCTGGGTGTCAAGCTACTCGTCGACGTCAACGTCTATGTAGAACCCATCAGCAGGGGCAGGGTTCTCCTCTGCAACAGTTATTAAGCAAACATGAGTACAAAAGAACTCAGCAAGTCTTACCACATAACCTATCATACATGCAACATTATCAAAGGGGGTAGTGGAGTTCATAGCAGAAAGCCAGCTTTGACTCTTGGCTAACCTATACTACAACTCTCAACGGATTGCAAGATGTTATTACGAACACGAGTCCTCTACTCACCACAACAATACACTACCGAGGATCCTCTTCCGTCATCCTACGGAAGGGCCATCCACGGCACTCACACTTATCTTGAGGCTTTTAGTAGTATCCATCAACTTGTCTATGAACTGTAAGAGTAACCAAGTAGTCCGTACCGCGAACAACGGCTATTCGAATAGATTGATAACCCTGCAGGGGTGTACTTCTTCACACATGTTTTCACCACTTAGCGTCTGCACACGACATGTGCTCGGCAGACTTCAAGCGAAAGCCGACGTGGGTGTAGACCACGACCTAACCAACCACTCAAGTCTCTCGTCCAGGTTTATCGCCTATTTGGGTTCCATCAGTGGGGAGATCCGGCCGGGGTGTCGCTCACGGCCCCAAACGATGTGTACAGGGTTCCCGAGTCACCAAACGGGCAACCGGTACACCGTGCCACATACCTGTCGCATCACAGCCCACCCCGAGGGTCAGCGCTGTGCACGACCTCCAGTAATCTATAAACACCAGAAACTAGTTGCAACTCCTGGACAGAGAACATGGCAGTCGATAAGTCGAGCGGGGTCATATTTCAGGGCCCAATGTGTGGTAGTAACTGTAACTTGAATCACACACACAGATCTTGGGTCCTATGGACGATTCCAATGAAACAACCCACCACGTACTCCTACATGGCCTTTCATCGATACCTTTACCAAGCGTATTCCACACTTCCTTCTCTTTATCGGTATGATCATTTCACTCTGATCCATCACCCAGATGAACCAGACCAGACACAACTCTAAGCATAGCAGGCAACATAAACAAATAGCATGGTGGATCACACATCACATGGCTCAATCAACTCCTACACATGCTAGTGGGTTTCAACTATTTACTGTGGCAATGACAGGTCATGCAAGGGAATAGGGTTCAACTACCGCAGCAAGTAGCAGTTCACACGCTGTTGCCTTAATGCAGTAAAAGAGAGCAGGAGCGAGGAGGTTGGGTTTGTATCGGAATGATCAATGATTGCTTGCCTGACAAAGTGGTTGTCGGGTACTGCTCTTCAACTGGATACGCAGCAGTATCCTCGGGAGCAGGACCTAACACAGAGAATACCGACGATACAATCATTAAACAAACAAATGCAACAATATGATGCATGCTCATGACATGGCAAAATGCATGTGTGTTGGGCTAATGCAACTATAACCAGAAGGGTTTGAGCCTATTTGAATCAAGGATTCAAATTGGAATTCAAACTATTATTTAATTAAATGCATTATCATGTTTTAATGTATACAGCAAGGTTAACTTGCTCAAACATGCATGAAACCAGTGCCATTGGAAAGAATGGATTTTTCTGATCCTTTTTCATATATAAATTATTTCCATCTGAGCTACGGTTGATTTTATATGATTTTTTGAAGTTTAGGCATTTTCTGGAATTTCCTGAATTATTTTTAAATCTAAAAATCCCAGAAAATCCTTTACTGCGTCAGCATGACATCATGCTGACGTCAGTCAGTCAATAGGAGCTAGTCCAAGTCAAACATGACATGTGGGCCCGGCATGTCAGTGTCACAGCTATTTAGCAAAGTTAATTAGTGAACTAATTAGCTGTCAGTGGGGTCTGGGCCCACGGGTCAGTGACTTAACTAACTAACTAATTTAATTAACATTAATTTAATTAAACTAGCTAATTAGGGGAGGGGTGTAACACCCCAAAAATTTAATTACTTTTTCATTAAATAAAATTTGGCTAGAAACAAAAATTTTGATTTACAAAAGTTCTTTAGTGTTTTTAGAACCTTTTGTTTCTGTTTACTTCCCTCCATATAGAAATTTTGCAGTAATATTTTTCTTAAAACATTTCATTACTTGTTTAATAAAATTAAGAATTATTTTCATAATAAAATTTTGCCATAGGAAATTCTTTTAATAGCTTTTTCTTTTCTTCAAATGCTTCTGTTTGCACTACAACTATTTTAAATAATTCTGTAAAAATTCCACCAAAATTATGAGGAGTCATGTGATGCCTATGGATCACCCTTCTACAAAAATCCACCCTTATCCTTTGTAATTTTTTGAGTAAACCATCCTCTTTTCAAATCTGTCCCAATTTTCAGTTACAACTACAACCCAATTTTTCCTTGCTCCAAAATTTCTGAAACTTGTCCATCTCATAGTCCTTCCAACCAAACACTTAAGTTCAAAAGGGCAGCTTCAATCTCATCGTGCAAGACCACTAAATATGCCCCTTTATTTTCTGTCCAGAACCGAGTTTCTCCACAACTTACACTAGCAAGTTTTGCATTTTTCGAAATCAATCCCACCACCATAATTATCATCCAAGGAGACAACTTCCTGCCAATTTTCATGTTCAACAAAAGTCCTTAGATCCCCCTAGCATTCTGTCGAACACCTTGCAGGCATGACAGAAATTTGGCATCCTTCTAGCTTGCATAGCACACTAGCCCCTATGATCAAACCAGCATGTCCATCGGTCTTCTCAAGCCTAGGAACACCACCCTGCCAAGTCTTCCTTGCAGAAGATCCCTCTAGATACCCCTGGCATTTCGTAGAGCACATTTCGTGCACGCCCAGAGCGCCCACGGAGCACCTCTATTGCAGGCATCGGCACCGCACCGCGTGGCCTCCCTGCTACTCCTCCCGCACGCCAAATGCTACATGGCGCTTCACTGGCAAGCCACCACCCCCGCCGACACCCTCCCTTGGCCGCTTGCGCCGGCCACCGCCGCCCACCGCCACCGTTCCTCGCCGCCCGACGAATCCTACTCCGCCACGCCACCGCCGAGACACGCGGCTCACCCTGAGTTGACCGGCCTCCCCCTGGCATTAATATGGCCAGCGGCCGCGCCCATCCATAGCTCGCCAGCTCCCCACCGACCCCCTACCGGTCTCGCTGGCCCCCGCCACCGCCCACGCTCGCCATCAATGGCCGCCGCCGGAATCTGCCGTGAACGGCACCACCAAGCCACCCGGCGCCCTCCTAGCCTACCAGCTCGCCCAAGCTTATCCGCGGATGTTACTGAACATACCAAACCTCTACCGGCCTCACCCACCGCCGTAAATCGCCGCCACCGCCATGGCTTCCTCTGGAAGCCACTGACCCGCCTCGCCCGCGCTATAATACCCCACCCCGGGGTTCGCTGCACTCATCACCACCTTTCCCCTCCTCCTGCAAAACCCCCTGAGTAGAAAATCAACCGGAGATGGCCATCTTCGCCGTCTTCGACCACCACGGCCACCGCCACCTTCCGGTTAAATTCGACGCCACCAGAGCCTCCCCCTTCACCATTTCTTCTCCTATAGTCTCCACTGCACTCCACGACTCAGTTCCACTACTTATTTCCACCTGAGATCGATCGTGGGCAAAATCCCCCTTCGAGCTCCGCCGGAGCTTCTCGGGAAGACCTCGTCGCCGGCGACCCCGTCCATTCCGGTGACCAAAGAGGGTGCCCACGTGAACGCCTCAATCTCCCGAACACATCGGTGGCCTCAGATCGCCGAACGGTGCCACCGTTCACCGGCGGCGATCGCCGGAGCCCGCCCCTGTTCTGTCGCCGAGGAGAAGGGCAGGGGAGGACCAGTCAAACCTGACTGGTGGGCCCGCGGGACCCACCGTCAGTGACTGGGAGACACGCCGCGCGGCCTCCCGTGCGGCTGGGCGACTGGGCTCGGCCCAGTGGCGCCGTGGAGCTAAACAGCGCTCAGGGCGCGATTCTGACCTTCTCTTTTATTCTTTCCAGCATGTTTCAAATATTTCCATAGCCACCAAATCAACTCCAAATCTGATGATTCCAATTTCTACAGACTCTTAAAATCATGCCTTATTTATCTGGATTAGGTGAACATTTTTCCTAGTCCTTATGTCCACTGGCTAAAACAAATAATCCATTTACTCATTATTGCCCAGCTTGTAAATTCCATAAGTAAATCACAATGAATCCGAATAATATAATTCTTTTTCTGATATTCCTAAAATTTGATCTAGTTATTTTAATATTTACTTCATAAATTTTCCAATCAACTTTTTATCACTATTTTTGCTATATGTGGTAATTCAAATATTTTTGAAATAGGAAATGGAGGGAAGATGTTTATTTCAAAAACCTTGGAGTGCACCCCATATTTTTTTGCATACCCAAGGCAAGCATCTTGAGCACTTGATATGAGGATTGCATGGCAAACTAATTGCTAGAATATTTAAGCATGACTATTTTAAATTCAAATTAAATTTGCATATTGCTAGTAGAGCATGCATGGTCATAAGCATATTTTCTTTTGCATACATTCTACTCTAGTTCTGTTATGCATAAATTGTGAAAGTCCAGGAGTGTGCTCCTGCTTGGACGTGCCGGTGGGCACGGGCCATTTTTGACACGGTGGTGTCATGTGATATATGTGGAAGCAGGCAAGGGTTGTGGCCCTGTCCTGGTGATAGTGTTGAAGGAATACTTTGTTGTGCTAACCCCTGCAGGAAACATAAGCCTCCTGAGTCGACCGTAGATCGAGTCTTGTTCCGGTAACCCCCATACTTGTTTCGTACTACCACTTGTCCCTGTCACGGGTAGGGTATGGTTTAGTAAGTTGTTAACCCCTTTCCGTGCACACATCGTACAGAGGGCCACGATGAGGGTTTTCCACGATGGTGGACTAAATCCTGTCAACGGGTCAGGGGGCATGGGTGTTTCCGGCTGTTGTGATGCCGAGAGGGAGTGTACCCTTGTAATCCGCGCGTATGAATAGTGATCCCATGCTCTTGGAGGTTGTAGCCTCTCCGACTTAGAGTTTTACTTAACTGTTGTTTTGGGTGATTCCTGGCAGCAGGAAAGTTAAGCTGGTGTGTGCTGGTTAGGTGTGTTTCCATCCCAAAGACCGTAATGGGAATTAGTCAGTATCACGATACTGACTAAAGAAATCCTATACTTGTGGGTAAAGAGTACACCCTCTGCAGAGTTTGAAACCTATTCGAATAGCCGTGTCCGCGGTTAAGGGCTACAGTCTGGGTTGGTCAAGTGTCGGTCTTAGAGTCGGTCTCCGGAGGAAATAATTTAAAATTTGAGCATGGTGTATTTTGCAGGTTAATTGTTTACTGCTACTGGTGTTGTTATGAATATTATGGATGATATGATTATTATTGTGGACTAACCCGTTTCTCTTATTTTTACTTTCCAGAGTGTCTCAGGGGCTGGCTAGACTACCCCGGACACTCGCCTTTATTTTCAAGTCCTTTTGTGGCGTCCCTCGAGTGTCAGGCGGTTTATCACGCCACTACTCTTGTGGACACCCGACTGGCATTTCTTTTCAAGTCCTTTCGTGGCGTTGCCTGAGTTCTCGGATGGTATCGTCCGATGACTCTTTTAGACACCCGACTGGCATTTCTTTTCAAGACCGACCGTGGTGTCACTTGACATCCGACCGGCATTTCTTTTATATTTTATTGATGCTAATATTTATTTTCTGCACTAACTATTATTCACCATGCCATGTTTTAAATTCCTGTCAGCATGCATTTAATATAAGTCCATCATGAGCATATGCATATAGTTTAATTCATCATGACCATATAATGGTTTGCTGCATTTATTATATCATTTGTCCATGATGTTTGCGAGTACATTCAAACGTACTCACAGGCTTGTCCCTGGCTATTTACTTGGCCAGGTTAGAAGTTCTGCGAGGAGCACCACAGCGACGTCCGTGCGAATCCTAGGAGTGCAACCACGCGGGATAGGAGTTATCCGGGTCAGCTGTTCCTGTGGGAATGGAGCCCCATCGATGTTGGAGATCCACAAGCCAATTCCTTCATCCACCACCGGAGTCATTGTTGTATCAGTAGACCTTTATGGTCTTGTATCAAATTCCTGTAAATGCTTGGTAATCTGTAACAAGGGTGTGTCCACCAGTAACAGTAATCCTGGGCTGGTGATGACACTAGGGGTTAATTTCTGGAATATTGTGTTCCCGAAATCCGGCCCCGACAGCCTTGGTATCAGAGCCAGGCTGACCATTGGCTAATCCTATCTTAGCCTGGTCACCATCCCTAGGTTTCCACACCATCCCTAACTTTTCCTGTCTACAGACGAGCCTATCTCATCCGATAAGCCTACACACTGGCCAGCCGACATCTTTTGATAGTTGGTGCCAAACCTAGCAGTCGACCCATAAGGCGTGTGCCTGCGGCCGATGTCTGAGTCGTCCCATCCACAAGCATGTGACGGAGGACTCTGCTACCTATAAAGAAAGCCCTGTTCTAGCCCAGCTACTATCACCCTCTGAGCACCGTGTCCATTACTATCACACTTCTTGTTTTCACCAGAAACTACCTATCTGATATTTTATGTATCAGGATGATTTGCCCACACTTAGAGGAGAAATTTCTTAAGGACCTTCCTCACAAGACTTTTCCCACCATAGATTCAAGTCGTGTGCCATCACGGCATCCCGCACAAGACCACACCTGCTCTGCTAGCTGCACTAAGTGCAACTCACACACACACACACAGTCAGCACCTAATACATCGACTCGATCACTCTCATCACACCAGAGAAGAAAAACTCGTGGGTTTTCACAGAGCACACACACTCTCTCTCGCACCAGACACTGCTACCTAGTCCCGATGATCACCACCGTCTCGGAGAGCCACCACCCGAGCAGCAGCATCACGGCGATCGTCGAAGATCATCACACCCAGTAGAAGCGAGAAGCCGATCAATGCTGCCAGCATGCCGGCCAGAAGGATTGTGATCAGCTCCGATCCCACGTCCTCCATTGATGCCTCGTCTCGAACTCTTTCAGCCAGAAGGAGAAGGAGAAGAAGGAAGAGAAGTGAGGTGAAGTGCGAGGCAGGAGAAGAAACCGTGATCGTTTTATAGCCCGAGCTCGGTGCACGGTGAGCGTAGTCCACCAGCGCCGCTCGTCGCTCGATCGCCGGTGTTCGGAGACGAATCCGCGAGCAGTACCGACAGGGCACTGGCCCGCGAGGTGAGTGCACGCTGCCAGTGACAGCACGCCGCACACTACCACGGTACGACCCTAGATACCCTACGCGCTAGACGCCATAGCAGCAGATAGTGCGGTGAGCACGCGCGGGAGAGGGAAAAAGAAGAAGAGCCGGAGGAAGAGGAAGGCGAAGAGACTGACAATGGGTCCTGGACCCACCTGCCAGCCTAAGAGAGCACCCTGCGCTGGAGTACGACGAGCAAATTTGGAATTAGAAATTATACTTTTTCCAAATTTGTCATAACAGTAGAACACACTGTGGTTGCACCAATTATCAGTAGCCTTACGTCAACAGTGTCGAGCTAGGTTTCAGAATTGTTTGTTTTTGCTCAGCAGAATCTCCTCGGAAAGGGTGGGCTAAAATTTTAATAGCTACCCTAACAAATCTCGAGGACGAGATTTTTCTAAGGGGGGTAGAGTTTGTAACACCCCAAAAATTTAATTACTTTTTCATTAAATAAAATTTGGCTAGAAACAAAAATTTTGATTTACAAAAGTTCTTTAGTGTTTTTAGAACCTTTTGTTTCTGTTTACTTCCCTCCATATAGAAATTTTGCAGTAATATTTTTCTTAAAACATTTCATTACTTGTTTAATAAAATTAAGAATTATTTTCATAATAAAATTTTGCCATAGGAAATTCTTTTAATAGCTTTTTCTTTTCTTCAAATGCTTCTGTTTGCACTACAACTATTTTAAATAATTCTGTAAAAATTCCACCAAAATTATGAGGAGTCATGTGATGCCTATGGATCACCCGTCTACAAAAATCCACCCTTATCCTTTGTAATTTTTTGAGTAAACCATCCTCTTTTCAAATCTGTCCCAATTTTCAGTTACAACTACAACCCAATTTTTCCTTGCTCCAAAATTTCTGAAACTTGTCCATCTCATAGTCCTTCCAACCAAACACTTAAGTTCAAAAGGGCAGCTTCAATCTCATCGTGCAAGACCACTAAATATACCCCTTTATTTTCTGTCCAGAACCGAGTTTCTCCACAACTTACACTAGCAAGTTTTGCATTTTTCGAAATCAATCCCACCACCATAATTATCATCCAAGGAGACAACTTCCTGCCAATTTTCATGTTCAACAAAAGTCCTTAGATCCCCCTAGCATTCTGTCGAACACCTTGCAGGCATGACAGAAATTTGGCATCCTTCTAGCTTGCATAGCACACTAGCCCCTATGATCAAACCAGCATGTCCATCGGTCTTCTCAACCCTAGGAACACCACCCTGCCAAGTCTTCCTTGCAGAAGATCCCTCTAGATACCCCTGGCATTTCGTAGAGCACATTTCGTGCACGCCCAGAGCGCCCACGGAGCACCTCTATTGCAGGCATCGGCACCGCACCGCGTGGCCTCCCTGCTACTCCTCCCGCACGCCAAATGCTACATGGCGCTTCACTGGCAAGCCACCACCCCCGCCGACACCCTCCCTTGGCCGCTTGCGCCGGCCACCGCCGCCCACCGCCACCGTTCCTCGCCGCCCGACGAATCCTACTCCGCCACGCCACCGCCGAGACACGCGGCTCACCCTGAGTTGACCGGCCTCCCCCTGGCATTAATATGGCCAACGGCCGCGCCCATCCATAGCTCGCCAGCTCCCCACCGACCCCCTACCGGTCTCGCTGGCCCCCGCCACCGCCCACGCTCGCCATCAATGGCCGCCGCCGGAATCTGCCGTGAACGGCACCACCAAGCCACCCGGCGCCCTCCTAGCCTACCAGCTCGCCCAAGCTTATCCGCGGATGTTACTGAACATACCAAACCTCTACCGGCCTCACCCACCGCCGTAAATCGCCGCCACCGCCATGGCTTCCTCTGGAAGCCACTGACCCGCCTCGCCCGCGCTATAATACCCCACCCCGGGGTTCGCTGCACTCATCACCACCTTTCCCCTCCTCCTGCAAAACCCCCTGAGTAGAAAATCAACCGGAGATGGCCATCTTCGCCGTCTTCGACCACCACGGCCACCGCCACCTTCCGGTTAAATTAGACGCCACCAGAGCCTCCCCCTTCACCATTTCTTCTCCTATAGTCTCCACTGCACTCCACGACTCAGTTCCACTACTTATTTTCACCTGAGATCGATCGTGGGCAAAATCCCCCTTCGAGCTCCGCCGGAGCTTCTCGGGAAGACCTCGTCGCCGGCGACCCCGTCCATTCCGGTGACCAAAGAGGGTGCCCACGTGACCGCCTCAATCTCCCGAACACATCGGTGGCCTCAGATCGCCGAACGGTGCCACCGTTCACCGGCGGCGATCGCCGGAGCCCGCCCCTGTTCTGTCGCCGAGGAGAAGGGCAGGGGAGGACCAGTCAAACCTGATTGGTGGGCCCGCGGGACCCACCGTCAGTGACTGGGAGACACGCCGCGCGGCCTCCCGTGCGGCTGGGCGACTGGGCTCGGCCCAGTGGCGCCGTGGAGCTAAACAGCGCTCAGGGCGCGATTCTGACCTTCTCTTTTATTCTTTCCAGCATGTTTCAAATATTTCCATAGCCACCAAATCAACTCCAAATCTGATGATTCCAATTTCTACAGACTCTTAAAATCATGCCTTATTTATCTGGATTAGGTGAACATTTTTCCTAGTCCTTATGTCCACTGGCTAAAACAAATAATCCATTTACTCATTATTGCCCAGCTTGTAAATTCCATAAGTAAATCACAATGACTCCAAATAATATAATTCTTTTTCTGATATTCCTAAAATTTGATCTAGTTATTTTAATATTTACTTCATAAATTTTCCAATCAACTTTTTATCACTATTTTTGCTATATGTGGTAATTCAAATATTTTTGAAATAGGAAATGGAGGGAAGATGTTTATTTCAAAAACCTTGGAGTGCACCCCATATTTTTTTGCATACCCAAGGCAAGCATCTTGAGCACTTGATATGAGGATTGCATGGCAAACTAATTGCTAGAATATTTAAGCATGACTATTTTAAATTCAAATTAAATTTGCATATTGCTAGTAGAGCATGCATGGTCATAAGCATATTTTCTTTTGCATACATTCTACTCTAGTTCTGTTATGCATAAATTGTGAAAGTCCAGGAGTGTGCTCCTGCTTGGACGTGCCGGTGGGCACGGGCCATTTTTGACACGGTGGTGTCATGTGATATATGTGGAAGCAGGCAAGGGTTGTGGCCCTGTCCTGGTGATACTGTTGAAGGAATACTTTGTTGTGCTAACCCCTGCAGGAAACATAAGCCTCCTGAGTCGACCGTAGATCGAGTCTTGTTCCGGTAACCCCCATACTTGTTTCGTACTACCACTTGTCCCTGCCACGGGTAGGGTATGGTTTAGTAAGTTGTTAACCCCTTTCCGTGCACACACCGTACAGAGGGCCACGATGAGGGTTTTCCACGACGGTGGACTAAATCCTGTCAACGGGTCAGGGGGCATGGGTGTTTCCGGCTGTTGTGATGCCGAGAGGGAGTGTACCCTTGTAATCCGCGCGTATGAATAGTGATCCCATGCTCTTGGAGGTTGTAGCCTCTCCGACTTAGAGTTTTACTTAACTGTTGTTTTGGGTGATTCCTGGCAGCAGGAAAGTTAAGCTGGTGTGTGCTGGTTAGGTGTGTTTCCATCCCAAAGACCGTAATGGGAATTAGTCAGTATCACGATACTGACTAAAGAAATCCTATACTTGTGGGTAAAGAGTACACCCTCTGCAGAGTTTGAAACCTATTCGAATAGCCGTGTCCGCGGTTAAGGGCTACAGTCTGGGTTGGTCAAGTGTCGGTCTTAGAGTCGGTCTCCGGAGGAAATAATTTAAAATTTGAGCATGGTGTATTTTGCAGGTTAATTGTTTACTGCTACTGGTGTTGTTATGAATATTATGGATGATATGATTATTATTGTGGACTAACCCGTTTCTCTTATTTTTACTTTCCAGAGTGTCTCAGGGGCTGGCTAGACTACCCCGGACACTCGCCTTTATTTTCAAGTCCTTTTGTGGCGTCCCTCGAGTGTCAGGCGGTTTATCACGCCACTACTCTTGTGGACAACCGACTGGCATTTCTTTTCAAGTCCTTTCGTGGCGTTGCCTGAGTTCTCGGATGGTATCGTCCGATGACTCTTTTAGACACCCGACTGGCATTTCTTTTCAAGACCGACCGTGGTGTCCCCAACTCATTATTACGTGAGAGTGTAATGAGCAAAGATCTTCACGGGCACATGGCCTTGGTCATGGGTAGAATTTCCAAAGGAGCTAGATGTTCCAGGTGTTCTGGATGGGGACACCATCCTGCGTCTCCAGGTGCACTGCACCAGGACTGGAGACACGTGCGATCATGAACGGGCCCTCCCACCTGGGCGAGAGCTTGTGAAGCCCCTCCCTGGAGAGTACTCGCCTGAGGACAAGGTCACCCACCTTGAGGGTCCTGGGGCGAACGCTACGACAGTGGTACCGCCATAGCGCCTGCTGGTACCTTACTGCATGGAGCGAAGCTTGGCGGCGACACTGCTCCCCCAGCACGAGGTCAATCCTCCACGAGGTGTCCTGGCGTGCCTCATCGAACGCCAAGACCCGCGGGGAGCGATGCTTGACCTCATGAGGGAGGACCGCCTCGGCTCTGTAGATGAGGAAGAACGGAGTCTCGCCCGTGGGCTTGGTCATTGTGGTGTGGATGGACCACAGCATGGACTGGAGATCATCGAGCCAACCCCTGCCACATGCCTCAAGTTTCTTCTTGAAGCTCCTCATCTTGAGGCCCCTCAGGACCTCCGCGTTGGCACGCTCGGCCTGCCATTACTCCATGGGTGTGCCACCGAAGCGTAGCATATATATGTTCCAAGGTTAGCGCAATATGTTTTGAAAAGGTTGCTCGAGAACTGAGAGCCATTTGTCCGTGATGATGCGGTTCGGGACCCTGAAACGACTCACGGGGCCCTTGATGAACTTGATGGCCGAGCCAGCTGGGATGGTGCGGACGGCCTCCACCTCCGCCCACTTGGTGAACTTGTCGATGGCAACGTTGAGGTAGAGGTAGCCACCAGGCGCTCGAGGGAATGGACCCATGATATCTAACCCCTAGACCGCGAACGACCACGAGAGCGAGATGGTCTGGAGGCCCTGAGCGGGCCGGTGGATCTGCTTAACATGGAACTGGCAAGCCTCACAATATCTTACAAATTCAATGGCATCATTTAGCGCCGTGGGCCAGTAGAATCTGTTGTGGAATGCTTTGCCGACGAGGGTGCGCGTTGAGTAGTGATGCCCGCAGTCCCCGCCATGTCTGTCGGCCAGCAGCTCGCAGCCCTGCTCCGTGGAGATGCATCATATAGAAACGTCGTTCGGGAGCCTTGGTAGAGCTCACCGTCCTGGATGCGGTACGTGGTGGCTTGGCAGGCCACACGCTCTGCATCTTCCTCCTTCTTTGGCAAGGCGCCCCGGAGCAGGTACGCCTTGAACTCTTCGGACCAGCACCCCTCCCGAGGCTCGAGCATGAGTAGCAGGCGGCCTCCCGAGGTCGGGCCCCAGGCTGGGGTGCCCGTGGGGGGCGCCGGGGGCGGCTCCTCCCAAGGTGACGCCGGTCCCGCAATGGGCGTGCTGCTAACGGCTTGAAGAGCCGCTCCTCAAAGACGCCAGGCTCCTGATGCTATCGCCGGGATGCCCTCTTGGCGATGTCGTTTGCCTTCTTGTTCGTGCCGCATGGCACGTGCTGCAATTCCAAGCCTAGTAATCGTTTCTCAATTTTGCGTACCTCCTCGAGGTATGCCTCCATGTGCTCGTCCTTTGGCTTGTACGCCTTATTGGAGAAGTTGACGAGGAGCTAGGAGTCGCCCCTGATGGTGAGGCGCCTAAACCCCAGAGTCGCCGTAGCCTTGAGGTCGGCAATCAGGCGCTCATACTCAGAGATGTTGTCGGCGACCTTCTCCCCATGCTGGAAGGAGAGTTGCATAGCGTAGTAGAGCTTTTCCAAAGTGGGCGAGTTGAGCACGGCTCCAGCCCCCACGCCCTGGTGCGCAAACGCATCGTCGAAGTACATGACCCAACCATCATGTGCCTCATCTCCAAGCGCGAGAGAACGATCCTCGCTCACTTCGTGGCCAGGCGCGTCAGTCCATTTCGCAAGAAAGTCAACGAGGGCCGCACCCTCGATGACTCTGGTGGTGCTGAACTCCAGCCAGAACGCCTGCAACTCAACGTTCCATTCGGTGACCCTTCCCAAGGCGTTGGGGCTTCAGAGCACCCTCTCCAAGGGGTAGGCTGAAACAACCTTGATGGGGTGGCCTTGGAAGTAGTGACACAGTTTCCTAGAGGCAACGAGGAGTGCAAGCAGGAGCTTCTATGGGATGGGGTAACTGTTGGGGAACGTAGTATTTCAAAAAACTTCCTACGATCACGCAAGATCTATCTAGGATAAGCATATCAATGAGCGGGGAGAGTGTGTTCACGTACCCTCGTAGACCGAAAGCGGAATCGTTTAGTAACACGATTGATGTAGTCGGACGTCTTCACTGATTCAAGCACCGAACGTACGGTACCTATGTGTTCAGCACATGTTCAACACGATGACGTCCCACGAGCTCTTGGTCCAGCAGAGGCTCGAGAGAGAGAGTTCCGGCAGCACGACGGCATGTTGACAATGTTGATGATGTGATCCGCGCAGGGCTTCGCCTAAGCACTACGACAATATGACCGAGGTGTGTAACTGTGGAGGGGGCACCGCACACGGCTAAGAGAAGACTCATTGTGCTTTGGGGTGCCCCCTGGCCACGTATATAAAGGATGGAGGGAGGAGGAGTCCACCCCCTAGGGCGTGCCAAGTGCAGGGAGTCCTACTAGGACTCCCAAGTCCTAGTAGGATTCTCTTTCCTTTTCGGAGTAGGAAAGAAGGAAAGGAGGGGGAGGGAGAAGGAAAGGGTGGGCCGCACCCCCACCCCTTGGCCGATTCGGTTGGGGCAGGGGGGAGGCGCGTGCCACCTCATGGTCCTTCTTCCCTCTCTCCACTAAAGCCCAATAAGGCCCATTAACTTCCCCCGGCGAATTCCCGTAACTCTCCGGTACTTCAAAAAATACTCGAATCACTTGGAACCATTCCGATGTCCGAATATAGCCTTCCAATATATCAATCTTTACCTCTCGACCATTTCGAGACTCCTCGTCAATGTCCGTGATCTCATCCGTGACTCCGAACAAACTTCGGTCTTCAAAAACACATAACTCATAATACAAATCGTCATCGAATGTTAAGCATGCAGACCATATGGGTTCGAGAACTATGTAGACATGACCGAGACACATCTCCGGTCAATAACCAATAGCGGAACCTGGATGCTCATATTGGCTCCTACATATTCTACGAAGATCTTTATCGGTCAAACCACATAACAACATACGATGTTCCCTTTGTCATGGGTATGTTACTTGCCCAAGATTCAATCATCTGTATCATCATACCTAGTTCAATCACGTTACCGGCAAGTCTCTTTACTCGTTCCGTAATACATCATCTCATGACTAACTCATTAGTCATTTGCGTGGAAAGCTTATTATGATCTGCATTACCGAGAGGGCCCAGAGATACCTCTCCGACACTAGGAGTGACAAATCCTAATCTTGATCTATGCTAACACCACAAACACCTTCGGAGACACCTATAGAGTATTTTTATAATCACCCAGTTACGTTGTGACGATTGATAGCACACAAGGTGTTCCTCCGGTATTCGGGAGTTGCATAATCTCATAGTTAGAGGAACGTGTATAAGTCATGAAGAAAGCAATAGCAGTAGAACTAAACGATCATAGTGATCCCGTTCATCAAATGACAACACATGTCTATGGTTAGGAAACTTAACCATCTTTGATTAACGAGCTAGTCTAGTAGAGGCATACTAGGGACACTCTGTTTTGTCTATGTATTCACACATGTATCAAGTTTCCGGATAATACAATTCTAGCATGAATAAAAGAGATTTATCATGATATATAAGGAAATATAAATAACAACTTTATTATTGCCTCCAGGGCATATTTCCTTCAGTCTCCCTCTTGCACTAGAGTCAATAATCTAGATTACATAGTAATGATTCTAAGACCCATGGAGTCTTTGTGCTGATCATGTTTTGCTCGTGGAAGAGGCTTAGTCAATGGGTCTGCGACATTCAGATCCGTATGTATTTTGCAAATCTCTTTGTCTCCCTCCTTGACTTGATGGCAGATGGAGTTGATGCATCTCTTGATGTGCTTGGTTCTCTTGTGAAACCTAGATTCCTTCGCAAGGATTATTGCTCTAGTGTTGTCACAAAAGATTTTCATTGGACCCGATGCACTAGGTATTACACCTAGAACGGATATGAACTCCTTCACCGAGACTCCTTCATTTGCTGCTTCCGAAGGAGCTATGTACTCCGCTTCACACGTAGATCCCGCCACAATGCTCTGCTTGGAACTGCACCAATTGACAGCTCCACCGTTCAACAAAAATACGTATCCGGTTTGTGACTTCGAGTCATCCAGATCATTGTCAAAGCTTGCATCGACGTAACTATTTACGACGATCTCTTTGTCACCTCCATAAACGAGAAACTTATCCTTCGTCCCTTTTAGGTATTTCAGGATGTTCTTGACCGCTGTCCAATGATCCACTCCTGGATTACTTTGGTACCTCCCTGCTAGACTTATAGCAAGGTACACATCAGGTCTGCTACATAGCATTGCATACATGATAGAACCTATGGCTGAAGCATAGGGAATGGCTTTCATTTTCTCTCTATCTTCTGCAGTGGTCGGGCATTGAGTCTGACTCAACTTCACACCTTGTAACACATGCAAGAACCCTTTGTTTGACTGATCCATTTTGAACTTCTTCAAAACTTTATCAAGGTATGTGCTCTGTGAAAGTCCAATTAAGCGTCTTGATCTATCTCCATAGATCTTGATGACTAATATATAAGCAGCCTCACCGAGGTCTTTCATTTAAAAATTGTTATTCAAGTATCCTTTTATGCTATCTAGAAATTCTACATCATTTCCAATCAACAATATGTTATCCACATATAATATCAGAAATGCTAGAGAGCTCCCACTCACTTTCTTGTAAATACATGCTTCTCCAAAAGTCTATATAAAACCATATGCTTTGATCACCTCATCAAAGCGTATATTCCAACTCTAAGATGCTTGCACTAGTTCATAGATTGATCGCTGTAGCTTGCACACTTTGTTAGCACCTTTAGGATCGACAAAACCTTCTGGTTGTATCATATACAACTCTTCTTTGAGATATCCATTAAGTAACACAGTTTGACATCCATTTGCCAGATTTCATAATCATAAAATGCAGCAATTGCTAACATGATTCAGACAAACTTAAGCATCACTACGGGTGAGAAGCTCTCATCATAGTCAACTCCTTGAACTTGTCGAAAACCTTTCGCAACAAGTCAAGCTTTGTAGACAGTGACATTACAATCGGCATCAGCCTTCCTCTTAAAAATCCATTTATTTTCAATAGCTTGCCGATCATCGGGCAAGTAAACCAAAGTCCACACTTTGTTCTCATACATGGATCCAATCTCAGATTTCATGGCCTCAAGCCATTTATCGGAATCTGGGCTCATCATCGCTTCCTCATAGTTCGTAGGTTCGACGTGGTCTAGTAACATGACTTCCAGAACAGGGTTACCATACCACTCTGGTGCGGAACATACTCTGGTTGACCTATGAGGTTCAGTAGCAACTTGATCTAAAGTTTCATGATCATCATCATTAGCTTCCTCACTAATTGGTATAGGAATCACTAGAACCGATTTCTGTGATGAACTACTGTCCATTTCAGGAGAAGGTACAATTGCCTCATCAAGTTCTACTTTCCTCCCACTCACTTCTTTCGAGAGAAACTCCTTCTCTAGAAAGGATCCATTCTTAGCAACGAACATCTTGCCTTCGGATCTATGATATAAGGTGTACCCAACAGTTTCTTTTGGGTATCTTATGAAGACACATTTCTTCGACTTGGGTTCGAGCTTATCAGGTTGAAGCTTTTTCACATAAGCATCGCAGCCCCAAACTTTAAGAAATGACAACTTGGGTTTCTTGCTAAATCACAGTTCATAAGGTGTCGTCTCAATGGATTTAGATGGTGCCCTATTTAACGTGAATGCAGCTGTCTCTAAAGCATAACCCCGAAACAATAGTGGTAAATCGGTAAGAGACATCATAGATCACACCATATCTAATAAAGTACGGTGACGACATTCGGACACACCATTACGCTGTGGTGTTCTAGGTGGCGTGAGTTGTGAAACTATTCCACATTGTTTCAAATGAAGACCAAACTCGTAACTCAAATATTCGCAGTGGCGTGAGTTGTGAAACTTTATTTTCTTGTTACGATGATTCTCTACTTCACTCTGAAATTCTTTGAACTTTTGAAATGTTTCAGACTTGTGTTTCATCAAGTAGATATACCCATATCTACTCAAATCATCTGTGATGGTCAGAAAATAATGATACTCGCCGCGAGCCTCAACACTCATTGGACCGCATACATCAGTATGTATGATTTCTAATAAGTCAGTTGCTCGCTCCATTGTTTCGGAGAACGGAGTCTTAGTCATCTTGCCCATGAGGCATGGTTCACAAGCACCAAGTGATTCATAATCAAGTGATTCCAAAAGCCCATCAGCATGGAGTTTCTTCATGCGCTTTACACCAATATGACCTAAACGGCAGTGCCACAAATATGTTGCACTATCATTATCAACTTTGCACCTTTTGGCTTCAATATTACGAATATGTGTATCACTACGATCGAGATTCAACAAAAATAGACCACTCAACAAGGGTGCATGACCATAAAAGATATTACTCATATAAATAGAACAACCATTATTCTCTGATTTAAATGAATAACCGTCTCACAACAAACAAGATCCAGATATAATGTTCATGCTCAACGTTGGCACCAAATAACAATTATTTATGTCTAAAACTAATCCCGAAGGTAGATGTAGAGGTAGCGTGCCGATGGAGATCACATCGACTTTGGAACCATTTCCCACGCGCATCATCACTTCATCCTTAGCCAATCTTCGTTTAATCTGTAGCCCCTATTTCGAGTTACAAATATAAGCAACCGAACCAGTATCAAATAACCTAGGCGCTACTACGAGCATTAGTAAGGTACACATCCATAACATGTATATCAATTATACCTTTGTTCACGTTGCCATCTTTCTTATCCGCCAAATACTTGGGGCAGTTTCAGGCTTGGCTCCAGACTTGCGTTTCTTCTCGTAAGTAGCAACTGGCTTGCTATTCTTCTTAAAGTTCCCCTTCTTTCCCTAGCCATTTTTCTTGAAACTAGTGGTCTTGTTCACCATCTACACTTGATGCTCCTTCTTGATTTCTAGCTCCGTAGCTTTGAGCATAGCTAATAGCTCGGGAATTTTCTTTTGCATCCCTTGCATATTATAGTTCATCACGAAGAACTCTATCAGTAACACTATCGTCATCAACTTTTACTCCAAGTTGAGTTATGTGATTGTGGTACCCAGACATTTTGAGTATGTGTTCACTGACAGAACTGTTCTCCTCCATCTTGCAGCTATAGAACATGTTGGAGACTTCAAATCTCTCAACTCGGGCATTTGCTTGAAATATTAACTTCAACTCTTGGAACATCTCATATGCTCCATGACGTTCAAAATGTCTTTGTAGTTCCGATTCTAAGCCGTAAAGCATGGCACACTGAACTATCGAGTAGTCATCAGATCGAGCTTGCCAGACGTTCGTAAAGTCAGGAGTTGCTCCTGCAACGGACCTGTCACCTAGCGGTGCTTCAAGGACATAATTCTTATATGTAGCCATGAGGATAATCCTCAAGTTATGGATCCAGTCTGTGTAGTTGCTACCATCATCTTTCAACTTAGCTTTCTCAAGGAACGCATTAAAATCCAAGGGAACGGTAGCACGGGCCATTGATCTAGAACAACATAGATATGCAAAAAAACTATCATGACTAAGTTCATGATAAATTAAAGTTCATTTAATCATATTCCTAAAGAACTCCCACTTATATAGACAACCCTCAAGTCATCTAAATGATCACGCGATCCAAATCAACTAAAAGATGCCCGATCATCATGTGAGATGGAGTAATTTTCAATGGTGAACATCTTATATTGATCATATCTACTATATGATTCACCCTTGACCTTTCGGACTCCAGTGTTCCGAGGCCATGTCTGTACATGCTAGGCTCGTCAAGTTTAGCCCTAGTATTCTGCATGTGCAAAACTGTCTTACACTCGTTGTATGTGAACGTAGAGCTTATCACACCCGATCATCACGTGGTGTCTCAGCACGACAAACTGTCACAACGGTGCATACTATCGGCGTTCTGGGAACGAGGGTACCCAGACTTGCCTGCCTGCGGCCCAGGGAGTGGCTCATTAGGTGGCCTGGTACGGCCCAACCACTTCAGCGACCACTCAAGACCCTCGCGAGGGGCCGAGCCTCGCGAGGCGGACGATGCAAGACGACCCCTGGGGCGGCCTCACTAGGCCAGCTCCTGAGGATCGGAGATATCAAGGCGAGGGGCACCTCGCGAGGTCCTCATGACGTGAGAAGTGACGACCAAGGCCAGGTGGGCGCCAGCGGACGCAGAGTGCCAGTTTCCTCTTTGGTTCTAAAGGAGCAGGTGCAGGCGAGGAGTCCCGAGGAGCCAGGAAAAGGTAGAACAACAGGACGACAGAGTGGACGTCATCGCGGAGCCCACGACAGTGTCACCACCAGAGCCTTTGGCAGTCCAATACCACCTTTTGTCAGGATAGCTTGTACTAGCTGTCCCCCTTCAAATTTGGCCATTGTGGGATCCCTTCCCGCTCAATATTTGGGAAGAGGACCCAGGCCACTTAGGACTAGCCACCACACTCTCATCTCATCTAGAGTTGATCAGATAGAAGGGCACACACCACAAGCTCACTCGAGCACAAGAACCCCTGTCCTCAGGAGGCAGTTCATCCATGTACTAGTTCTTCCTTAGCCTACAAGGCAATCCACCACACCACACTAGATTAGGTTATTACACCACAACGATGGTCCGAACCGGATGGCGCACCCACCCACCCACCCACCCTCCCTCCCGTGACCTAGGCTTCCGGCGATCAACCACTCCCGCCGGTGTCTTCTTGATCTTCTCCGCTCATTGGATCCGGCGTCCTCTGATCTACACGTCTACATCCATCTCCTATGGGTTCCTCCCGTGGATCTACGTTGGATCTGGACTTTTCGGCGGGTCTGGACTTTGCATCTAGGGTTTTCAACGTTTGTGGACAAACGATCCATCCTTCGGATGACACACATCATTTTGTTATGGTGGTGTCTTTCAGCAGGCATATTTTTCGTCTTACTGAGGATTCAGTTGCGGCTGCACTAGAATCAGCCCTTGGAGGTTCTGCTATTGACTTCATGGTCTCTCATATCAAGGACAAGGTATTTTCATTCTTTGTTTCATGCAAGAAAGTTGGGCTTTACATTCTGCAGCTGCGTTCTTTTGCTTGCATGCATTTCAAATGCTTTTTCCACCTCTGGGGACATGGAGGCCCGAACTGGCGCCGTGAGTTTGAGGTCTGGAAGAAAGAGTGTGATGCAGAATGGATTCTTGTTAGTCCATCTAAAAAACGGGCTACTCTTGGCCTCCTGGCTATGCATAAACCACCAACCAGATCATCTTTACGTTCGGGTGCTTCTTCGGGGAAAAGGATTTCGTTTGCTACTTTCCAGCAATACCCAGCTTGCCGGGGCTACAGATATCCTGCTACACAAGTCTGTATTGATACCGTTGTTGAGGCCGGTTATGAGATTAATCCTCGAGAACGTGTTATTATCTCCTCGCCGCCGGCGAGCAATCTCCAGTGGACGGTGGCTACGCCACCTATCTCTTTTGGAACTATCAACGTTTCGGCGAAACTTACGCCCGTCATTTCAGGATCGGATCAATCTGCACCGTTTCCGGATTTACTTGCTCCACAAGTCTCGGCTGTTTCGCCACAGACAACCCCCACCTTGGCCCAGTCGGATGTTTCGAACTTGGGCGCTCAATCGGCCCATCCCCCTGAGGCCCATGGAGACCATAATCCTCCGGTTTTTTCCGCCGCCTCGTTGGAGACTGCTACCCTCAACTCTCAGGATAGTAACTGTCTATCTGTTACAGATGAGGATTTTATTAATGATATGGTGTTTCAAGTTTGGAAGTGCAAAAATTGTCTCTCAATGAAACATGCAACGGTCACGTGTTCTAATCAAATACGTTGTAGACAGTGTTTCCGCCTGGGCCACCGAGCGAAATCTTGCTCGGACTCTGCACCTTCCCCCTCTTACAAGTGGGTCCCCCGGGTCAATATTGCGGCTCAAATCCAGTCTAAGGATTCTTTATCGCCTGCCGCTTCGATTTCCCTCCCAGCCGGCCTCCCTGCACCTTTGTCCAGTCCCATCGCGTCTGCCACCCCATCGCCTCCACCATTGCCATCCGAGCCGCCGCCCATTACTCCACCGCAACCCGCATCAGCTCCGCCGCCCACACCTCCACCACCAAACAGTACCCAGCCACCACCAACACCTGCCATGGCCAACTTCGAGCTCGACCCAATGGACTTCCTCCCGCAGGGCTTTGACATCGTCGACGGCGGCCCCCTGAGGCTCCCACGGGCTTTCTTCTCGCCGGCGGTTGCTCCTGACCGGCAAAACGAGGCGTTCGCTATTGCCATTGTGGAGCCTGCACCTCTCCAAGCCGAGGTTCCTCTTTTCCGCAATCTTGTCAGTGATTTTGTTGTCAATCAGCTTGGCCGTGCTGTCCTGGATGCCCAACCTTGGATTCAGGGAGTAGGACTTTTCCGATTCCGCAGCGCTGTTGCCAGACAAACCTTAGTGGATCACCCCCCGTTTGATCTTGGCAATGATCGGTTCGTCCGGTTCATACCCCATGATGAGGGTATTAATTACCGGGCTGTCCATGGATTCCGCCGAGGATGGATTATGCTTGTTGGCATCCCGCTTGACTACAGAAGAACAGCCTACATCGCTGATGCCATAGGCTCTTTTGGCAGATTTCATTATTGGCATCAAGAGGATCCCGTTCTTGGCCGCACTTTGGCGTATGTATCTTTTCCTGCTCCCTCCCTTGTGCCGCGTGATATTGTCTATCGAGAATATTCAGATTTTGGTGGAGCACGCATCTCCTGGACAGTACCTGTTTACATCCTCTCTGTGGACTTTGCGGATGTTTTACCTGCTGATGAAGATCCTATGCCAGCCAATGGTAATCCGCACCCCCTGCCCGGACAGATGGTAGTTGACAATCACAACTGGATGGTCTTGCCTGAATTTCCCGAACTGGGCTGGAATGATGTGCCTCCACCAGCTAATGAGCAGCATCATGGATTCCAGCAGCAACCCGAGGACATCTTGGAGCAGGTTGACGACAACCAGCACGATGAGGAGCCATCCCAGGAATCCATGGTCCTCCAGCTGTCTGAGGATTCCATCAACAATGACGCTGTTGAAGTTGCTGTGAATCAACCCCCGCTTCATGTTGGTATGGTCCTGACTCTTTACGGGCCTGAATTACCACCTGGTCTGCAGTGGCAGCGTAGCTTCGAGCGCTTGATGCCACTCATGTGGGTCTCAGCGGTTCCAAGATCTCTTCATCAACAGGAGTTCCCGTCTTTTGAGTTGCCTCTCAATGTCTGGAACTTTAACTGCACCTTGTCTGGACTCGACATCGCTCTGCGGACGGACAGCAACTCCGTCCTATCTGGTCCTGCGAAGAAGCCGGTGGCCCGCGCGCTGTGTTTTGATGACATCTCTTGCCCTGTGACGGAGGCCTTCCAATTGTCTGCCAAGGAAGCGTGGCCGCAAGGCGGCTACGCCCCTCGTGGTCTCCGAGGTCCGCCGCAGCGCCCGCCTCTCTGCTCTCAAGGGAGCCTTTCGCCAAGTCCCTGTGCCTGAAGAATTGCGACAACACTCTGCTCCGAAGAAGCGCAAGACGAAGGCGTCTGCGCATGGGCCGCCGCTTCCCCCACTCTGCTCGATTGATGATCTTCAGCGCATTGGCACCCGTCTTCGGATTGCTCAGGAGAAAATGACCAAGGAGAAGCTTACGGCGGATCCGTCTGTCACCAGCAGCACGAGTTCTGATGATCATTAAAACTCTCAGAAGTCTGGGTCTATGGCGTACCTCCCAAATCGCCATTTATCTTTGTTTTATTTTCTTTGTTCTGAACTTTATGGCTCGGTTATGTAATATGCTACTCTATGGATCACTGCGTGATACATTATGCTGCTGCTTTCTACATGTTTCCCATGAATCAAAACAACTGTAGAGCTTGGAAGGTCTTTTGCTGGAATGTTAGGGGACTTAACTCCGAGGCGCGTCAACTTGCTGTCAAGCAAAAGATTGATGAGAGTGGATGCTCAGTAATTTGCCTTCAGGAAACTAAGTGTATGCATATTGATCATCGTTTTCTTCGAAAGTTCTGCCCCAGGCGTTTTGATAATTTTGTGTATGTTCCTTCGAATGGGGCCTCTGGTGGTATTGTGATCATATGGAACTCCTCTTTCTTCATCGGCAAGCTAATCGTGGCAAAACCATTTGGTATCGTGGTGGAATTCAGCTCTGCTCACACGTCTGAAGTCTGGACACTTGTGACAGTTTATGGACCGTGTCAGGGTCCTGCCCGCGATGAGTTTGTCCAGTGGCTCTATAATCTTAATATTAATGTGGATGATAAATGGCTTCTTCTAGGCGACTTTAACTTCATGAGATCTTTGGAGAATCGTAACCTTCCAGGGGGCAATATTAACGATATGTTCTTGTTCAATGAAATCATTGGGCATCTTGGCCTCATTGAACTTCCAATAAAGGGCAGACAATACACTTGGTCTAATATGCAAGCACAGCCCCTGCTCGAGCAACTTGATTGGTTTTTTACTTCAGTTGCATGGACGCATGACCACCCCAATACCTTGGTCTATCCCCTAGCCAGAACTGCCTCGGATCACGTGCCCTGTGTGGTCTCTATTGCCACGAGCATCCCCAAAACCAAAGTATTCCGCTTTGAGAATTACTGGATTGATCTCCCTGGTTTCTTTGAGTGTGTCTCCTCGGTGTGGAACAGAAACTTCAGACAGGCTAATATCGCATCAAGAATATCGGCAAAATTCAAAGCCCTACGCTATGCACTTAAGCAATGGCATCTTCGTCTGGCTACGGTGAAGGCACTTATCAATGATTGCAACAAGGTTATTCTTTTCTTCGACCAACTTGAGGACTGTCGCTCTTTGAGTTGGCCTGAAACGAATTTTCGCCGCATTGTTAAAGCACATCTTGCAGATATCTTACACATGCAGTTCATCTATTGGAAACAGCGTTGCACCATCAGGTCAATTAAAGTTGGTGAGGAGAACTCCAAATTCTTCCATGCCATGGCCACGGAGAGATACCGTAAAAACACCATCTCTTCTCTCAGAAATGCCGAGGGCGAAGTAATTTCTGACCACCAACAACTCGCTGCTATGTTCTGGACTGATTTCAAGCAGCGTATGGGCCATGCTAAGGGGATTCAGATGGACTTTGACCTTGCCTCCCTTATTGCCAAGGTTGATGGCCTTGAGGAATTGTCTCGGCCTTTTTCCGAGAAGGAAGTGGAGGAAGTGATCAAGTGTAATGCCCAGGATGGGACTATACCTCCTACGTGTCGAGGCACGACTTAAAGGTATAAGCCCATCCTAGAATGATCTCAAGTTTGGTATCTTTGCACAACTCATGTAAAAGAGGGATTAAAATGCAAAAGGAGATAGTTGGCTTACACTCGCCACTTCACACAATACATTACATAAGCAAACATCATACAAAACATCACAACCCGACTACAGGTGAAGAACCAAAAGAAAGATACCAAAACAACAACATAAAGCCACAGGTCAGGATCGAATCCTAGTAGAAACCACTACTGAACATCGAAACGTCACAAGCAAACGGTCAAACTCTTCAACAAGCTCCTGGTGAAGCACTGAACCAGCTCCTGCATCGAGCTCGGCTGAACCTGCATCTGGTGTGGTGAAGTAACTGTGAGCCACACAGGACTCAGCAATCCCGTTCCCGGGTAACAAGACTATTTAAGCCTTGGGTGAGGACAAGGCTGAAGAAAGAACGAGAGGTGAAGGAACAAACAAGAGTCTGCAGCAGCAACTAGCACTAACTTACGCAAAAGAGAGCGAGAAGAGAAGAGCATCGGTCGAAAGATGATCACGAAGTGATCCTAGCTAAAGCCGGTCAAACATAACCCCACCGTGTTCAACTCCCGAATCCCTATTCGGAAATTGACAGTCACGGTACACACGCTGGTAGTGTATTAGAAACATTGTGTCAAGTTAACTACAACCGGAATTAACAAGCTCCCATCTGCCACATAACCGCGGGCACGGCTTTCGAAAGTTCAAACCCTGCAGGGGTGTTCCAACTTGACCCATTACAAGCCCACGATCCGCGGAGTCGCAACTCCATAGTTGGGAAGACCCGAGTATTCTCGGAATCCCGTGCTCGAGTTAAACCGAACTAAGGTAAGGCTAATCCAGCAAATCCTCCCGGCGTGTCGTCACCCTGATAGTAGCCGCGCGTATCTAGGTCTCAGGACACGACCGGATGAGACATCCTACGGGTTTTTACCAGCCCTCGAGTTTCCTTGAGGTGGCCCCGCAGTCCGCTCGTTTCGGACCAACACTCATGTGGAGCACTGGCCCGGGGGGTGGAATTAAAACAAAAGAGGGTTTGCAAGGCCCTTATGCATGTTTTATTAGTTTGTTATTAGGCAAATAGTACCAATGTTGGGACTTGCTGGAAAAGACTTAGCACTTAGCGGTTTATCAAGGGGGTCCCATACACCCCAACCGTGTTAGGAACGCATAATCAAGGAACATAACACCGGTTTATACGGTTCCTAACGGCAAGAGTGGAACAAAACACCAAGCAAAAGGCTTAGCCTTCCACCCTGCCAGTATATAGATGATTTCATTTTTAAGCATTTATATAGTGTGATATAACCCAACCAAACTTCAACATGAAGCAAGCATCTTCAATCTTCACCTGCAACTAGCAATGCTATAAGAAGGGCTGAGCGAAGCGTACTTAGCCAAGCAACGGTTTGCGTAGGTAGGGTGGTTAAACATGGCAATTGGTTACAAGTAGGAGGCTGACAAGAAGACATGGGCATCGAGGCAAAACTATAGATCGAGACTACTAGCAATAGGCAAAGATAGTAATGGTATCCGGGTTCGGTCATCTTGCCTGGGATTCCACAAGGGAGAAGAACAGATCCAAGAAGAAGACGGAGCAACAGTCGAGCGGATCCTCACAACTCCGGAACGAAACCGAAGCTAACAAGGGAAGCAACCGGAAAGAAGAAAACACACGGTAAACACACAAGCATCAACATGGCATACGATGCACAAACAAGTATGATGCATGTCCGGTTTAAATATGCATGGCATGGCAAAGTGCACAAACAAATACTACAAGTTAAGTGGAGATCAATATGCAACGAGTTGCATATTGACAAAACACCACATTAATTATTTAGTTGACTCTAGTTATTAACAAGACAAGATTAATTGTTTTTAACATGGCAAGAGGTGAAACATAAAGAAACTACACTATTTAGGCAATTTAAATGAGGCCGGAAAATAACAACAACATATCCGGAAAATCCTCATGAGCATGTTTAATAATTATAAGCAACAACAATTAAACATTCAAGGTTGTTAACATGATGCGGATGATATGATCAAGTTTATGCAAGTTTATTATAAGGTTGACAATTAACAAGATAAGAAGCATTTGTCACCGTGGTGGAACGAAAGGGTGCCACGGCAACGATCCGAAAATGATGCAACGCATCATATCGGTTCCGGTATCTCGTTAAGAGACCGGTGCAAAAGATGACGAAGCGAGTGAAACAAGATGAAGGTGGGCGATCCCGTTACCGGGTTCCCACGAGTCGGTGACGAGGCAACCGAGGAACATGACAAAAGGTGGAACGGGCACGAAGCACACAACGGAGACATTCATACAACACAACAAGCATGCACGGTTCAACCACGGGGTCGTCTCGGTATACCTTCGAAGCGTGCGTTTCGGGGCGGTTCGAGCTCGTCGAGGGACGTAGTGGTAGTAGAGGAAGTAGTGGTTCACGTCAACGTGTCGTGGTACTTGGCGAATTCCTCGTTTCCGGGCGACGGTAGTGGTACTCGTGGTGACGGTAGAGGAAGTAGTGGTACTCGGCGACGGTAGACGTTCGGCCGTAGATGTACATGTCGAGGGTAGACGTTCGGGCGACGGTAGGGGTACTCGTTCCGTTCGTTCGTAGAGGTACACGGGTCTCCTGTCAAACATACGGCACAGGCAACAAAACAAACAAAAGAAAAACTACAGGAGCTAAACAAAAGGCTGCACGGCGACGAGGTTGCAGCAGCAGCAGGAGTTCGCCGGAAGACGGGACGAAGTGGAGGGGCGCCATCGGAGCTTCGGGCGAGGAGAGGTGCAGCGGCGCGGCTTCTGGACGGCGTCGTGGCGAAGGGAGGAACGAAGTGAGCAGCTCCGGCCGCGGCTGCGGTGCTGGCCGGCGGGGCAGAAGGCGCCGGGGCCACGACCTCTTGGCCGCGCGACGGGGCTCCGGCCCTGGACGACGGGGCTGCAGGCCTTGGGGGCTTCTCGCGCGGGGAACGCGGACGAGGCCGGCGAGCTCGCGAGGGAGGCGTCGGGTGGCTCCTGGCCTTGGGAACGGAAGGGCGCGCTCGGGGCGTCCAGGAAGGCGACGAGGGAGAAGGACGGCGCGGAGGGGCGCTCGCGGTCGCGGGCCTTGGGAACGGAGGGAGCGCTCGGGCCGCTCGAGAGGAGGCCAGGGAGGCGGACGAGGGAACGGGAAGATGGGGCGAGGCGACGGGGATCGAAGGGGAACGAGGGAGATGCTGCGGGACTTGGGAGAGGGAGATCGAGGCTGGGAGGTGAGCGATGGGTTCGAGGGGTGAGTGCGGCGGCTGAGGGAGGAAACGGGGAGAGAGGGAGCTGCGCCTAGGGTTTGCTGGGGAGTTGGGCTGGAGTCGGGCTGGGCCTGAGGCCTGGGCCAAAGGCTGCGGCCTGGGAAGAGGAGGAGGGAGGAGATGGCCAGGGGAGGCTGCAGAGAGGCCCAAGAGGCTGGCTGCACTTCTTTTATTTAACTGAGCAGAAAACAAGAGAAAGAAACAAAAGAAAGAGGAAGGTTTAGGGGAAAAGACACATGGAATTATATTTTCTCGGGCTCATAAAAATAAGCACGACCGGAGAAAAGTAAGAAAGGCATGAACGGAAAAATAATTCAAACATATTTGAATATAATTCAAATAGGTTTGAACTAAGACGAGATTATTGAAGTGTCCAAAAATGTTCAAATTTTGGAGGAACCTCGAAACAACGAAAAAGAATTATTGGCAAGGTTTTGAAGGTGAAACTCGAAGTGAAAAGAACATGGGGAAAAATTATGCAAGTGTGTTACGGTGATTCCGAAGCAAATGGAATATTTTAATATATAGCTCCATAATTATTAGGAGGCTTTTATATGTTATAAAGAGAAGACATCTTCCCTCGATTTAAATGGACCGAAGGTCCACACAATTTATTTAGGTTGAGATGCAAAAATAAATATGACATGATGGCATGATGACATGATGCAAAGCAAAAATAAAAACACAAGCACAAAAGGAACACCCGGGCAACCATGAACATCCGGAAGCTTCGGAACTCTTCTGGAATCTTCTGGGACGTCAGTCTCGGGCGTCACAACTCTCCCACACTAACAGAGGATCTCGACCCGAGATCCTAGAGATATCACCGGGTAAAAACGAAAAGGAGGAGGTAAAACAAAGTTGCTTCTTTGACAGACGAGTGAAACCAAAGAACCTTGAGAGGTTAAACAAGTTGAAAGAAAGAATGCAACGGAGATGAACGAAGATGAACACTCCGTTAGAAAAGAGGAACAAGGAACATTATGAGAACCTTGTAGGTTGAAAGATATGAAGCAAGAGCTCACAGACCAAAAGAATATGAAACTGCAAGGGTATGGCCAAGGAATAAGAATGACAGAATTTGGACAGCACCCCGTCTGAAAATGGAAGGAATTAACAAGAACTTGAGGAGATGGAATGATATGTGATGAAATCAACATCATATTGCCTCTGAAACAATTAAAAGAATGGCACAAGGGGTAAGAAAGATTCAGACAGCACTCCGGTTAAAAGATAGGCAAAACTTAAGATGAGAGAACTAGAATGAAGAATACAACACTCCGGTTAAATGATAAGCAAGGAAAGAACATGATCTTGGTAAAAACGAGATGATGGTCAAGAGAGAGCAATATCACAAAGCCTCCGGAATGAAAGAATAGCATAAAACTGAATGAAAGACTTGAACGGAGAAGAAAATGACAACTTCTCTCAAGATTGAATTTGAAAGAGCATCCTTACGAAGAAGGGTTGAACAGAGTTGTTGGAAAAAATCAACAACGAAAAGAATAAGCTCGTGTGGGCTTATGGAAAACATCTCAAAGTTATGAGGTGGCAACCAGCCACTAACAGAAACAATTGATTGGATTGAGATCAACAAGGATATGAAAAACTTATTTCACCGGAATGATAAATGAAGAACTTGGGTCATTTATAAGCACCACAATACAACAATCCTTAGGGGAAAGCTTTTTGGTGAAATACAACCCAAGATAACTCCAACGAATAAAAAGAGGGGTTGAAAGGATCTCCTAGAGAGAAAGAAATGATGGTTTTAATTATCTCATTCCTGACAACTCGTGAATCATGAAACATGAAGGAAAATTATCAAGAATGACATAACACCATCTGAAAAGATAAGGTAGAAAGAATTGCAATTGGAAAGCATGATGAAGAAAGCTTGAGCTTCAACAAGAATCTTGATGAAGACTTGAAGGATGAATTAAGTCTTGATGAAACATGAAGGACTCCGGTAATGAAAGCATGAGAAGTGAAAGATGAAAAGGATAAGATTCAAGGCCTGCGATGAATAGATTGAGCTTTAAATGATATAATTGAAATAACTTGAAGCTCCGGGAAAGAAGATGAAGAATTTAGAACCAAGGATATGATATGATTGACAAGCTCCAGACAAAAGAATTAAATCATCTTGATGGAATAAGAATAAGAATTATGTCATGCATCTCCTTCACCAATTTAAATTGATGACAACCAAAGGATTTGGCATACTACTTATTCTCGTTGCAAAGATTTAAAGAGAGATCTAGCACAAGCTTGGGTAAATCTTCAACGAACCACCGGTAGGATTATGAAAAGAACAAATGAATTAAAACGATAACAACAGAATGGAAAACTTGAAAGAACCACCGTAAAAATATGGAGACGAACGAAGAGACATCAATGAAGAATAATTGGAGAACGAAGTTGAAAACTGAGAACGAAGAATCTTCTGAAATGATGGCCTTCGGAGGATCACAAAGAAAAGAATTCATGAAATGCTCCGGGTGGTTATGAAAATGATTCCTCACAATCGGAACAATAATGAGGATGGCATGAAGCTAGAACCACGAATCTCCAAGAGAACGGCCAAGATTTAAGAGAAACACTTCTCCGGTCTCCAAATGTTGAGAATGAAGACGGGAAATGCCATGAAGAATTGTTGAGCACTCCGGAATGAAGAATTAAAAGGTTGAACCAATGATGAACAAGAATTTGGAAGCGGTCCTGGAGAAGGCATGTGACTGATGTAAATTCATTCTTACGTCACACTTTGAAAGGAATTTGAGTATAACTCCGGAAAAGAAGAGTCAGGTAAGATCCTGGGAAAGACCTGTGGGTTAGGGCCCACTCAAAGAAACACCGTTGGAAAAGATTGCTTAAGAGATAATGCACCGGTTGAATTAAAAAGGCTTGAATAAGATAACAATGCTCAAACTAGCTTGAACGGAAAAAGAATGGAATTATGAATCTTCAGCACTCCGGATATGAATAACAAGAGGAGAATGATTAATTGGTGCACCGGAATAAGAAAGCATGATGAAAAGAGGAAAAGGATAAGGTCAACACCGAATTCTTGAATTACATCCACCAGAGAATTAGAGAACAAAAGAATGATGAGCTTGAAGCTCTTGAGCATCTTCACGATAAGCACCGGATAAGAACATTGAAGGAAAAGAATGAAGGAACATCCCATGAATAAAATGGATACTTCATCTGAGAATTTCTGGCTTCAAGAAGAAGAAGGGTGGGAGGGTGGGAAAACAAAGACAACTTAGGATGAATGAAACAGACAAATCGTCAGATTTCACAACGACGTCCGTATGGAATAACTTGAAGAGAAGGCACACCGGTTGAAAAAGAATAACATGAATATCTCGATGATTAAGAAGGACTAGCACTCTCATAGAAATATGAGAACACCGATTAGGAAGGTATGGAATCAACATTTGACATTGAAGCAACTCGAATACCAGAATCAAAACAAAAACAAAGGATAGATATGCAACATGATCTTCACAATAACATCCGAGCAAAGAATTGAACGAATGAATTCCGTAGGTACATCACTTGTCGAGAAGCCACTTGGAGAACAAAAAGTAAATAAAAAGGAACAAGGAACAGATGGAACAAACACAAGATAGAAGTTTCGTTCGACATCTTTGTGCTGAAAGCTCATGGAACGTGTTACAAAAGGGTTTTGTCATCCCCGGATCAGCATAGCCAAGGACCCTTTAAGATGCAACTCCCGATCAGAACAAGTCCATAAAGCCACTTCACTCAATGTAGAACCCCAAACTTCATATCGAGCATCCGTTGGAAGAATGCCTAGAACTACTAGATGAACCCACCTATAGATTTCCGAAAGTTTCCAGTTATGCAATCAGGTGTTGGGGATACACGGGAAGCACCGCGCAATCAACTCTAAACCTACATCCAGGTGTATCCATCCTTCAACACATAACCAGTCTTTCTCGGAAACTGTTTACCTCGGACCTTCGAAAAGCATCCACTATAACAAGCTATGGCAATACTCTCGAACTACCTCCCCAGTACTGGGTGATGTCGGGGTTATCTTGCCACTGGCCGTATAGGAGAGATTTTCGATGTCGGCCGTCTTAAGTATTTAGTACTGTCGCGATATGCTTGTGTCAATGATACCCCGAAGCTCAACTCCTCGGTAACAGGAGGCATCGAGAACAATATCCTTGTCACAAGAACATCGAAACAATCCCAGAATACTCGCGGGATCCTAAAAAAAAAATTTGGTGCACTTTTTGAAAGTAGAAGAGAAAAGAGTAATCGTCAGGAGTCCTCACCAGAGAGAAGGGGATGAGAAGCAAAGAAATCCTACTCTCTGATATAATATAGGACTCAAAAAGTTTTCAGTGTGTGCCTAGACTCAACCGTCAACGATTCGATCAATCAGTGGGGGCTTCTAGGTCGGAGAAGGCTCTGATACCAACTTGTAATGCCCAGGATGGGACTATACCTCCTACGTGTCGAGGCACGACTTAAAGGTATAAGCCCATCCTAGAATGATCTCAAGTTTGGTATCTTTGCACAACTCATGTAAAAGAGGGATTAAAATGCAAAAGGAGATAGTTGGCTTACACTCGCCACTTCACACAATACATTACATAAGCAAACATCATACAAAACATCACAACCCGACTACGGGTGAAGAACCAAAAGAAAGATACCAAAACAACAACATAAAGCCACAGGTCAGGATCGAATCCTAGTAGAAACCACTACTGAACATCGAAACGTCACAAGCAAACGGTCAAACTCTTCAACAAGCTCCTGGTGAAGCACTGAACCAGCTCCTGCATCGAGCTCGGCTGAACCTGCATCTGGTGTGGTGAAGTAACTGTGAGCCACACAGGACTCAGCAATCCCGTTCCCGGGTAACAAGACTATTTAAGCCTTGGGTGAGGACAAGGCTGAAGAAAGAACGAGAGGTGAAGGAACAAACAAGAGTCTGCAGCAGCAACTAGCACTAACTTACGCAAAAGAGAGCGAGAAGAGAAGAGCATCGGTCGAAAGATGATCACGAAGTGATCCTAGCTAAAGCCGGTCAAACATAACCCCACCGTGTTCAACTCCCGAATCCCTATTCGGAAATTGACAGTCACGGTACACACGCTGGTAGTGTATTAGAAACATTGTGTCAAGTTATCTACAACCGGAATTAACAAGCTCCCATCTGCCACATAACCGCGGGCACGGCTTTCGAAAGTTCAAACCCTGCAGGGGTGTTCCAACTTGACCCATTACAAGCCCACGATCCGCGGAGTCGCAACTCCAAAGTGGGAAGACCCGAGTATTCTCGGAATCCCGTGCTCAAGTTAAACCGAACTAAGGTAAGGCTAATCCAGCAAATCCTCCCGGCGTGTCGACACCCTGATAGTAGCCGCGCGTATCTAGGTCTCAGGACACGACCGGATGGGCGATCCTACAGGTATACCAGATACCTCGGGTTGCCCCAAGGCGGCCCTGCAGTCTCCCCGTTTGGGACCAACACCATCGGCACTGGCCCCCCCTGCTATGTAGAAATAAAGGATCCTCGAGGGAGCGACCCTCTATGCAAATTTAATTAATTAATTAAGTTGTTATTATGAGGCAAATAGTACCAAATGTTGGGACTTGCTGGAAAAGACTTAGCACTTAGCGGTTTATCAAGGGGGTCCCATACACCCCAACCGTGTTAGGAACGCATAATCAAGGAACATAACACCGGTTTATACGGTTCCTAACGGCAAGAGTGGAACAAAACACCAAGCAAAAGGCTTAGCCTTCCACCCTGCCAGTATATAGATGATTTCATTTTTAAGCATTTATATAGTGTGATATAACCCAACCAAACTTCAACATGAAGCAAGCATCTTCAATCTTCACCTGCAACTAGCAATGCTATAAGAAGGGCTGAGCGAAGCGTACTTAGCCAAGCAACGGTTTGCGTAGGTAGGGTGGTTAAACATGGCAATTGGTTACAAGTAGGAGGCTGACAAGAAGACATGGGCATCGAGGCAAAACTATAGATCGAGACTACTAGCAATAGGCAAAGATAGTAATGGTATCCGGGTTCGGTCATCTTGCCTGGGATTCCACAAGGGAGAAGAACAGATCCAAGAAGAAGACGGAGCAACAGTCGAGCGGATCCTCACAACTCCGGAACGAAACCGAAGCTAACAAGGGAAGCAACCGGAAAGAAGAAAACACACGGTAAACACACAAGCATCAACATGGCATACGATGCACAAACAAGTATGATGCATGTCCGGTTTAAATATGCATGGCATGGCAAAGTGCACAAACAAATACTACAAGTTAAGTGGAGATCAATATGCAACGAGTTGCATATTGACAAAACACCACATTAATTATTTAGTTGACTCTAGTTATTAACAAGACAAGATTAATTGTTTTTAACATGGCAAGAGGTGAAACATAAAGAAACTACACTATTTAGGCAATTTAAATGAGGCCGGAAAATAACAACAACATATCCGGAAAATCCTCATGAGCATGTTTAATAATTATAAGCAACAACAATTAAACATTCAAGGTTGTTAACATGATGCGGATGATATGATCAAGTTTATGCAAGTTTATTATAAGGTTGACAATTAACAAGATAAGAAGCATTTGTCACCGTGGTGGAACGAAAGGGTGCCACGGCAACGATCCGAAAATGATGCAACGCATCATATCGGTTCCGGTATCTCGTTAAGAGACCGGTGCAAAAGATGACGAAGCGAGTGAAACAAGATGAAGGTGGGCGATCCCGTTACCGGGTTCCCACGAGTCGGTGACGAGGCAACCGAGGAACATGACAAAAGGTGGAACGGGCACGAAGCACACAACGGAGACATTCATACAACACAACAAGCATGCACGGTTCAACCACGGGGTCGTCTCGGTATACCTTCGAAGCGTGCGTTTCGGGGCGGTTCGAGCTCGTCGAGGGACGTAGTGGTAGTAGAGGAAGTAGTGGTTCACGTCAACGTGTCGTGGTACTTGGCGAATTCCTCGTTTCCGGGCGACGGTAGTGGTACTCGTGGTGACGGTAGAGGAAGTAGTGGTACTCGGCGACGGTAGACGTTCGGCCGTAGATGTACATGTCGAGGGTAGACGTTCGGGCGACGGTAGGGGTACTCGTTCCGTTCGTTCGTAGAGGTACACGGGTCTCCTGTCAAACATACGGCACAGGCAACAAAACAAACAAAAGAAAAACTACAGGAGCTAAACAAAAGGCTGCACGGCGACGAGGTTGCAGCAGCAGCAGGAGTTCGCCGGAAGACGGGACGAAGTGGAGGGGCGCCATCGGAGCTTCGGGCGAGGAGAGGTGCAGCGGCGCGGCTTCTGGACGGCGTCGTGGCGAAGGGAGGAACGAAGTGAGCAGCTCCGGCCGCGGCTGCGGTGCTGGCCGGCGGGGCAGAAGGCGCCGGGGCCACGACCTCTTGGCCGCGCGACGGGGCTCCGGCCCTGGACGACGGGGCTGCAGGCCTTGGGGGCTTCTCGCGCGGGGAACGCGGACGAGGCCGGCGAGCTCGCGAGGGAGGCGTCGGGTGGCTCCTGGCCTTGGGAACGGAAGGGCGCGCTCGGGGCGTCCAGGAAGGCGACGAGGGAGAAGGACGGCGCGGAGGGGCGCTCGCGGTCGCGGGCCTTGGGAACGGAGGGAGCGCTCGGGCCGCTCGAGAGGAGGCCAGGGAGGCGGACGAGGGAACGGGAAGATGGGGCGAGGCGACGGGGATCGAAGGGGAACGAGGGAGATGCTGCGGGACTTGGGAGAGGGAGATCGAGGCTGGGAGGTGAGCGATGGGTTCGAGGGGTGAGTGCGGCGGCTGAGGGAGGAAACGGGGAGAGAGGGAGCTGCGCCTAGGGTTTGCTGGGGAGTTGGGCTGGAGTCGGGCTGGGCCTGAGGCCTGGGCCAAAGGCTGCAGCCTGGGAAGAGGAGGAGGGAGGAGATGGCCAGGGGAGGCTGCAGAGAGGCCCAAGAGGCTGGCTGCACTTCTTTTATTTAACTGAGCAGAAAACAAGAGAAAGAAACAAAAGAAAGAGGAAGGTTTAGGGGAAAAGACACATGGAATTATATTTTCTCGGGCTCATAAAAATAAGCACGACCGGAGAAAAATAAGAAAGGCATGAACGGAAAAATAATTCAAACATATTTGAATATAATTCAAATAGGTTTGAACTAAGACGAGATTATTGAAGTGTCCAAAAATGTTCAAATTTTGGAGGAACCTCGAAATAACGAAAAAGAATTATTGGCAAGGTTTTGAAGGTGAAACTCGAAGTGAAAAGAACATGGGGAAAAATTATGCAAGTGTGTTACGGTGATTCCGAAGCAAATGGAATATTTTAATATATAGCTCCATAATTATTAGGAGGCTTTTATATGTTATAAAGAGAAGACATCTTCCCTCGATTTAAATGGACCGAAGGTCCACACAATTTATTTAGGTTGAGATGCAAAAATAAATATGACATGATGGCATGATGACATGATGCAAAGCAAAAATAAAAACACAAGCACAAAAGGAACACACGGGCAACCATGAACATCCGGAAGCTTCGGAACTCTTCTGGAATCTTCTGGGACGTCAGTCTCGGGCGTCACATCAAGCATATTCCCCCTGATCGTGCCCCGGGCCCTGATGGGTTTTCTGGTCTGTTCTTGAAGAAATGTTGGCCAATTCTAAAGCAGGATTTCTTATCCCTTGTCCGAGACTTCTATGAGGGCAATTGTGACCTCGAATGCTTGAACACTTCCCTCATTACCCTCATTCCTAAGAAGTTGAGCCCTGAGGTGGTGGGAGACTTTCGGCCTATCTCACTGACCAACACCTGTCTGAAATTTCTGACGAAACTTCTAGCCAACAGACTGCAACAGGTAATCCTCCGATGCATCCATAAAAACCAATATGGTTTTCTCCGTTGCAGATCAATCCAGGATTGTTTAGCTTGGTGCTTTGAATACATACACCAATGCAAAGCTTCCAAATGGCCTATTGTTCTCCTCAAACTTGATTTCACGAAGGCGTTTGATACTCTGGAACAAGCTACCATTCTTCAGATGTTGCATTATAAGGGGTTTGACAAGCGTTGGACTGGCTGGGTAAATTCTTTGTTATCTTCAAGCTCTTCTTCTGTGCTCCTTAACGGAGTACCTGGTCAACATTTCCACTGCAGAACTGGGGTGCGTCAAGGAGACCCTTTGTCCCCGCTTCTTTTTGTCATTGCGGTGGATCTCCTTCAATCGGTGGTAAATGATATGTGACTCGACACATTCTTCAAATGCCAATACCTACCAGCTCCAATGATTACCCAATTGTTTAGTACGCTGATGATACTCTGATCATCCTCCCGGCCGTTGATGATCAGCTCCTTACCCTGAAACAGATGCTTCATAAGTTTGCTCAAGCCACCGGGCTCTGTGTTAACTTCAGCAAGTCATCGTTGATTCCTTTAAACTTATCTGATGAAGAAGGCTCCCGTATTGCGTCACTTCTTGGCTGTGAGGTGGGTACTCTCCCATTCACATACCTTGGTCTGCCTATGGGCACTTCTAGGCCAACTGTGGCAGAGTTAACACCACTTGTGGATCGTCTGGTGAGGAGGCTGTCCGCTTCCTCCTGTTTACTCAACCAGGGCAGCCGTCTTCAGTTGCTGCAATCGGTCTTAGCATCCATGCCTATTTATTTCTTGTGCTCTCTGTCCCTCCCGAAAGGCATTCTTAAACAACTGGAAAGGATCATGCGCCAATGCCTCTGGAGAGGCAACTCGGAGACGCCTCGTCAATCTCTCGCTGCCTGGGACCTTATCTGCCGGCCCAAGAAATGTGGTGGACTTGGTATCACCCATCTGGAAACTCAGAACGAGGCTTTGCTCATGAAGCATCTATATATTTTTTTTAACAAATTGGATATACCTTGGGTTCAGTTGATCTGGGACACTTATTATGTCTCTTCACCACCCCAGGCAACTCGCAACTGTGGCTCGTTCTGGTGGAGGGACATTATTCAACTCTATGATCAATTCTGCTCCCTCGCCGTCCCGTATGTTTCTTCGGGTGACACAGTCTTGTTTTGGACTGATAAATGGCATATTGATAACAGGGTGATTGCTCTACAAACCAGATTTCCTCATCTATATTCATTTGTGATTAATGAGTTTATCACTGTCAAGGATTTCTTCCTTGACTCGACTGAAACGCAGAACTTTCATTTGCCCCTGTCTATCGAAGCCTATGAGGAACTACAGCATCTGCAGTCTCTTTTGGCTACCATACATCTTGATCCTTCAGCAAATGACACCTGGAAATGGCCCTCGAAGTCTGGCACCTTCATCTCCAAGGTATACTATGACTTCCGGTTCTCTCATATTGTGGTGGACCCCATATTTAAATGGATCTGGAAATGCTCTTGCACGCTGAAGATCAAAGTTTTCGGTTGGCTTCTGTTAATGGATCGCCTCAACACTAGAGATATGATGCAACGAAGGCACTGGCATGTCGATGATGCTCATTGTTCTTTATGTCTCCTGCCTCATCTTGAAGACCGGGCACACCTATTCTTCGTCTGCAATTTCAGTCACCGCGTTTGGAACTATCTTGGTATTTCTTGGACAGCTGAAGGCCACTCCTCCACATACTCCATGGCTCTAGCAGCACGTCAAGACTTTGGACAACCTTTCTTCACTGAGGTGGTCTTCACTGCTGCTTGGAATATCTGGACTCAGAGGAATGGCAAAGTTTTCAGGAATGAGCAACCTAGTTTCAGATCCTGGAAAAGAAACTTTGTGTATGATATTTCCTTACTTGCTCATAGAATTAAATGTAAATATAGAGATAGGCTTCTTTCCTGGATAGCCTCACTTCAGTAGACTAGATGTAAGTCCCCTCCCCTCTCTTCTCTGTATATATTTAGGACCTTTTGTAATTCTTTCCCTATATGGATTTTTTAAGCTAATAAAACACTGTGAGGCTGTTGCCTTGCAGTACATAGTCAAAAAAAAAAAACGATGGTCCGAACCGGTATAAACCTTGTGTCCCTTGTTCTTCGGATCTCATGAACTAGGCCTAGGGATCGGCGAGTAGACAAGCTAGGGCGGAAGGAGAGATCTTCGTGCATACCCCAGAGTTCGAACCACAAGGGTTTTGCCGGAACCCAAGACCCGACATTTGGCACGCTAGGTAGGGGTGTGCCGAAACTTCCCTTCCGTCGATCTGCGCTCCGTCATCCCATCGGTTCCATGGCCAATGCTCGCAGAGCCCGTGCTGACCGGCGGGCTGCCCTTGCTGCCCGCGTCGCTCAGACTGCTCCTGCCGGCGGACTGCCCCGCCGTTATCCATCGCCTGCCGCCAACGCTGCCACCGGCCCGGCGCGACATGAACAGCAGGCCTCGTCCCTGCACCCCTCGGGGCGGCGAGACGGACGCACCGCGACCCCGTCACTAACCCCAGCAGTCTCGTCATCCCATGCTCGTCGCGGACCCGCGGACATGCAGGCTGCGTTGCTCATGGCACGCGAGCTCCTGCGCTACCGCCCCGTCGACGAATTCTACAAAGAATGGCTCGACCGCATCGCCGAGCTCGTGAGCGCCGCTGGGGGCTCTCCAGCGCCGTCCCTCTCCCTGCTTCGTCTGCCTCCCCATGCGGACGACGTGGCCCATGAAGCTCCACTGCTACCTCCACGTCAAGGCATCATCCAAGACCCAAGGCACGTGGCCCCGCGGCGTGACCGCCCACGCGCGGCACCAGTGCACGAAGAAGGAAGCTGCCAAGAGATCCAGCGGCCCCGCGGGGGAGCGCCGGCTCTCCCTCCACCACCACGTCGAGACCGCATGCCCCCGCAGCGGTGGTGCGCGAGGACCAAGATCAAGTTCCACATCCCCAACAAGCTCCAGTATCGACAGCAGGCTGCAAGGCCCTCGTCCCCGAGCTACGCAACGTCAACTGGCCTGGGAAGTGCAAGCCCGACCTGCCTCCATGATACGACGGCACCCCCAACCCTGCGGAGTTCCTGCAGCTCTATGAGCTGAGCATCGAAGCGTCTGGCGGCAACGAGAAGATCATGGTGAACTGCTTCCCCATGGACCTGAAAGATGGCCCGCGCTCGTGGCTCCTGAACCTGCCCGCAGGATCGATCTCCACCTGGAGCGACATGCGCGAGCAGTTCATCACCAACTTCCAGGGCACCCGAGACCGCCCCCCGGCCGCGGGTGTCACATCCCTAGCTAGCACTTGCATTAGGACGTGACTAGAGTGTGCATCATGTTTACTTTCAAAGAAACTTGAAATGGGATTAACAGAAACCCGAGCACCCCCTCCCCTAACAACTAGGGTTTGCTAAAATATTTTCCAATGTACCCAAAATGCCCTTCAAAATGTTCATCATTTCTGCCTTGGTCTTAAACCTCTGCCAAAAATGGTGCACAATTTTCTAGGACAATCTAGGGCTTTGGATTAAATCATATGGTATTTAAATTTGGGCATTTAAATGCTATAAAATATTTTAAATGCTCAAATAATCATGAACTATAATGTTTCCTACTGTTCATATTATATACAGTAGGTATGACAAGTGTCATGAGTTATAAAAATGTTTAGGCATTTTTATTAATTAAACAAAGCTGCAAAAGAAATAAAACAGAAAGAAAAAAATAGGAAGAACACTTACTTGGCGCCCACCCGGCCCACCTGCCGGCCCAGCCCAGCTGCCGCTCCAGCGAGCTGCTTGGCTCGGCCAGGCAGGCAGGCAGGTGCTCGACGGCGACCGCACGGCGCGCCACGCAGCTGCCCGCCGCCTTGCTTCACCCCCTCGCCGTCCTGGAGGGATGGATCGAACCTCCACGACCTCCTCGACCCCCCAGACACCTCCGCCTCCCCCCAGTCCCTCTCCTCCGCTCTCCCCGCGCCATGGCCGACGCCGCCGTGATCGCACCGTCGTAGAAGCCGCATCCACCGTCGTCCCCGAGCTCCGCCGTGTTGTCCATCGTCTCCGCCGTCCTCGAGTGCTTCGAACAGGCCGAGCCCCAAGTGCTCGCCCGCCCTGGAGACGCCCCCGACCTCTTCTTCCCCAACTCCGGCCGCGGAGATCCCCCTCGCCGTTCTGCTCAGCTCCGACCACCCCCGAGCTTGCTCCGGTGCTTGCCGCAACCCCTGTGAGCCTAGCTACCTCCTCCCCCTCTCCGTTGGCTCCCTCTTGCCCTGTAACACACTGCACGAAGCTCGTCCGCACGCACCACCGCCGTGCTCGTCGCCGGTGATGCTCCGGTGACCATTTGGTCACCGGCACCCGTCCAACGTACTCACCACAGCACGTAGATGCGAACGGTGCCACGCACGCATCGCCTAGGGCCCTGCCGTCGTTTCTCCACACACGCCCGACGCCGGTCGCCGCCGTCGAGCTTGTTGCCGTCGTCTCCGGCCACCCCAGGTCCGGCGACCACCTCCATCCGACGCGCAAGAGCAAGAGCTCTCCAACGCACCCAGCCGCAGCCCCAGCCGTGCACCGTAGGCGTTTTCCGAAGCACGCCGCCGCGTTTGGCCTCGCCGGCGGCTAAACGCCGACGAGTTGGACCTGTTTGACCACGGGTTTGACCCCCTGGGTCAATGACATGTGGGCCCTGCCCGCAAGTCAAACTTAGTTTAGTTGTTAATTTAATATTAATTAGTTAATTAGTTAGTCACTGACACGTGGGCCCTGGCCCCACTGACAGCTAATTAGTTTTAGTTAAACTCTAATTAACCCAGTTAATTAGCTGTGACACTGACATGAGGGACCCACTGGTCAGGTTTGACCTGGACTGGCCCTGTTGACTGGCTGACGTCAGCATGATGTCATGCTGACGCAGTAAAGGTTTTTCTGGGATTTTTAGATTTAATAATAATTCAGGAAATTCCAGAAAATACCCAAAACTTCTAAAAATCATATAAAATCAACCATAGCTCAGATGGAAAAGAGTTATATATGAAAAATGATCAGAAAAATCCAATCTTTCTAATGGCACTGGTTTCATGCATGTTTGAACAAGTTAACTTGCTGTTTATATCAAAAACATAATAATGCACTTATTTAAATAATAGTTTGAACTTCAATTTGAATCCTTGAATCAAATAGGTTCAAACCCTTCTGGTTTTAGTTGCATTAGCCAACACACAAGCATCTTGCCATGTCATAAACATGCATCATATTGTTGCATTTGTTTGTTAATGATTGTATCGTCGGTATTCCCTGTGTTAGGTCCTGCTCCCGAGGATACTCCTGCGTATCCAGTTGAAGAGCAGTACCCAACAACTACCTTGTCAGGCAAGCAATCATTGATCATTCCGATAGAAACCCAATCTTCTCGCTCCTGCTCTCTTTTACTGCATTAAGGCAACAGCGCGTGAACTGCTACTTGCTGCGGTAGTTGAACCCTATTCCCTTGCATGACCTGTCATTGCCACAGTAAATAGTTGAAACCCACTAGCATGTGTAGGAGTTGATTGAGCCATGTGATGTGTGATCCACCATGCTATTTACTTATGTTGCCTGCTATGCTTAGAGTTGTGTCTGGTCTGATTCATCTGGGTGATGGATCAGAGTGAAATGATCTTACCGATAAAGGGAGGGAAGTGTGGAATACGCTTGGTAACGGTATCGATGAAAGGCCATGTAGGAGTACATGGTGGGTTGTTTCATTGGAATCGTCCATAGGACCCGAGATCTGTGTGTGTGATTCAAGTTACTGTTACTACCACACATTGGGCCCTGAAATATGACCCCGCTCGACTTATTGACTGCCCTTGTACTCTGTCCAGGAGTTGCAACTAGTTTCTGGTGTTTATAGTTTACTGGAGGTCGTGCGCAGCGCTGACCCTCGGGGTGGGCTGTGATGCGACAGGTACGTGGCACGGTGTACCGGTTGCCCGTTTGGTGACTCGGGAACCCTGTACACATTGTTTGGGGCCGTGAGCGACACCCCGGCCGGATCTCCCCACGGATGGAACCCAAATAGGCGATAAACCTGGACGAGAGACTTGAGTGGTTGGTTAGGTCGTGGTCCACACCCACGTCGGCTTTCGCTTGAAGTCTGCCGAGCACATGTCGTGTGCAGACGCTAAGTGGTGAAAACATGTGTGAAGAAGTACACCCCTGCAGGGTTATCAAACTATTCGAATAGCCGTTGTTCGCGGTACGAACTACTTGGTTACTCTTACAGTTCATAGACAAGTTGATGGATACTACTAAAAGCCTCAAGATAAGCGTGAGTGCCGTGGATGGCCCTTCCGTAGGATGACGGAAGAGGATCCTCGGTAGTGTATTGATGTGGTGATTAGAGGACTCGTGTTCGTAATAACATCTTGCAATCCGTTGAGAGTTGTAGTATAGGTTAGCCAAGGTCAAAGCTGGCATTCTGCTATAAACTCCACTATCCCCTTTGATAATGTTGCATGTATGATAGGTTCTGTGGTAAGACTTGCTGAGTACCTTTGTACTCATGTTTGCTTAATAACTGTTGCAGAGGAGAACCCTGCCCCTGCTGATGGGTTCTACATAGACGTTGATGTCGACGAGTAGCTTGACACCCAGACGGTGATCTGGAGCTTGTGAAGGGCCTTGTAGATAGTCAGGCTACACCAAGCCTGTTTTATTTTCTAAGTTGTCTGTACTCAGACATGTAGCTTCCGCTTGTGCTTGTATGACTGTATGACTTGAGTGTTGGGTCATGTGACCCCTACCTGTATGACTATGTTATGTATGGCTCTTGGAGCCTTTTCAATAAAGTACTTTGAGTCATAGAGTTCTGTTGTGATGCAATGTTGTATTTGCACATATTGAGCATATTGCGTGTATGATTGAAATGCTTGGTATGTGTGGGATCCGACACCTAGTTGTTTTCCTTTGGTAGCCTATCTTACAGGGAAATGCCTCCTAGTGATTCCAATGAGCCTTGGTAGCTTGCTACTGCTCGGAACACGTAGGCTGGCCGGCATGTGTCCTTCTTCGTTCCTGTGTCTGTCCCTTAGGGGAAATGTCACGCGTTGTTCCTTTAAGTCCATGTAGCTTGCTACGACTTGGGTTCATACGTTGATGACCGACACGTTCGTTGCTGGGTCATGGATGCCTGTCTCTGTAATTTAGTGCCACTTTTGGTTTATAACTAGCCATGTCGGCCCGGGTTCTCTGTCATATGGATGCTAGCGACACTGTCATATACGTGTGCCAAAATGCGCAAACGGTCCCGGGCCAGGTAAGGTGGCACCCGTGGGGTTACCGTGCGTGAGGCCGCAAAATGATATGACGTGTTACAGCTAGATCGGTGTGACTTAGGATCGGGGTCCTGACAGCGTTGGCATCAGAGCTGGACTGCCTGTAGGTTTCTCAAGCCAAACTGGTCGATGTTGAGTCTAGAAAAATTCTTAGTTATATGTAGAGGAATTGATTGTGGAAGGGAACGTAAGGCTCTTTTACTCCTTTACCTTATGCCCTTCTGATCTGAGTCTGTCTATTCTTTCTACGGGGATTTAGGATTAGGCCTCTTATCCTTACTAGGTTCACGTGTTACTAATCCGTAGACTCTTAGGATTGTTGGTTTCAAGCCTCAGTTCAGTTTCTATCCTTTTGAGTATGATGATTGTTGAACCCGGAACCTTGATATGGAATTGTTGAGTGGCTATGCTATCATTTGTATGATGTCTCAAATCTTTGTTTGAGCATTTACAGTTGTTATGCTGCCCGATTTCTTCCAGAAACACTAATGCCTTTGCATTATTTCGTGTTTCAGATGTCTGGCCGCATCCCTCACCAAGTGGTTCGTTTGACTCGGTGCATTAGTGTGCCCGGTCATACGACCATGCTAGTCCGTGTGATGACTGAGACCAGTTATCGCTGGTATCCTGAATACACTGTGGAGGAACAGTATCGGGATTTCAATCAAAGTCAGTATTTCTGCACAGTCCGGATATACCCCTCATATCCCGGAGCAAATGATCCCATCCATTGGTCTTATGGACTCGGGATTACCATCGAGATGGCAGTACAGGATGCCGCTTATTCGATGATGACCATTCTCCGTGCTAGGCATGCCCTGTTGCTGAACACTGAGTTCTGTTACATGCCAGCTTCACTCCCCGGAGAAGAAGGCTACTACACTGGTCTGTATACTGATGCTGCTCATGAAGAGCCACTGCTTTAGACTACTGTTCAGATGTTGGAGGATAGGGACCGTGAGGTCCGTGCCCTCCGAATGGAGTTGTATAACACCCGAGCCGCTCACTGGACTACTTTGACACGGCTTGCACCTGCTGTGCACGCCGGATATCTGGACATGCGGGATTTGTATCCTGCGCGGACTCATCTGCCTGATCGCATGGATTGGCGTGACGTTGGGGGTATTACACCTCCACGTGGGCGTCGGTTACCACCAGCATCGGGACCGAGACCACACCCATGCCCCTATGGTCCACAGCCTTCGAGTGCTCGCGAGTTCCAAGATCCGTCTGTACCACTTCCAGGCTACGGTGGTAATCTTTACGAGGATTACTACGCGAATGTCTGAGCTAGTCCGTGGTAGTAGTAGTATTGTAGTAGTTGTATTTCCATAGTCCTGCGCGTCTTGTGGAATATGACTTAGTGTGTACTGAATTCCGGAGGTGTAGTTAAATAATGTATAGGAGCTTGGAATGCCTCTGATGGGATGTATCGTCTTTCACCGCAGTTGTACTTTAGCCTTGGCTTGTACTAAACTTTGTATGGTGTGTATGACCACTGGTGTATATATAGCAGTTCCTATATTACCATGTCGTACGGATGAACATCTCTGCATTCTGTGACATCCATTACATTCTGCACTTCTATGTCAAATTTTTGCCATCCTTGTCTAAACCGTTGTTTTGTTTTCCTAGGATGGTCAACACTCGCAACACTCCTGCTGCTCAGGAGCAGGGTGAGGCTAGTGGGGCTAGAGATGGAAATCTACCCCAGCCACCCTCTTTGGCGGAAGTTATGCTTGAAGCAGAACGGAACAAGAGAGAGACCAACCGTCTGCTGGAACGCATAGAGCAAAACACTGGGTTCCGTCAGAGGAATGACGTGGTGTCAATCCACGATTTTATCAAGATGTGTCCACCAAAGTTCCATCACTCCACTGAACCTCTGGATGCTGATGACTGGCTACGTAGTATCACCCACAAGCTACACTCTGCCCATGTGGCCGAAGCTGACAAGGTTATCTACGCCGCCTATCATCTTGAGGGCCCTGCCAGTCTTTGGTGGGAAAACTTTAAAGCTATGCGTCCTGCTGGCCAAGCCACTACCTGGGCTGAGTTCAGTGAGGCATTCCGTGAACATCACATTCCGGAAGGTCTCATGGATCGCAAGCGGGAGGAATTCTGCAATATCACCCAGGGCCGTTTAACTGTGGATGGCTACAGTCGTGAGTTTGGTAATCTGGCACGCTATGCACCTGAGGAAGTATCCACCGATGCCAAGAAACAGGCGAGGTTCCGCAAGGGACTCAGCCCTGAACTTCATCGAGATCTACGTCTGCACGAGTGCACCTCCTTCCAGAAGTTGGTTAACAAGGCTATCAGTGCTGAGACAGGCCAGACCGACTTCGAGGCCACCCGCAAGCATACTCGAGATTTTGGTTCCTCATCCGGCTCTGGCTCTCACAAGCGCCGTGTATGGGTTCCTAACACTGCTCTGCCACCCAAGTATACACCGAGGCCATCCTATGAGGCGCCTCGCCCAACTCAACAGTTTGCACCTGCTAAGACCTATGGAGGTCCACCCTCCAACTTTGCTCCACGCCCCACCACTGTGACCTGTTTCAAGTGTGGAGAACCGGGACACTACATGCGTGATTGTCCCCAGAATCAGCCAGGAAAACCCGTTGGCCGTGGCAAGCCAACCGGCAAGGTGAACTATGTCAAGCCAATCCCCACTGCACGTGGTCATGTCAACTATGTTTCTGCCGAAGAAGCTTATGAGGATCCTAACGTCGTCCTTAGTACGCTTCTCGTAAACTGCCATCCGGCATCTGTTCTTTTCGATACTGGAGCATCCCATTCGTTCATATCTGAGAGCTATGCTCGATTGCACAACATGACTTTTTGTGACATGCCTACTTCCATGGTTATTCAAACTCCTGGTTCAAAGTGGCAAACCTCTAGGGTAAGCCATGGAAATGAAATCCTTGTCGATAGACTTGTTTTCCTTGCATCTTTAATCGCTCTCAAGTCCTCGGACATAAATATCATTTTGGGTATGGTTTGGATGACAACCAATTACGCCAAAATTGATTGCTTTACTAGGACCGTTCAACTTACACATCCATCCGGCAAGATAGTCAATGTCTTGACTCGAATGGCTGAACGTCAGCTCTATTCTCTTAATGCCAGCCCTCTACCAGAACTCGAAGATATCCCGGTAGTCCGTGACTTTCCGGATGTTTTTCCAGAAGAACTGCCAGGAGTTCCACCTGACAGAGATGTCGAGTTTGTGATAGATCTTATCCCTGGAACCGTCCCAATCTCTAGGAGACCCTATAAGATGGCACCACTAGAATTAGTTGAGCTAAAGAAACAACTCGATGAGTCCTTGCAAAAGGGTTTCATCCGTCCTAGTTCTTCCCCTTGGGCTTGCCCCATCCTCTTCGTCAAGAAGAAGGATGGAACGGAGCGGATGGTTGTAGATTACCGACCTGTCAATCTGGTCACCATAAAGAATAAGTATCCGCTCCCCAGGATCAACGACCTGTATGATCAGCTCGCTAGATCCTCAGTCTTCTCTAAGATGGATTTGAGGTTGGGCTACCATGAAATCAAAATCAAGAACGGGGACATTCCTAAAACGGCTTTCGTTACTCATTATGGCCAATATGAGTACACCGTCATGTCCTTCGGATTAACCAATGCCCCAGCTACCTTTTCTCGGTTAATGAATTCTATGTTCACGGAGTATTTGGATAAATTCGTCGTGGTATACCTCGATGATATACTCATTTTCTCCAAGAACAAGGAAGATCATGCTGAGCATTTAAGGCTGGTATTGACGAAACTTCGAGAGCACCGCCTTTATGCCAAATTCTCTAAATGTGAATTTTGGTTGCCAGAAGTAACCTATCTAGGTCATGTGATCTCTGGCAAGGGTATTGCTGTCAATCCCGAGCGAGTTCAAGCCGTCCTTGATTGGACTCCCCCTGAATCGGTCAAGCAAGTTAGGAGTTTTCTTGGCTTAGCGAGCTATTGACGACGTTTCGTCGAGAATTTCTCCAAGGTTGCTAAACCTCTAACCGAACTCCTCAAGAAAGATAAAAAGTTTGAGTGGACCCCACAGTGCGAGTCCAGTTTTCAGGAACTGAAAAGACGCCTGACATCTGCACCTGTACTGGTACCACCAGACTTTTCCAAGGACTTTATAATCTATTGCGACGCCTCGCGACAAGGACTAGGTTGCATTCTCATGCAAGATCGTCAAGTGATTGCATACGCATCCCGACAGTTGCGTCCACATGAGGATAACTATCCTACTCATGATTTAGAGCTTGCAGCTGTAGTCCATGCACTCAAAACATGGCGACATTACCTCCTTGGTAATCGCTGTGAAATCTTCACTGATCACCAAAGTTTGAAGTATATCTTCACCCAACCGGATCTAAATCTCAGGCAAAGACGTTGGGTTGAGTTGCTCACCGACTATGATTTAGGAATCACTTACACTCCTGGAAAGGCCAATGTCATGGCTGATGCACTAAGTCGTAAGTCATATTGTAACAATTTAATGTTACAACAAAGTCA